>CAJQZP010000937.1:2537500-2842500 GCA_907164705.1 Parnassius apollo
GTAACATAATTAATTTAATAACCGTATCATGATAAAGAAACGAGACTGAAAGTAAACTCAACACGAAAGTGATAGTTATCTAAAGAGACAAAAGTAAAACGATATGTAAGACTATAATAGAAGGGGAGTTGGTTGGGCAAATATATGAGTTTGTGTACTGAGGATGTGTGTTTAGCAGAGATGGTTGATATAGAATGAAAATTGAATCCCGTATTCAGTAAACATCGCAGAGTAAATGGGGCTTTTTACTCTGTCGGAAGAAGGCAGAATGTGTCAATAAAGGCACGTGCGCCAATTCACAACAATTTCAGTATAGTATAGTTATAGTCAACCAAATCTAAGAAATACCTTTTGACGTTTCGCATTAATCATTTTGCAATAACTTTGCAGGAGCGTACTCACACGATTTAAAATAACCTTTTACGTAAATCCGAAGAATTATGAAGTTATCTATATTTCATCACAGCGTGTCTAGTTTTTATTACTAATTTAAATTCGAATCTTTCAAACAAAGCAAAATATTAAAAAAATAACCAGTATCAACTTTTTTTACTTGACGTCGCTTCAATGATACGTCGCTATGTACCTTACCGTAGTGTTTGGATGATTAAAATTCATTGCTATGCATAAATGCAAAAATATTCAAATAATTGAATCATTTTAATGTATTATTTGTATAATAAATTTTTATTTTTGAAATTCCTTAAATTACATAAATCATGAATAAAACAAGTAAATTTGTTTTTACTTTGTACCAACGTAAATTTGGGTGGGCAAAAAACTCATATACAAGGCCGCGCTGAAAAAACCACTACATAATTATAATCTCCCGCCTTTTCGGGAGCTTACTGTGCGTAATTTTGTGATTTTGGGTTTGTCTTTTTATTTTGTGACTCGGATTTAACTTTTTGGACTGTTTCTTCTATATTCACAAACGATGATTGGGCAAAAGTGGTAGAAAAAACAAAAAAAAAATTGATTACGGATGACTTTGAAAGAGGCATTAATTTTGACTGCATTATTGAAAATCGAATAATAGTTAATCTAAACAACGTCAGCTCAACTAGTTGTACGTAAAGTGATTGAATAAATTTATTTTTAATCTAGTTTCAATCTCAAATTTTTATAACTATGCCTCTAGAAATAAGCAGTAACAACAAATACGAAGAAACTAATAAATCAAATAAATCTTGTGTTTCAAATTATCCGGTTTTAATTTATTCTAGTATTATTCAAACCAAACTGTAAATGATTACCAACTCTAAAAAATCGATGTCGATTTTTTTAAGAATCGAATATTGTACATTTCCAGTTTTTGGTTGGCATGCTTGGTGCAATAAGTCTGACAGCTGTTAAAATGTATTTCTTAGATTTGGTTGACTATAATAGGGAAAAGGATTAAAATATTTTAATTTTCTTTTTTAGTTACTGGATACGCCCAGAAATCTTACCAAGTGATTAAAACAGCAGCAAAATCTGTCGGAGAAGAGGTTAAGAATGGTGAGAGCATTTCGTCAGAAAAAAAGGCGCCTAAAAGTAAAAGTGGCAAATCTGAAACTAATTCTTGAAGAGTTGAAGGCCAAAGCCTCTGTTAACGACGAGGATAGCAATCACTTAACTCAATCGATCACATCAATCTTAACGTATAGTAGTGAAATTTGCGTGTGGCAGAAGAAGCATAAAAGTGAAAGTGATAGTGTGGAAATGCACTATTTAAGAAGCTTATTAGATCTGACTGATTGAGAGGATGAAAAATTGTGTAATGAGAGAAAAATGTGGTTCCTACAATGATTGTGTAACCAGGCTAAACCCATTCCCTGTCTCATGAATTATATGATATGAACATTTATATTGTTTAACTATTGTGTCCATTTTGCGGACAGAGAAATATGACTGAAAATAGAGTGACAAAGCAAATTTATGGTGTGGAAGTGAGCGAAAGAGGCGGTAAGAGACGATTTAGATGCGAGGATATCAAGCAAGTTTGCTATTTTTTATAGATAGGTCAAGTAAAGCGTACCCTTAGCCGATGAGCGTGTATGCGTAGATATATGTGTGAAAAGAGCAAAAGAGGTGTGTTAGAATCGTGCCAAATGGAAGTTGAAATTCTCTGCCCAACCCTTTTGGATGACTGGCATTAGAACAAATGTTTGATAAATAATCAATATAAAGTAAAAAAGTAAAGTTACAGCCTATATACGTCCCACCGCTAGGTACAGGCCTCCCCTAATTACTGATAGGTTTTTAGGGCAAGAAAGTGTCTGCCGCGCTGCCCCAATGCGTGTTGGTGAACTTCACGTGTCTTCGAAATATTTTTCTTTCTTAATTATATTAAAATAATTTATATTGAGTTATGTATGTATTGCCGTGTAGTGGCGGTGTAAGAAAGTCCACAGCCCCATATCCTCCCGTAGGTGTTGCAAGAGGTGACGGAGGGGACCTGGAACAGGAGATGGGCAGCAGCATCGTTCTGGTAACGACTCAATAATATAACTATTGCACATATGCTATTATATATAACTGTAGCAACATCCTTCCTATGAGGCAATCTATGGGAGAGGTCTATGTTCAGCAGTGGATTTTAATACGCTGTAATGGTAATAAAATGTATTAAATTAAAATATTTGTAATACCATAGCAATAAATACCTTACAAATTAATCCTAACAACTAATAATACATGAATTTTACAGTAATTCCACAATATACCTACTAAGACACAATCCATGATATTATATCTTGCTAATCTTATTCTTTGCACTTTAGCGTAGGTTCCAATGACTGCCACCAGTGCGGCACCACTTACAAATGAGGTGTAATATTGCACAGATGTCATAGTGTGGAAGTTAATTTATTCGAAAAATTTAATGTATAATATTTCTCTGTGTGCTATAATTATATTTCATATTTATTACATTAAAAATAAATAAACCAAACCACAGCTATTCATAAAAGTAAAAAATAAAATAAAAAAGTGCAAAAAAGCATAAAATTATAGAGCAATACACTGAGGCATTGTTTTGTGTATAATTTATAATAATCCAGAAATTGATAAACTTTTATGTAAAACTAACTTCTCAATCAAATGATATTGTGTAACAAAACACTTCACCTCACTGTCAACTAACGACATCTCGTGGTGATTATTAGCCGTCATTGGCAGTTGTCTTTTTTACGCTTTCATTCTAATTTTAACGCTTCTCACTATTTCATGCTTGGTAAGTTGTATGTTTCTCAGTAAGCGAGTGTATATTCTTTTGGGAAAAAAGTTTTTAAACGTAATATTGTCTGAAAGTTTTAAATAAATTTCAATAATTTCTCCTGCTTGCAATCAATCTGATATGCTGACCTGAATCTGAGTCGATTAACATAAATATATTTTGTAAAATTTATCAATTTTTATGAAAAACAAACAAACATAAATTATATTGGTATTCGTAGAATACACTATGGCCGCGCTGTCGTCACGCCACAACCGTAAACAAATAAATATCTAAATCGTGCTATCGATGTTTTCTAACGAATCTGCATTTAGAGAAAGGCTTCTTACTTCCACATCGGAGCGATCTCCGCTCCGCGGGCACAACACATTACTAGACGGGAAATCGCTCCTTTTCCTTCCACGGCCAAAGTGTTGGCCTCTACGCAATTCTGTCCCCAGTGGCTTTTATAAATCAACCTCATGTTGAATGCGTCTTTTAGTTATGTGTTTCTTCTCAGTATAACCGGATTGATGATGAGTATTTCAGAACTTTCGTCCTTGTGAGAAGTTAAAATAATAGGTGATAAATGATCACCTGCACCCAAGCCTGAGAAGCCAAATGGGTGTATTTTTTAATTAAAGAAACGTTATTATATATAAATATAAAAAAGGAAAAAAATCATTTTTCCTCAAGGAAGTAACTAGATATAACGTATGTTAATTATCATGTTATAAAATTAAAATAAAAAATGTAGGTATATAAAATACTTTGCAAAATACATTAAAATAAAATTAAAATAATAAACATGCAAAACTATCAGGGAACCTAAAAAAGGCTACCTATTAAATTGTTGATTGAATTGTTGATTTTTTCAGTTCTATTAATATTCTGCACGGTATTCGTTTAAAAGTTTGAAATATCATATAATAGTGAAACAATTTAGCAAATGCCATATGAATACACATTTATTCTTAAAAACGTAATGAACAAAATTATTTTCGTTTGTAATTTTGTTTCTCTCTTTAACATGTATAAATCTTATCAGTGAGGAAACGAAACGAAATATTCATCCAATGATTTTAATCCACGATTTGTTCTGCCACCAGGGCGGCGCCACTTAAAATGTGGTGAAATATTTTTAACAGATTTAATAGCGGGGAAGTAAATTTGTTCGAAAATTGTAAAGGTTAATGTTTCTTTCTATAACATCAGTTATATTTTATATTAAATAAATTAAAAATAAATAAACCAAACCACAGATATTCATAAAATAAAAACGAAAAATAAAAACGTGCAAAAAATTACAGAACAAACCACAGAGGCATTCTTTTATGTATTAATATAATACACTAGAAACTGATAAACTTTTATTTAAAACCAAATTATCAATTAAATGAAATATTTGATATTTTCTTGACTAATTTGAAACACGATGCAATATCGAAGTTATATTCAAACTCATTCTAGTTGCACAAGAATATCATATTATGTCGAATCATATGTTCACTAAAGAAGTGACATGGTACGTAATCACAGCGAGTAGCAACACTAAGACTAATCAAATAACGTTTTGCTTTGTTGTTTGTTCATGTGTATTTCATTCAGCGGTAGAATGGAATAGTTTGCCAGAATCTATCTCTTTATCTAATAGTTTGCTAGAATCTATCTCTTTATCTAATACTTTGCCAGAATCTATCTCTTTATCTAATATTTTGCCAGAATCTATCTCTTTATCTAATACTTTGCCAGAATCTATCTCTTTATCTAATAGTTTGCCAGAATCTATCTCTTTATCTAATAGTTTGCCAGAATCTATCTCTTTATCTAATAGTTTGCCAGAATCTATCTCTTTATCTAATAGTTTGCCAGAATCTATCTCTTTATGTTATATTTTGCCAGAATCTATCTCTTTATCTAATAGTTTGCCAGAATCTATCTCTTTATCTAATAGTTTGCCAGAATCTATCTCTTTATCTAATAGTTTGCAGAATCTATCTCTTTATCTAATAGTTTGCCAGAATCTATCTCTTTATCAAATCAAGATGTGTCTTCAAGACAAGAGTGAATAGGCTTTTGTTAACAACTATATACCATTTATATATACAATTTTCAGTTTTCATTCTACTGCTTACCACTAGGGGGGGGGGGGATAAATTTGAACGCAAATTAATAAGCCTTATCTTCGTTAGACCAGAAAGGGTAACGTAATAACGTTGTGCCGGACTGTTAGCTGGTTTATTATTTTATTCTTAAAATCTTCGTATGAAAGAGCATGATGTATGTTCGAGAGTGAGTCTGTGTTGTGTAGGCGTGTGGAAGAACTAGGCATTTACGTACGTACATGTGACATTAACTAATTAATGTTCACCAGGCCGAAGTTTGGTAACGGCGGCCAGCCTGAACGGAGACTAGTTATCGACGCAGGACAGGATTATAGTGCCCAAGTTTATGCGCAAGCACAGGTGCACACTCTATTCCCTCACTCTCATAGTCCGATGGGACGGTAAACCGTCCGACCCGACCACCGAGATATCAGGCACAGGACCAACGGCTTTACGTGCTTTCCGAGGCACGGGAGTGAATCACCGCTAACTTCCTGACTCCGGGACTCTGGGAATTTCTTGATAGCTAAACTCAAGAACTGATTTTTGTTATTACGACCTGGAACCTCAGGTAACATTTAAGTAGCGTACGCCATGTAAACTCAAGAGGCCACAACTTTTACCTAATAAATCAACAAAAATCGTCATAACATTGACTAGTATGCCCAAATATAAGTACATAAATTGCATACTCAAAAATTCCTCGTAAATTGACCTATCCATTGGTTAAATTTGAATGAAAATCCACAGAGTAGTGTAGTATAGAAATTTATTTCTGAATAGCGTGCAAATAAGTCCTTGAACTCGACATTTTACAAACAAACGGTTCAATTTTATTTATATGTATAGATGTATTGTCCTTCTTTGACTTACGAAATATTATGATCACAGAATAGATTACCATTAAAACATGACTACTGCTTATTTCCCACGTAATGCGAGTTGTATTATTGGTGAGAACTAAATATCTTAACAATAAATCGTTTTGATATTACAACTTGATATAACTAAAAACATTAAACGAGATAAATCGTTAATTTATATAAGTCTTCATACAACTATATTATGTTTGCACAAAGAACGTGTCACTGTTAACTATCCCATATCGTCCCGAGGGTGTGGTAAGAGGCGACAGAGGGAAACTGAACCAGGAGATGGGCAGCAGCATCTTCCTGACAACAACTGAGTAAAAAGAATGCGGTTGTCAACCCGCTTGCCAAGCGTGGCAACTATGGCAAATATTCCTCCTATGAGGTGATGCATAGGGGAGGCTTATATGTGGTTATTCTCTATGTAAGTAAACAATAATGTATTTAATTATTTTAATAGGCTCATGCCCTGCAGAGAACTTTGATGGCCACGCTTTATTAAACTGTAACCTGCTACAAAATCGTCGGTCTTGATTCTAATTATGTACAAATATAATTTGTAAGGATTAAATTGTTGTTAAAGGACTGTTATGTAAAATGCGTGCATGTATGATCAAGAGTGTGTCTGTGTTGTGTAGGCGCGTGGAAGAACTAGGCATGTACGTGCGTACATGTGTCATTAACTGATTCATGTTCGCCAGATCGAACTTAAGTAACGGCGGCCAGCCTGAACGGAGACTAGCCATCGGCGCAGCACAAGATTATAGTGCCCAAGCGTATGCGCAAGCACTCGTGCTCTATTCTCTAACTCTCATAGTCCAATGGAACGGTAAACCGTTCTACACGACCAGAGAGAGATCAGGCGCAGGACCAACGGTTTTACGTGCATAAATTCAAATTCAAATTCAAATTCTTTATTTGCAACTAAATAGGTACAAAATGTTTTCTTATTGATGTTATACTGTTATGTGTTAAGAAAACCTATTTAGCTGTTTTCAACAGCATGCAAATATTCAAAAGTTTTTATAATAAAATCAATTACTAAATTTCATCTATATAAACAAACTAAAACGTCATTTTACAATCTTTATAAATAAACAAATTCATATATATATATATATATATATATATATATATATATATATATATATATATATATATATAAATTAATTAATTAATGCATCGATTTTTAATTAACGATAAAACTACTTAGTCACTACAATTCAAAAACTCATTTACTGTATAAAATGCTTTATCTACTAGCCATCGTCGAAGTGACATTTTAAACTTATTATAAGGTAATTGCTTAATATGTGAGGGTATTTTGTTATATATCGTGTTACACATTGCATAGCTATTTTTTTGAAAGCGCTTACTTTTTGGAATTGTGTCAAGTACTAATTTATGTGGGTTCCGTAAATTTATTTTTGTTGCATCTTTAGTTTGTAAGAATAAGTGCTTGTTTTGCATTACAAATTTGCCTACCTCAAATATATAGAGGCAGGGAAAAGGAAGTATGTTTAAACTCTTAAAGTAAGGCTTGCATGATGTGTCTGATGGGATGTTACTAATAGCTCTAATACAGCGTTTTTGTGCTAAAAATACTTTTTGAGAGTCTGTACATTAAAAGTCTGTATCTGATAACAGATTCTGAGACAGACATACCGAGGCACGGGGGTGAGACACCGCTAACTTCCTGACTCCGGGCAGCTACTGGATAGAAAAATTCAATAACGTGTTTTTTTGGTCGCACTACTACACACTAGACCAATGAGGCAGTCATTACCCACTATTAACTAATTATTGCAGTTGTAAATTATGACAAACTAAGACCAGACCAAGATCGACGCTAGGGCGTGAAAACGTTCAAATTTGTTTATTTGTTTATTAAAACAAAAATAAGAAGCTTTTACATGTGGTCACTATAGAATATTTGCAAAGTAAACGTTTAAATGGCATTATAGTGCCATCTGTGTATGTACATTTTTATAAAATTATTTTGATTATAAAAATTTTATGAAATGATTACAATTTAGTATATTAAGATAGAAGAGAAGACGAATCGAAGAGAAGACGAATAGAAGAGAAACGTAAAAAGTGATTCAATGACGTTTTAAAGTGAGTGAAGATTCATACACATTGTTATAATTTCTTTTTTTATATAAAAGTGGGCAAACGAACTTGCGGTTAACTGGATGGTAAATGACTACAAAGTACTCTGTGGTGACTACCGCCGCCCATGAACAACTGTAACAACTACAGATGCGTTGTCGGCCTTTTAAAAAAGAGTTGGCTCTTTTTTTTTTGAAGTTCCCATGTCGTATCGGTGCGGAAAATCGCTGCTGGTAGTCGATTTCAAGAGGAAGCTGTGCAAGGAAAAAACTCTATCTCCCTATCTCTATATCTCCTGTTTAAATCAAATATCTAGTGGGAATTCATATAATCTCTAAAACTCATCATTATATTCTTGTTTTTGTCCATCTGGCCGTGTGAAAAAAATACACAATGAGTAATTTTATTCGTAATTACCTAAGTAATTAATGCATGCTTATTAATAAGCGAATCATTTGTTTGAGGTTACATTGTGTTACATTCGTTTTAAAAAAAATATTAGGGATTAAAGCAACAAAATATATCAAACTGGCGACCCGCCCCGGATTCCCCAGGGAGGTAGCTATTAATGTGGCGTAATTTGGATTGAATGTAATCATCAAAGTACATTTATGTTATAAGTTTTTGATTTCCCAAAGAATAAAGGTCGTCTAGATCGCTCCTTGATCTCAATTTGTTTGTGAAGTTTAAACGCAATAGGTCGGGCGATTCCGAAGATAAGTCAGATGGAGAGACAGATAAATTGTTTAAAAATATCCTTTCTTCAAAAATTCAAGTCTATATATGATTTATAGATGTACCTATAGATTTAAAGACAGCGGATGTTCGCCATTGCCAATTTTATAGCTTTATAAATGCATCTGCTAGCCTGGTAAAGTTCTCTTTAAATTTCTGTATAAAAGAAAAAATCGATATAGATTTAGATTGAAGGTAAGTTAAATGGCGGTATAACCACTTTGCTTGTGAGCGGCTCTAGAGCTATCAGATAGAATGCCTCGTTTCCAGTAAAAAGGATCTCCGGTTCTCTACACTCACCATACGAAACACAGCAGCATTAAGCTGCTATTTTATGATGGTATTCTGGAAGTGTGGCGTGTAATTAACAAGTAGTAATTTATTCGCTTAAATAAAATTATACTGCTTGTTACAGACTAATAGTAAAATTTTAATTATGCGAATATATAAGTTAGTCCTATTTGAGAGAGACTAAAAGATCAATATAAACCCGCGTAAAAGAACACATATCTGATATTTAGAATCAATGCTACGGAAAGTCTGCAGTCGGCAAACATGTACAGGATCGCTCCCGTCACAACATCAGATTTGACAGACCACAAGTTCTCGCCAAAGAACACCGATTCCTTTCAAGGTTGATTCGCGAGGCTATCTAAATACATCTAAAAATATCCTAATTTCAATAGAGAAGATGACTGGGTGCTACCATCTGCTTGCGATCCTATAATCAATAAAATTAAATCTCAACCCAGGCATAAGCAAGAGTTCAAGATAATAAGTTCACAATACGTAAATCAGACTAAAAATTTTAATCTGAAGGTAGACGTGATTAACTATAACATTGGGAGGTCGAACACCTCAGTCCCCTCGTGACCAAGTGTAAAGTACTCGAGACTTTGGGAATATACGCCGTAAATTCGCAAATGTAGGTACCTAGTGTTCGCGTAATCATAAGAAATAATAATAGTTTACTAAAAAGTATCAATTAATGGAATGCTATGTAATGGAACATAACTGTTTCTCACAGGGTCAGAAGTTATTTATAAATAAAATAAAAACTTTTGCGACCTAAAAAAATAAAATTTCGTTGGTCTAACGTCAGCATGTTTTATATCCGTTTCAAAATAAGGTATCTATGTCTACAGAAGAAACGGGAAAAAAACTTCGCATGTATCCTCATTTCTGTATCTTTTTTAAATGCTAAATGTTACTTCTAATTAAAATTGATAATGAATAGGTAATTAAAGCATGTTCTGTAATAAAAGTACTAAACGAAACAAAAAAATATACGTACAAGCAGCACCTGCACTTATAGTAGAGCACTTATAATATACTTCATTAATTAATTCTTGAATATAATATTAATGAACGCTTCATAAAATTCACATATTATAATAATACTCGCGTTTATTAAATGGGCGCTAGTGATCGCGGACGAGTTTCTCGATTGGTGTGAATTACGTCCGGTGATCGCTAATAGATGGCGTAGTCATCCCAAATATCTATTGTAGCCGCAGACATGATGAAATTGTTAACATCAATATGTGCATGCTATCTTAATAGCTGAACCAGGTGATTTTATTATTATATAGTATGTTTATTTTTTGTAACCTGTTCAAAGCAAAGAAAAGCAATTCATTTACTATTGCACGTGGTTGATCAGGGGCTAAGCAATCTTTGTGAATTTTATAGAACGCGAATTCGATCCCGTTAGCATTAATGATATTGTTCAAAGCAATTTAAGTGCTGATTTTTTTATTATGTGCGAGCAGCTATGCAGGTCTAGGGAAAGAGACCAGTATCACTGCGACCTAAAAGGTCTATTGTGATCGCTGCTGTGGCTATAGTTCACTGCTAAGCCCTGTGTCTTCAATGAATAGAAGGAGTTGCTTGGCCGTAAGCAATTTCACTTCTTCTGGGCGGAGTACATAGTTCGTTCGGTCCGCAATCAGTTAGGATAGGACCGCTGCATTGGAAGACGTTTTCAAGCTACTGGACTGGAAAGGATACGGTATTAACATCAATGGTGAGTACATCACTCACCTTCGATTTGCTGACGATATAGTCCTTATGACAGAATCGCTGGAGGACCTAAACGCTATGCTTAATGACCTCAATGTGTCTCCCAACGTATAGTTCTTAAGATGAACATGGACAAAGCAAAGATCATGTTTATGGGAGCACTATTCTCGAAGTTATCAACGAGTACGTTTACCTGGGACAAATAGTCCGACTAGGTAAGTCCAACTTCGACCGAAAGGTCAAACGTCGGATTCAACTTGGCTGGGCAGCGTTCAGGAAATTACGACAAATATTCTCGTCAGGCATACCTCAAACTCTGAAAACTAGATTTTACAACCAGTGCGTGTTACCAGGGATGACTTACGGATCTGAGACGTGGTCTTACACTGCTGGCCGTATGAGGACGCTCAAGGTCGCTCAGTGAGCTATGGAGAGGACTATGCTTGGAGTTTTTCTGCGTGATAAACTCAGAAATGAGCATATCCGCAGTAAAACCAGAGCGACCAACATAGCCCAACGGATTAGTAAGCTGAAGTGGAAATGGGCCGGCCATATAGCTCGATGGGCCGATAACCGATGGGGAAGAAAGGTTCTCGAGTGGCAGCCTCGTACCGGTAGGCGTAGTGTAGAGCGACCCCCACTAGATGGAGTAAAGACCTGGTGAGACATGCAGGAAGTCGATGGATGCAGGTGGCTTAGGACCGTGCTTTGTGGCATTACTTGGGGGAGGCCTATGTTCAGCAGTGGACTTGTGAAGGGCTGTAATGATGATGATGAATCAGTTAGGATGTGCAGAAGCGTTTCTTCCGTTATGGAACAGGACCGACACATCCTTGAGTTGCTTAGACCCAGGATGGATATGTGCTTTTTAAAACAACAGTGTCCAGTTAGGGCTCTTGCCAGAATGCGTAATTTATTTTTACTTAATCCCAGGGCTTCTGAAGCGAATTTACGATCACAAGCCCGGATCAAGTTTTTAGAATATTTTAAACCTGGTGTGTCAGACAAGATCTTAAGTGATTTATTGTGATAAAGAGTTTCAATAGTCAATCGAGCTAGACTTCTTGAGAATCCACAAAATGGCTCAGGTTAAAATTGCGTGCACTTTGAGCCCTCCCGTGCAAGTTTGTCGGCAAATTCGTTGCCTACAATACCAGCATGACCCGGAACCCATCGTAATACGACCCTGTTGTTACATCCCAGGACGTTTAGACGGTTCACGCAGTCTCCAACTAGCTTCGAGTTCACTAAGTTTGACCTAAGCGCTAGCAGTGCTGCTTGACTATCAGAGTTTATATATAAATTATATAGTTGACGTTGTGTTTTTGTAGATTGATTTTCGCACACTAAAGTTTGGAGAAAATTTATGCCTGGAAGATAGAGGTGAATCTTAAGTTTGAATTTGGGGCTTTCCCCGTCAATTCCAAAGCCTACTTCGAGGCCCATTTTAGACCCATCTGTATACCATACGAGGTTACCGACCTCACAGATAACCTGGCCATTCAGCCAGTTTTCTTTGAAGAATAATTCCACTACAAAATTTTCATCGAAAGTGTGTAGTGCACGCATGATTTCTGAAATCATGCATAAGGCCGGTGTTTCCTTAATCGAGTCGAGCATGGATCTCAATCTATAGGTGAGCCTCAGACCACCCTTAATTAAATCGCGCGTTAATCCTATACAAACTAGCCATGGATTCATTGTCTAGATATAGATCAAGAGGCGTTAGGAATAGAAGTGCATTAAGAGCCGCTCCAGGCGATGATCGCATAGCTTCAGTTGCCATTAAGCAGGCAGTACTTTGTAGACTACTTAGTATGTCCGCAGTCGTCTTTTGGTTGGCTTTGTTTCACCAGACAATAGAGGCTTAGGTGAGAATCGGCCTCACTGTGCTGCTATACAGCCATAGGACCATACTGGGACGCAAGCCCGAGTTGTCACCGACTAAATGACTGTACGTGCCTAAATAAATTTTTGCCTTATGGCATACGTTGCTAAGGTGAGAGTTCCACGTTAGTTTTTGGTTGATTGTTACGTCCAAGTACTTAACTACAGTGGAAAATGGTACTTCTTTAACATTAAGTTTTGGTGGGACTAATTTGTCCAACTGTCTCTTTTTGGTAAAGGGTATTATAACAGTTTTATAAGCATTAACTGATAAACTGTTATCCCTACACTAGTTATTTACGGTGTTTAGGGCTATTTGTAGTATTGACGAAAAAGTACTTTGGCAAAAGCCCCTAGCAATGATCACAAGGTCATCAGCATAACTTAGTGTGTCAATTCGTAAGTCTGCCATTTTGTACAATAGTTGGTCAACCGCAAAAGTCCAAAGAAGGGGTGACAAAATATCGCCTTGTGGGCAGCTTCTTGTAGTTGCAACCTTAATGGAAGTTTGAAACCGTGCTATATTTGCCTTTCTGTTTGAGAGCATCGCCTTCACCCATCTGATGGTTGTGGTTCTGATTTATCACCTATCTTAAAAATCATTCCAATGGTTATACATTGTTTGATCTCACGAAGCGACCAAACTTCTGTGTTATCGCGCCTGAGACTCCAACTCACTACTCATTCGGTACCAGGTACTGACCGGACATCCTTGACGTAGCAATACTCAAAGATTTCGTTTTATCGATAACGTAGATCGAAATGATTTTAGAACTTGAATCGGACCACAAATCAATCGTGATGCAACTGGGCCAGCCCGCAGGTGTGGGCCTTCAGATCAAAACCATCATGGACTGGCGTAAGTTCGAGATCAAACACGAGTCTACGACCTTCCAGCATTTAGAATCGATTTCCGATAAATTAAACTCGGCAGAAGAAGCCAATAAGGCGATTAGCGTTCTCTCGGCTTACCTCACCTCAACGGTCGATCGATCTCTCGTAAGGTTCGCGTGTCGAGTAATCGACACTTGAAGCTTCCGAGTGATATTTGACAGCTGATCAGAGCGAAAAATCCGGCCCTAAGACATGACGATTACTATCGAAAAATAGACAACTGAATTTCAACTGCGAAACCTCCAAAACGAGGTGAAACAGTGCCTTGCCGAGGTCAGACATAATAAGTGGGATATTCGGATAGAGGATAGCGGGCCACCCTCTGGCAGTTGACTCGAGATCTGAAAGCAGAACAGTCCTCACCCATGCCGCTACTCATTGGGCCAGGACACCCTGATCTGACCTTTGACAGAATTATCACCAAAATGCTCCATCCAGCCGTCAAACGTTTAGGCAATTGGTTCAGCTTATGGACAATCGAAGTGAATTCAATATAAGTGTAACAATATACTTTCAAAGCAAACCTTCTCATCGTCAAAACAAATATCCCAAGAAATCGATAGGTACGATTACTCTGTTCGGCTGCCAGATTCCCTGGCAATCAACGGCCAAATATTTAGGAGTTAGATTTAACCATGACATGAACTTCGCGAAACATATTCGCTCAGTCCGCAACTGTGCCAAAAATCATCACTTATCGTCCTCACCACTAGTTAACAGCAAGAGAAAACTGTCCCTAAAACACAAGCTCCATCTTTACAAAGCTTGATTTAGACCTATCATGCCTTCCACAAGCGTTGTTTTCGCACACGCTGCCCATCGAAATTTATACTACCTCTAAGTGGTCCACTGGAACTCGGTGGTGGCCTTATACAGAGACTGTTAACATCCGACGATCTCTGAATATTTCAAAGAAATGTCTCTATGCTATTTTGAGAGCGCTGAAACACACCCCAACCCGCTAGTGGTTAACGCAGAAATCTACGCTCTGACTCCGAACGTTACAGGAAGCCTCCGTAGGCCCCGTAACGTCCGAATCGAACCCCCAGCTTCGCTAGATTACGGCTAGATCATTTTTTTAATTTTATATTTACTGATATTATTAACGAATATTTTATCACTTCATGTTTTACACTCAGTATTAACTTAAATTAATGTCCCATTTTGAGCTTTTTTCACTCTTAAATATAATATTCATTATTTTAGGCACCATCAAAAAATATAAGACATTATACTAAAGTAAATTCGTTATAAATTAAATTAATAATTAAAAGATTCTATAAGTACTGTATTTTAGGTGCGTAATTTTTATAATTATTAATAATTTTGTAGCTATGATGTTGACTACTTCACAACTTTAAAAGTTGTCAAGTAGTCAACATCAGAAGATGGTAATATTCTGTACGTAGTAATATTATTTACTCTGTTCTCTCGGTAGTCTAGCTTGGTTGTTTAGGCGCAGCGCGAAAGGAATAGATTGTTAAAAATTTATTCAGATATCCTCAAAATTCTATTTTTTTGGTGGACAAGAATACTGTTAAAAGGAAATAAGATGAAATGTAAGCTATAAACAAAAATATAAAACTTGAGGAATGTAAGTTCATGCCTGATTTTATACAGTAAAATGATTATTACTAATTATTATGTATAATCCAATTACGTTAAATATTTACTGTCCTTAAAAATTTAATAATTTACATGACTTAGTTTTTATTACACTTGGTGTGCCACCACCAGAACCACGGTGCTGCTGTTATGGTTGTAGCACGAATGGGTTGGATCGACCGGCGAGGGACCACGCTCTTACAAAATACCAGCGTAAAGTAGCGCTTTATTGTTGCTGTGATTATGGTGAGTGTAGAGAACGAAGACACTATTTACTGTGAATGTGTCATTTCATATTAGTCCTCAGGGGTGACAACGCTTCTACATTTTGATTGTTAATTGAAGACAGATGTAGAGATATATATGGGCATTCACTTACCATCAGGTAGACTATGTTTTCGTTTGGCACCCTTATTTTATAAAGACATTCTCCAATACCCACTTACCATTAGGTGGATTAGGGGTTCGTTAGACATCCTTATTCTATATAGACATTCTGTAGCATCCATACCCTATCAGGCACACCATGTGTTATTTTGACACCCCTTTCCTATAAGAAATTGTACAGAGGACTATACAAATTCACGCTTCTTTCGTATGAAACAAAAACGTATTAAAATATCTCAAAAATGAAAAATAACTGAATAACACTTTTAACGTAATTTTCAGTAGAATAGCAAAGGGAAAGACGCCTTAACTTCACTAAGAAAAATATGTATAATTTTTTTTCGTGACGGTCCAATAGACCCGTATATAACTAACGCAGCGTGGACGTGACCCAAGTGACTTATATTTATTAAAAGTTCTACTCGACACAAGCAAGACGATAGAGCACACACCCCTTCTCCACTACGAGAGTTGTTCGGAGAATTAAATCAAATAGAAAACGTTCATATACTGTGACACAAATTTATATGGTTAAAAACTACAGCTACCTTTATAATTAAATTATAGTTAAAAGTCAATAAATCAGCTATCTCATATTTTATTATTATCTTCAGAAGTTAGTTAAATTTAAATTCTATCAATCAATTAATTTTTAATCATTTATTGGATAGGGGCTTTTATCGATAGACTCCCTAGGTACTTGGTAAGTATTTTGACATTCGACGCAAATAGAGGAGTTATATATGTATAACTTGTGCACCTGTGTGTCTGTCGGTAGCATCGTAGCTTCCAAACTGATGAGTATGATAGATAGTTTGAAAGTTGACTTGATCGGGAGTGTTCTTAGCTATGATTCAAGAAATACTATTCAGACGTCAGACGTTTGAAGATCGTCAGCTATTTTTGTGTGGCAACTGTGGCAAATATCCCTGTTGAGCGACAATCTATATGAGAATCCTATGCTCAGTTTGGACCTTTAACAGGTTCTAAGGACAACGATGATTTCTTTTATTTACACGAACACTACACATTGAATAAAACTATTTATACGGATTTTATCGCACTTAATTAACTTATTTTTTATTCTCCCCCCCCCCCTCCCTATGGCTGCTGTAAAGTATCCGAAACGGAAATTAAAAATAAGTTAATTAAACGCTATAAAATCTTTATAAAAAAGTATTCTTTAATATAATGAAAATGTCTCAAAATATTCGCAGAAATTTTAAAATAGGAGATTTAGTTTTAGAAGTCATAATTATACTGCGTGAAACAAAACTCATTTGAAATCTCAAAAACCAGTTAGTGACAAATAAAATTTTAATGAGATTTAAATATCAATACCACTTGGGATACATTTAACGCTGTCTTATATTTCTTGATCATTACGTTACAAAGTAATCCTAAAAATAATCGCAAAATTGGGTTTCGAGCCTGCCCTCGGATTTCACTTATACTAAATGTCATTGAGTTTCAAAGCGTTTCTTCTTCATTTTTTCTCTGTATAATATTCTTAAATCATACGCTTAACGTTTATATAGTATATATATGTACATTCCTCTAACTTCTGAGAGAATTTTTTGGACGTGTCGGCCGCACTGAAACCGTGCGTGTTGCGGACTATACATTTCTCCGAAATATTTTTTCCTCGGACATGCAGGTTTCTTCACGATGTTTTCCTACAACGATGAGCAAATGGTAAACAGCACTTAAAATTACACTTAACCATTTCAGTGTACATGTGAGGTTAGAGAAAGTACGCTAAATATTCTAAAATTCTAATATTCTAAAACTAAGAAATCTTTTCCGGGTTCTACTAACCTTAAAAAGATTTCCTAGTATAATTTTTTTTCTAATAAAAATTTGAAAACAAAGTGCAATTCTTTTGCCTAAAATTGAAATAATTTGTAAAAACAATTTTTATAAATAAGGTTTACTATAAAATCGTTTAATATAAAATTATATTATATGCCTTAGTCCATTGCTAATTATATATCGTTAAAATTGACATAAAAAATACATTCAGAGGAATCGTACTTCGAATTTCCATTCAGTTTATTTTACCAAAATCGTTTTTATCGATAAAGCTTCTGCTTCTCTCTAGGTCTTTGAATAAGTTGTTTTTTTTTATAGAATAAGAGTGACAAGCGAGCACACAGTCCACCCGGTGGTAAGTGGATGCTGCAGCCCTTACACATCTGCATCTATCCTTGATAAAATCAAAATGCAAATGCGTTGTCACCCTTGAGGATTAAGATACCTCGTTACCAGTAAACCACCATACGAAACACAGCAGCATTAAGCGTCTATTTTACGCCAGTATTCTGTGTGGTCCGACCCTGGTCTAGGCGACCCATTCGTGCCGTATCCACTATATCACCAGCATGGCTCTACCACGTATTTTCAATCTGAGTGTAAATTCGTGTATCATCACTCTTTCAATAAAAATAAACTAATGGAAAAATATGTAAAGTCCAACTTTGCTGTTGAACAGTATGCTTGGTTCGATATATTTCGTAGAGTTTTCCTCTATTTTATAATATATATTATACTTCATATTTTTTTACAGTTAGTTTTATCAATATGAGTGTAGAGTTGCATATAATCAATTTGGTGGGAATTGAAAACCGTTTCAAATTTCATTACGATTCTTCATTTACATTCAGGTTCCGATTAAAGTAGAAGGCTTGAATGGAAAGTCTTTATAGAGCTTAATTACAAGCTTTATTTTAAACAACTTTATTACCACTTTCCTCTCTTTTCTTTCTAATTACATCAATCTAGGACAAATCAATGTATAACTAGTAGTGTAATGTTTTTATACCGTAAATATGATTTTGCGTCCATATAATCAAAAATCTAAAATAGTTTCTTTCGTTCTCCTTTAAGTTTTAGTTTCAGCCCTAGTTCCAAAACCACTGAATACAGGCACTTTACCGGCATTTTCGGAACTTTTGTCATCCCTGTCATGAAATAATGTACTAGCATTGCTATACGCCGTTTTGTGGCGGCGTAAAAAAACCTACCAGTATCATATCATCCCGCGGGATCACTTCACAGATATTCGATCTTGCGACACACACAGATGCCGTAAGAGGCCACAGAGGGAAACTGAACTCAAACAGTAGATAGGCAGTAGCGCATCAACTTGATAATACTTCAATAATAATAGTGGCTGAAGGTAGTTGCCAAGTGCCAACTCGAATACCAAGCACGGCAACTATGGAACATTCCTGCGAAATAATCTAAAGGGGAAGCCTGAATTGAAAAACGGATCGCGTTAAAACAGATTACACAGAAAGGTCCAATTTAAACACATTTAATGTAAGGGAAAACAGGATTTGTCCTTTTTCAATGACACAAAGGTCCTTTGAAAATTGATCAGATTTTTAGATAGAAAATATATTGTATTTGATCGAAAACACTTCTCGCATCGTTTTCAGTTCTCTATTAAGCTGTCAGAGGAAAATGCCGATAATTTCACAGTTGTATCGGAAGTTCTTTTTTTTCACTATCTCTTGTCGCTTTCAGGTACTGTTGCAATAACTTTTTCAATACTTTTTGTTTAGAAATTTTATAACAAAGTGTTTAATAAAATGAGAAAAATAAAAGGATACCTGCAGAGAAGAAACCCGATTCATCGTTCTTTTTCACAGCGGTAAATAAGACTTTTGATAAACAAAATTTTATATTTTTTACGTTGACAAAATGTAGAGATTACATTATTTCCTGAAATCTTTGACGGTTTCTTTCATTACTTAAGTTGATTTCAATTTAATAATAATTTCGCGTTAGTTATTCAAAAAAGACTTGACTAAATTCTACACAATAGTAATTACGTGGTAGAGCCACGCTGCAGCTATATTGTGGTTGCTGCACGAATGGATCAGCTCGATCGAGGAAGGATAACGCTTTTACAGAATACTAGCGTAAAATAGCAGCTCAATACTGCTGTGCTTTGTCGACGTTGACGACGTTGGTTGGCTCGATCCGGGAAGGAGTACGCTCTTACATAATACCAGCGTAAAATTGCAGCTCATACTGCTGTGTTTTGTATGGTGTGTGTAGAGAACCGGAGACCCATTTTACTGGAAACGAGGTATTTTATCTAATTAAAAATATAGGCTTATTGGCGACCCGAATTTGGTTAAAACCCAATCTTACCAGCCTCGAACGCAGGCGAAAATTAGCCAGCCTTTCGTTTTTATAATTTAATTCCTCCCTCTCCCTTCCACCATCGGATGATCAGACGTTAGGCTAGTCTCCACTCTTTCTTTGTTAACTTACCACGCACTTGAACCAAACGATTTGCTTTGTCATTCTTCATGCGTAAAGCAAAGGAGTGGAATAAATTGCCAGCATGTGTCTTTCCATTCGATTACAGTGTGCTGTGTCTTCAAGACAAGAGTGAATAGGCTTTTGTTAAGTCAGTGCGCTTCACTATCTTAGGCTACATCACCACTTACCATCAGGTGGGATTATAGTAGAGCGCTGGTTTAAAATAAAAATAAATCCTCAGGGCTAATTTACTCATATGTATCGTGATCATGGTAAATGTAGCTGTCTATGAGCCACGGCATCCGTTTACCATCACGTGGACTGTGTCCTCATTGGTCACACACTTATTGTAAAAGAATTACATTATATTGACGTTGATCCTCATGTTTGGTATGGAATTCTGTACAACGACTTCTGTAGTCTACCGCGCAGGATATACGGCCAGGGATGGAGGTCACCAGGTATGGTGGCGGTCGCCGCTAGTTAACGTTTGCCTTTCGAAAATTGTGAAGATACCACTGTGTGATCTTAGGTATCATATGATTGCAGTGTAAGAGAAGTTGTATCCTCCGGGGCTTTTATGTAGTGCAAATGCTTTTTAAAATAGTATTTGGCGTTTACCAAGCTAATCACACTAACTATACGCCAGGAAAATCTTGTTCTAAAATCCTTACACTTGAAGTAGGTTATCCTTGATTTAAAAATCCCAGAAAATGCAAAAAAATTTGACCTCCACAACGTTAAAAAAATTTTAAGTCTAAATCTGTACTCGTAAAAAAAGGGTTATTATAATATTAACGACTTGATGGATAATAACAACCCCTGGGAAAGCTGATCGCTGGTCAAGACGCATTGGACGATATGGGGTAGTGGATAAAGTTGTTTTCAGTTCACGGCAAGTATAAAAAACTCACTAAGTGTACTTAGATTTACCGTAGTCTGATTAAACCTTGTAGTAATGGTGTATGGATATCTCATATCATCCCGTGGGTGTCGTAATATGTGATAGAGACAAACTGAAACAGATGCGACATGTACTGCAACACATTCTTGATAACAACTCTAAATAAACCTTAAAGTAATTATAGAAGTTAAAAAATCCTTACGTGGTATGAAAATGATCATGCTTTGAGTTCCTCAATAATTTTTTTTAATTTATTGTAACAAAACCAACAGCATTTTGTAACATTATAAAATAAGTAAGTATTTATATTTTATACTGCCAATTACAGGTTCTTACTTTATAAAACACAAATCTTCTAACGTATTGCTATAACTGTGTGGAAATAATATTATACAGGGTTATTTTTAAAGAGTAGTCATTACGCCATCACGCATTTTACAAAATACAGTGCATATATGTACATCTACTAGTGTTTTGTTTTGTACATATTTATTTGTGCGTGTGTGTGTGTGTGTGTGTGTGTGTATTTATATTACTTGCTATTTCTTAAAATTGAGATTATTTCTTTTTTTTATGGAAGCTTTACTGACGTGGAAAATATCTAGAGTTGAAAAGTTTTTGTTGTAGCAGTTAAGTGTACGACTAATGACAGAATTTAGAGCAACTTAATGGGACAAGAAATAGGGATGTGTATCTAGTACGCTTCGAAGGAGCATTAAATTGTAGGAATTGAAATGTCAATTCGAGACTATCAATTTTATTACTACAGATGTCGTGTAGAAACAAAATTTGTAGAAGTGTACGTCGGTCCTTTAACTGCAATAAGTTATGGTGATAGCAAGATTCCTCATAACTGCTTTTTTACGTTGAGTACGATAATTTAACGCCGTAATAAATTTACATTGTATTTGCTCTATATTTTCTATATAAGACAAATAATGCGGATTCCAGACATTACAACAATACTCCAAAACACTTCTTACATAAGAATAATACAAAATTTTAATGCATTCAGAATCTGAGAAAGGACGGGACACTCTTAGAACAAATCCTAAATTTTTATACGCTTTTGCAACCATTGTCGTGATATGATTAGACATAAGCATCTAGGAATCAAAAATAACACCAAGATCTTTGGTTTGGTAGATGCGTTCCAAAGGTATGTTATCTAATTTATATCGATATTCGATTTGGTGTCTTTTACGAGTGAAGCTTATTTGATAACATTTTGTTACATTAACACTAATACGGTTATCATGATAGAAGAAACAAAGCTGGTTCAAGTCTTTCTAAAGTTGGTGTGCATCTTCCTCAGACTTAATATATGCGTAAATTTTAGTGTCGTCTGCATACATGAGAAATTTGGAAAATTTAAAACAGTCTACTATATCATACAAGTATGATTCATACCGTAACGGACCCAATATTGACCCTTGAGGGACACCAGATGGGACATCCACGAAATCAGAGCGATGTCCAGCTATTACAACAGCTTGAGATCGGTTACGTAGATAGGACTCTATCCAACTAAGAAGGTTTCCACGAATTCCTAGCTACTGGAGTTTACGCAATAGAATAATGTGATCCACGCGATCAAATGCCTTCTCGAAGTCTGTATATATGGCATCAATCTGAAAACCATCATCCATACCTCGAAGAACATCATTAGAAAAAATTAATAAATTAGTCCTGGTTGACAGCTGCGTACCCATGCAAACGAGGGTTAGGGCGTCCCCCCAAGGCGACGCACACCAGCTCGTCCCCGTTGGTGTGGTATGCAGTGCGTAAAGCGGCGATGGGGACCGCCACCCGTCACGCACAGCCCGACACTGCGGAAGGTGGAGGGCGGAGTGCAGAGTTGGCACGTGGAATGTTAGAGGGGGCATGAGAGATAAGACGAATGAGTTGATCGAAATAATGAAAGAAAGAGAATTAGATGTCGTGTGTATGTCGGAAACCAAACGGAAAGGCAGTGGTACTGAAGAGCTCACTGGCGGGACGTTAGCTATATGGTCCGGAGTCCTGGAAAGCGAGAGCGCCTGCCAGGGAGTGGGAGTGCTGTTGTCGTCCCGGTTGGTCGATCTTATGACTGAATACAAGGCTGTGAACTCAAGACTTATCTGGGTTCGCTTCAAAATGGGACTGACGAAGTTATTCCTTTTAGCTGTTTATGCGCCGGTAGCTTCGTCGTCCAGGGCTGAGCTGGAGGAGTTTTGGGAGAATGTAAGAGAAGTTCTAGATTTGGTTAAGGGAAACGAAAGAACTGTTGTATGTGGTGATTTGAATGGATGGGTAGGTATCGCTCGACCAGGATACGAGTCGGTGCTTGGAAAGTTTGGCGATAAAAGGGTTAATGATGCTGGCAAGCTTATACTGGCTGTATGCAAGGAAAAGGGTCTTCTTGTGAGAAACACTATGTTTAATCACAGGAAAATCCATATGTACACTAGAGAAAGAAAGAATGAGAGAAGTATGATTGATTTGTTCCTGGTGGATGACCGACTGCGAAAACAGGTGATGGATACACGAGTGTTCAGGGGTGCTGACCTGGGAACGGATCATTATCTAGTCATTACTATATTTAGCGATTTGTTCGCGGGTTGGCGCTACCGGACGGCAGTAACAGAACCACAGTCGGTCTGTCGCATCCGAAGCTGGAAGCTTCAGGAAGCGGATACTAGGGACAAATATCACACGAGGGTAGCCGAAAAGCTTGACACCATCGATGGCAGGAAAGAATGTGTGGAGAGAACATGGCAGAACCTTAGGGATGGAATGGTAAGTGCAGCGGAAGAAGTATGTGGTACGACAAAAAGAGGTAGTAGTAAAAGAAGAGATGCATGGTGGAATGATGAAGTGAGAGAAGCTGTAAAAAAAGAAGAAAAAAGCATGGTTAGACTACTTGGCCTCTAGTAACGATGAGCATATGAGAGAGAAGATGAAAGAAAGATATAAGCTGCAGAAAGTTCATGCGAAAACACTGATTGAGGAAGTACGTGAAAGGTGTAGAATAGAAGCGGACGAGAGGTTGTCGCACAACTTTAGGGAAAACTCCAAACTCGATGACACTGAGGTCATCAGCATGAAAGAGATTGAACGTGCGATTCGAAGTTTGAAATGTGGTAAGGCTGCGGGACTAGACAGAGTTACTGCTGAAATGGTCAAGTACGGTGGGCCTCGCGTCTGGAACAGCTTCCGTCTGTTGTGAAATTTGTGCTGGCGGACGGGAGGTGTCCCGGATAATTGGCGATCCGCGGTCATTGTGCCTTTATATAAAGGTAAAGGTTTACATTTTGACTGCGGGTGCTATCGGGCGATCAGCTTGACCAGTTTAGCAAGTAAAGTTTATTCGAAGGTTTTGACACATAGGATGCAAGAGAAATCGGAAAGATTCTTATGGGAGGCACAATGCGGATTTAGACCTGGAAGAGGATGCACGGATCAAATGTTTTCTCTCCGCATGATCACGGAAAAGCTTCTGAGTGTTAACCAGAGGATTTTCTGTGCTATTGTGGATCTGGAGAAAGCATTTGATAAGGTTATAAGGAAGAAAATGTGGGAACTGTTGCCGGGATATGGTGTGGATGGTCGATTGTTAAGAGCTGTGCAGTCACTTTACTATGACTGTAAAGCCTGTATGCGGGTAGGGCATGACCTGTCACCCATGTTTAGCGTCCAAGCGGGCGTAATACAGGGTTGAGTCATGTCTTCCTGGCTGTTCATACTGTATCTCGACAGCTGTTTACAGAAGCTGAAAAATAGCTGTTTGGATGTGAAATTGGGTGACATAAAAGTTAATTGTCTGCTGTATGCTGATGATCCAGTGCTTATTGCACCATCAGAAGCAGAACTGCAGGCATTAGTCACGTGTATGAAAGAGGAATGTGAAATTAAAGGTCTCCGTTTGAATGCTAATAAAACTAAGGTTCTGGTATTTGAAAAGGACGAAGAGAGAACGAAATGTGAAATATGGGAAAATAAAGAATGTCTAGAACAGGTAAATGAAATTGTATACTTGGGGAGTGCTTTCATCCGGTATGGAAGATGTGATTTAGATGTGGATAGGCGTGTCGCTGCCGGAAACAAAGTCAATGGTGCCCTGAATGCATTAGTCAAAAGGCAAGGCGTGGTGAAGAGTGCACGCCTTGTAATACATAACGCAGTGTTGGTACCGACTTTGTTATATGGCAGCGAAACCTGGGTATGCCAGAAGAAACATAAAAGCAAGTTGAATGCAGTGGAGATGCGATCTCTTCGTAAAATGTGTGGCGTTACCATAGCCGATCGAAAGCGAAACAAAGAGACTCGCAATATGGCAGGATTGAAAGATGACCTTATCACAAAAATTGATGGGGGCGTACTCCGATGGTTTGGGCACGTTGAGAGAATGAGTGAAGACCGAATGGTGAAGAAAATATATAGAGCGAAAGTAAATATTAAAAGATGTCGAGGTAGACCGAGACTAACTTTCGAAGACCATGTGAGCAAATTGCTCGAAGAGGGGAGGGTCAAGAGTACTCGGATACCTAGACGTGCATGTATGAAGAAGTTAATGAACCTGAAAGAAGCGAAAGAGGTGTGTAAGGATTGGCGATCTGTTCTCTCTGGCTACCCCGTTCGGGATTGTGCGTGAAGATAAGTAAGTAAGTAAGTAAGTCCTGGTTGAGCGACCACGAACGAATCCATGCTGTTGTGAAGGAATATGACGAACATGAAACATGAAAATGAATATCGTTTGTTGCGTAGGCTACAAAGATGAGTCCTGATGCGAAGAGAAATTTTAATTAGTTGGTAGACGAGAGTAAGTATTTAATTTTCTTGAATAAACACTTTTATTGGTATTTTTATTTTCTTAATTGAGAATGAAAAGCGGGATTAACTCAGGTTATTTTTATTTCTCTCATTACTGATCATGGCAGTTTCAGAGCTTCCAAAGCTACTTAAAAAAAGTGCACTGTAAAGTATTACGGTAGACTTCTAAACCAATTAAACGCTTTAAGAGGTCTTATAAAAAAAAGCGAGGGATGTAACATTATATTGCAGTTGTATAACGAAGACTACGAAAAAATACAACGGATTATTAAGCTGAAGTAGCAATAGGCTGGCTATATAATTCGAAGAACAATCAACCGATGTGAAAGAAAGATTTTTGAGTGTTAATCTAGTTCCGTAAACGCACTGCAGGGTGGCTTCATGTAGGGTGGCTACACAAGCGTGAGCACACACGTGCGGTAAAAGTTTTCTCATAAAAATCAAAATTAATTTGTTAGGTCAAGAATGAATAACGAATGATAGTATTTTCAACTCAACCGTATGGTATGGTGTAAGTATACACACAGAAAATCCACTAACCTATATAGTCCAGTGAGTATTGTAAGAGGCGAAAGAGGCAAATAAATAAGGACTTGAGCAGCAGTGTGTCTCTAGTAACGTTACCAACGCAGCTGCCACACGTGGCAACTGTGACAATTAACCCCCCTTATGAGGCAATGTACAGGATCGCCGATTCTTAGCAGCGGAGTTTGTTGTAAACATATCTACATACATGTGCCGTATACGAATATTTAAATTATTGTTACCGATTGATATCGAATGGGTAAAAATTGGTGACCGGCGCCGACCTCAATTTATATTTTATACAATTAAATTTTTCGAAACAACTTTATTTTTATTTGCACCATTAAAATATTCACAATATTTCAATGTAAACGCTAAAACGCTCTTAGGCTAAGTAGACTTTTATGATCCCATAAAGGTAGTTAACAAGTACACGTTTATGTCTAAAACAAAATGCGCATATCATAAGTGTTACAAAGAATTCTTATGAGTGCATATTTGCTATAAAGAAGATTTATTGCAAGAAAAAATATCAATTTTTACGTGGTTCGACCGGGGTTAGACAACGCTCTCGCGGAATACCAGCGTTAAAAAACAGCTTAATGCTGCTGTGCTTATATACGGTGATTGTAGAAAACCGGAGACCTTTTTTACTGGAAACGAGGTATTTCATATCAGTCCTCGGTGTGTAATCACAAAATTTTATAGCTACCATGACAGATTATGTATTTACATCCATCCATCAATTGCAGATCATAAATAACGACTGCTGAATTATATAGGCCTCCCGCCACAATAGTGGAGGCAATGTGGTGGGAGCTATTGTGCCTACGCGTAGTGGCGGTGTAAGAATATCCTCAAATCCATATCTTTCTGTTGCTACAGTAAGAGGCGACAGACGGAAACTGAAATAGGAGACGAGCACAGCATTATAAAAACTGAGATCGCCAACCTGTCTGCCAAACGTGGCAACTTTGGAAAAATTTTAGATGTGAATTGCAGCGAATTATGGGTCGGATTGCCCTTTGATTTTCCACGCTCGACAAGAAAATAGGTACCAGCGTAAAATATCATCATATTACTCTAGTGTATAAGCTGAGTGAAGAGAACTGGAGACCCATTTTACTGATAACTAGGTTATTCCTAATTAAAGATACTTGATGTTGGTGCTGACCGTCAGTATTAACTCACCATGACGTGGACTGTGTCAAACAAACTAGAAGTCTGGCAGCAGAATCTTCTTAATAACATCTAAAAAAAACTGCGGTTGACAACCAACCCGTCAAGCATGACAACCATGACAGATATCCCCACTATGAGGCAGTCTGTGGGGGAGACCTACGTCCAGCAGTGGAATTTTAACAGTCAGTAACGGTAACGGCAATGCTTATCTATAGAAAATATCCTGAGAAGTATAAAATTATTCCATCTCGAGTTTCGACAGCAGCCTTTTGGCTTTCACGTTCGAACGCATTTCATTTACAGATTAAAGTTAGGGAGTGTGACATGTTTACATGAATACAATAAAGGCGGTCACTTACTTTCGCTTTGGGGATACTTCACAAGCCCTTATAACACAATTTATTTAACTTAGTTATACGTTACATAACATACAGTACCTGGATGACCGAGCTTTGCTCGGTTTTAGTCAAAAAGTTTTATGCAATTAGTATAATTAAAATTATCGTATTTTTAAAATATACGAAAAAAAGGGCTCTAAATTTTTGTGTTAAGATTAAGGATTTTGTCACAAAAGAAGTAAACTTGAAAAAAAAGGAAAAATGTCGGACCCAAGACAGGACGCGAACCAAGGCATTAAGATTTCGCGACAGCTCAATATCCATTTGAGCTATTACAAAATTTACTTTCTTATATTGTAGCAGTTTTTCATTGCCTGAAAACACGGACAAAAAATTTTATGAAAATCATTGGAGCCATTTCCGAGATTCCGATTATATATATTTTAAAGGTATAGGATATTTCTTAACAAAGAGGTTCTTAAAATAATACTAAACAATACAAAAGTTAAATTTAAGAAGTATTTTAATCAAAGCGTAATGATTATGGTATGGATATGGTGTGGTATACATGGTAGAGCCATGCTGCAGTTATATTAGTAGTATAGTTGTGGCGCGAATGGGCCGGCTCGACCGGAGAAGGATCATGCTCTCACAGAATACCAGCGTGAAATAGTAGCTTAATGCTGCTTTGTTTCGTATGGTAAGTGTAGAAAACCGGAGACACTTTTTACTGGAAACGAGGCATTCCACCTTAGTTCTCATGGGTGACAACGTATCTGCTTTTGGATTTGTAATCAAGGATAGATGTAGATATCTATGGGCCGCAGCAACCACTTACCATCAAGTGGTTTGTGTGCTGGTTCGTCACCTTATTGTAATTGTAATTAAGTAAGTGTAATTTGTAAGTAAATGTAAATTGTAAAACAAGAATGTGGCTTTATGAAGTCTCATGAATTAGATTTAGGAATCTTTTTGTACCCAACAGTACTAAATTATAACGTAGCGTGGGCTTAATAAATCCATTTAAAATAGTTAACATTTATTTTACACGAAACTTTAAAATTTTTATTTATGTAAGACAACCGATCTACTTGACAGTGTAGTGTCGCTGTAAGAATATGTTATACTCCATTTCGACTCCCCTGGGTGTTGCAAGAGAGAACGTCGTAAGTCAAGTAGTTGTAAACGTGCCTGCTGATCATGCCTCGGAAAACAAGAAAAGCCGATGGTTTTGTGCCTGATTTCATGCTACAACCATAATATAGCTGCAGCGTAGCTCTGCTATATAATATTATATTTGAAATCGCGTATAAAGTTATATTTGAAATTAAGTAGTAACGCTAACGTAACGTAAGTAAACCTTACTTTAGAACTTTAGCTCGCAGTTTTTACTTATCACAATTTCCCGATTGTAACGTGAAATATGGTGAAATAAAACAGTAGATTGTCACTTCAGCAATGGATGGTAAAACACCAGGAACGAGAAGCAATTCAAATACTAAAATAGAATTAAGTTTTGTGTTTAAATGTTCTCTGATAAGGGGATAAGTCTGGCTTAAGTTTAGTTTCTCCAATTTCAAGGATTTGATTTCAATTTGCCTTTGCAGATTTAGCTTTAGACTTAAATAAATTTCAATTAATTTCGTCTTACTATAATATTTTATTAAAGTAAGCAAAGCTTTTAAAATAAAGTTTGTTCAAGAGTGAACAAAACGAACATAGCACTGCTATTAATATAGAACAAACCTTGTTTTCGTTACGGCCGCCATCTGCACAGGAAGCACAAGTGCATTCTCTGTTCCCATACTCTCATATTCCGATGGGATATCATTCTAACTAGACCGGAGGGAGATCAGGTGCAGAAACAGTTGCTTTCCGTGCTTTTCAAGGCACGAAGATAAACCGCATCGACAACTTCCTGACTCTGGGCTACTGCTGAAAACTTCTTGACAGGAAAACTCAATAACTGTGTTTGGCCCGAACCAGGATTCGAACTTGGTACCATGTGACCACAAGAGGTACCAAAAGAACCAGTCCTGATACACTCGATGAGTGGTGGTTTTTAGTCATTTTTAGGAAGACACTGCTGCCCATATTCTGGTTTGATTCCTTCTGTTGTTCTTTTGGTTTGTGGTCTCCTAAATTATTAAGAGAAGATAGCTTAAAATAATTCTAACAATTGCTTAAATTTTACTTCAAAGTTATTTGAAAAACAAAAAAATCGACATTGTTTGTTTTTATAGTTTCATATAATTTCAAGTGTCACATAAAGATTTTGCTTTTAAATATATTTGAATAGTATAATTATGCAATTTTTGGATATAATAGAACTAATACAAGATAACGTTTTACAGATGCAATTCTTATTCTAATGGAATTGTTAAAAAAAACTTAACTTTTGGGTGAGCTAAATTTGTGATCTCAACTCAAAAGGAAATCGGATTTGGCAAACATTTAATTACACTTTAATTGCACTTAGTGAAAACATTCCGTTAGAAATTAACCAATAAAAACTTTAGGATATTTACTTGTCTGTTGAGTATTTAAAAAACAGTATGTATGAAGCACTTATATTTAATCAGAATAATTATTTGTACTATAACGTACAAATAATTATTCTGATTAAATATAAGTGCTTCTTGCTTTCATACCTTTCAACAGTAACTAATACAAACTTTGTCATCATCTAAAGACTAAACTTTGTTCGTAAATAAATACTTCACTCATACTTAACGTAAAGTGACGATGCGGCTATATTATTTATGACTGTAGCACGAACGGTACCACGCTCTCGCATAATACCAGCGTAAAATTGTAGGTTAATTCTGCTGTGTTTTGATTTTGTTTCTTAATCGAAGATAAGTACTATTATGACAAGTGGACTGTGTGCTCGCTTGGATCCTTGTTCTATATATAAAAAATCTTACACTAAACGTTCTTTGTGTAGTTATATTATGACTGAAGCACGAATGAATCGGAAAATCGCAACGCGTACTGTGAAATATACTGCAAGCGACAAGGCAAGAAAAAGAAAAAATGTCGTTATGCCGTATTATGACAACAATTTTAAAAGAAACAAAATATTGAATGTATTCTTTTTAGTATTTCTTATCTTAAAAACGTAAATCTCAGCGCTTAATTTTTCTTATTATTTTTGTCAGAGATTGAAATAATGAATATCAGACGACCGCACGTGGAATTGCATGCGTGAGCTTATTCTCTAAAAGGTTTACCATTGTGGTAATATAAAATATTATATTTTATCTCTCTTTCGTCAATTCTTGATCGAATAAAAATATCTCATCAAAAACATAAATGTGAAATGAGAGCCAAGTTCAATATTATGATATATGCCTTGGTTGTTGACTTCAACGACAAAAGAAGTGAGATCTAAATGGGTGCCAAGTTCAATGGTCAGCCCTGAAATTTATTTAGCGTTTTTAGTTACGTTTTTAGCGTAATTTATGTAGCGTATGGTCTGACTTGGCTAGTTCTCATATATGAATTTTATCAGCAAGCCAAATTTTCGAAATAATAAAATAAGAACCGACAAGTAACAGGTTTAGAACTTGCGAAGGCTATAATATAATTCATATATGAATACTAGCCAAGCCAGACCTTAGGCTATAATATATTATCCTAAGTTATAAGAAGAAACCATATTTTATGTTGTTATAAATAAATTTCAGGGCTGATAATTGAACTTGGCACCCATTTAGATCTCACTTCTTTTGTCATTGAAGTCAACAACCAAGGCATATATCATAATACTGAACTTGGCTCTAATTCACATTTATGTTTTTGATGGGATATCACTACTTTTTGTACATAAATTATTTGTAGGTACTTTTTTATAACAAAATTAATACCAAATGGTTTTTGTTACTGCTGTATTTTCTACGTTTACGGGGTATAATTGTCTTTTTTGTGTTATTTTCTATATTTTCTTGTACCTTTGATATGTTTGAGTGAATTTCCCATTCAGTATCCGGAATTTTTTTAATCATTTTCTGTTTGTACTTAATTTGGCCAAGTCGGGGCGGTATAACGTACGCAGACGGTTGTACTCTACAACAGATCTCTATTGTGACTTGATTTGACTTGGAACTAAATTGTTAAGATGTACTTCATCTAAGGTTTTAGCTCTAGAGAGTCCAACGTAAGCCTGCCCTCTACTAAATATAGAGGAGCCTATGTCGAGAAGATCACTGTCAAGGCTAAGGCCTTGTGATTTGTGGATGGTAATAACATATGCTAAGCAAATAGGGAATAATTCCATGTGAACATATACATTACTTAATATCTGAAACGGCGATCGCATGGAATAGGCAGCTTCCATCGGGAGGCATTGAAATAATTCGGTGTAAGGTAAGTGTGTCACCCACCCGTAATTCTACTGTACGAATCATTGTACAATGTACGTAATGAAAAGATAATTATTTAAGACATAACAAATTACCTGTTATATATTTATTTCTCAAGAAAATTTGTTACCATACCAATAAAGTCTCATTCTCACTCATTCAGAGTTAGGTATACATACCTACTTCTAACTATACTAAAATTATTATTAATTTTTGATTATAACTATTTCCTATACCATATAGACACGCGGTGCGTATTTACTAAAAGAATTGTTATAATAATATAACCACAAATATATAAGTATTTTTTAAGAAAACCTATTAATTTCGTAGCATAAATCGCCACCTCATAGGTCAGATATTGAGAGACAACTGGACAGCAAAACGGCGCTCGCGTTTATAAGCGCTGCTGCGAGTGCCACCTGCCACTCGCTCGAACCTCGGACACGTTCGCGTCAAGGTTTTATCGCACCGCTCACACCCCGCTCCCCGGAGGCGAACCTCGCGCTGTGCACATGTTCCTAATAGAATCAACTAAGTGGAAAATTATAATAAAATGATAAAAATTTATCAGTTTCTAATTTATTCCTTTGTATTCACCTAATTACCTATCTGCATGCCAAATTTGAACTTTCTAGGTCATCTGGAACTGGGTTGCAGTTTTGATCTATAGGTAAGTCAGTGATGAAAATGACGATTTTTAGACGTTAATATCTAAATAATTGTTTAAGATGTGTTTAGGAAATTTTAAGTACAAATATATCTTGCAAGTCTCAATATAACTGCCAAATTTGAAACGTTTATGTGAAATAGTTTTTAAGTTATGAGGGGGTCAAAATTGGCTCCAAATGGTTCGTGTAATATTACACACGGTGCGGCTCGCTCGAATAATATGAATAATGTCAAGTCAAATCGGGTTACGTAATTAAAGCTGATTTAAACTTCATTACTTACCACATTGTCTGGTCATACCTTACCTAAACGTATTACTCTGCCCAGTAAATAAAGGACTTAATGCATAAATCCGAGTCATTTTAATAATTTTAAAGGTTTTTATCATCAGATTGCCTGCTCATATTTGGCATTTTTCAAACTGTTAGAACATTATGAATAATGCCATAGTCCATAGTCATCATCATCATCATCATTACAGACCTTCACGCGTCAACTGCTGAACATAGGCCTCCTCCAAGGAATGCCACAAAGCACGCTTCACGCAAAAAACAGCTTTCATCTTATGGTTGTCAGGAAAATACTGCTAATCATCTCCTTGTCTAGCTTCCCTCTGTCACATAACACACCCACGGGACTACATGGGATAGTGGATATTCTAACACCGCAACTACATGGACATGAGCTTAAATATAAGAATTGGGAATTCGTAGCATTTGCTCCCGAAGTTTGTTGTGAACGACGTCACGAACACAGCTAGTAGTTTGAAATTAAGTCTAAGTTAAATTAAAAAGGTATGACTTTGATAAAGGATACTTCTATTGCGAGGGCGAAACTCTAAAATTTAGTACAGGTACAGTAACTAATTACTTGTTGTAAATAAACTTTATTTAATTAACATTAACACAACAAGTTTTTGTAATAAGTCCGATATTTGAAAGGGTAAATTTCAACATATCTCTATATTTTCAGGTCCAAACTAAAGTTCTATTATAAAATTATTTTGTGCGTAGCGGCCTGGATTATAATGTAGTGTGGTTTGGAATCCGTTTTATGATGTGTATAAAAGAGATTAGAAAGCCTCCAAAAATATTTCTGTGGCATCTTACATATAACTGTTCGCTAGGCAAGGTACTTTAAAATTATGAAACGAGGTTAGATAATCTTAAAACTTGTTCTCTCTCTATCAGATCGAAGATACGTGCACGACTTATTGATCTTTTACACCTACTTACTTTCTTGATAGATCTTTAATACCAACATACTTTCTCAGCGCCACTCAAACCACCACAGTTATGGAGATTTAACATTCTCATGGATCCATCTAGTAAATCTAATCATGGTCAAAATGTCCCTTTAAATCGTTTTGTAAGAGAGTACAGAAACATAAGCGAAATAATAGATTTAGATTTATTCGCAGGTAACATTCATCGCTTTAAAAGGCCATTGACTGTACAATAGTGTTGTTGAATTTTACATAATTTTATTTTTTAACCTTTTAAACTATTTCCTGTTGCTTCTTGTCTAATTATAATAGCAATAAGCATTATTTGTGAAATGGCGGGATACATCTAATAATAAATGTATTTTTTACAAGCCCGAGCTACAACGTCAAGATCTATACAGAACTTACGAACAACGATATTAAAACTTTTTCGAGTACCTACATTCAACGTGTTCTCAGCTTTATTTAAAATGTAGATAATTAATTGTGCGTTAATTTCTCTCTTCTGATTTTGGAAAACTATATATTCGATGTTAATGAAATTACTGTTGATGAAAGCTTGTCACGATATTTTAAAACTAGAATAGAACTAGTTTTTAATTATGAATATGAACTAGTTTAGATATTACTAATTACTTCTTAAATACATTTTGAAGACTAAAAGTTGACTTAAGTATTTATAGATGGTGTATGTTGTTAGTGCGAGGTGGAGCGACAATGCAGCTACTGTAGATATATTCTATGGGTGTCGTGAGAGGTGATAGAGGGAAAAACCCAGGAGATTGCCAATAGCGTTTTTTCTATAACAACTCGTTCATTATAGCCTTTAAAAGTCCACTACTGAACATAATCCTCTCCCCAAAGATTGCCTCATATGGGAAATTTTCCATAGTTGCTACGCAAGGCAGCTGCAGTTTCATAATTTTGAGTTTAATTAGGAAGATGCTGCTACCCATTCCCCGCCTTAGTTTCATAATTTTGAGTTTAATTAGGAAGATGCTGATACCCATTCCGCGCCTTAGTTTCATAATTTTGAGTTTAATTAGGAAGATGCTGCTACCCATCCCCCGCCTTAGTTTCATAATTTTGAGTTTAATTAGGAAGATGCTGCTACCCATTCCCCGCCTTAGTTTCATAATTTTGAGTTTAATTAGGAAGATGCTGCTACCCATTCCCCGCCTTAGTTTCATAATTTTGAGTTTAATTAGGAAGATGCTGCTACCCATTCCCCGCCTTAGTTTCATAATTTTGAGTTTAATTAGGAAGATGCTGCTACCCATTCCCCGCCTTAGTTTCATAATTTTGAGTTTAATTAGGAAGATGCTGCTACCCATTCCCCGCCTTAGTTTCATAATTTTGAGTTTAATTAGGAAGATGCTGTTACCCATTCCCCGCCTTAGTTTCATAATTTTGAGTTTAATTAGGAAGATGCTGCTACCCATTCCCCGCCTTAGTTTCATAATTTTGAGTTTAATTAGGAAGATGCTGATACCCATTCCGCGCCTTAGTTTCATAATTTTGAGTTTAATTAGGAAGATGCTGATACCCATTCCGCGCCTTAGTTTCATAATTTTGAGTTTAATTAGGAAGATGCTGCTACCCATCCCCCGCCTTAGTTTCATAATTTTGAGTTTAATTAGGAAGATGCTGCTACCCATTCCCCGCCTTAGTTTCATAATTTTGAGTTTAATTAGGAAGATGCTGCTACCCATTCCCCGCCTTAGTTTCATAATTTTGAGTTTAATTAGGAAGATGCTGATACCCATTCCGCGCCTTAGTTTCATAATTTTGAGTTTAATTAGGAAGATGCTGATACCCATTCCGCGCCTTAGTTTCATAATTTTGAGTTTAATTAGGAAGATGCTGCTACCCATCCCCCGCCTTAGTTTCATAATTTTGAGTTTAATTAGGAAGATGCTGCTACCCATTCCCCGCCTTAGTTTCATAATTTTGAGTTTAATTAGGAAGATGCTGCTACCCATTCCCCGCCTTAGTTTCATAATTTTGAGTTTAATTAGGAAGATGCTGCTACCCATTTCCCGCCTTAGTTTCATAATTTTGAGTTTAATTAGGAAGATGCTGCTACCCATTCCCCGCCTTAGTTTCATAATTTTGAGTTTAATTAGGAAGATGCTGTTACCCATTCCCCGCCTTAGTTTCATAATTTTGAGTTTAATTAGGAAGATGCTGCTACCCATTCCCCGCCTTAGTTTCATAATTTTGAGTTTAATTAGGAAGATGCTGATACCCATTCCGCGCCTTAGTTTCATAATTTTGAGTTTAATTAGGAAGATGCTGCTACCCATCCCCCGCCTTAGTTTCATAATTTTGAGTTTAATTAGGAAGATGCTGCTACCCATTCCCCGCCTTAGTTTCATAATTTTGAGTTTAATTAGGAAGATGCTGCTACCCATTCCCCGCCTTAGTTTCATAATTTTGAGTTTAATTAGGAAGATGCTGCTACCCATTCCCCACCTTAGTTTCATAATTTTGAGTTTAATTAGGAAGATGCTGCTACCCATTCCCCGCCTTAGTTTCATAATTTTGAGTTTAATTAGGAAGATGCTGCTACCCATTCCCCGCCTTAGTTTCATAATTTTGAGTTTAATTAGGAAGATGCTGTTACCCATCCCCCGCCTTAGTTTCATAATTTTGAGTTTAATTAGGAAGATGCTGCTACCCATTCCCCGCCTTAGTTTCATAATTTTGAGTTTAATTAGGAAGATGCTGTTACCCATCCCCCGCCTTAGTTTCATAATTTTGAGTTTAATTAGGAAGATGCTGCTACCCATTCCCCGCCTTAGTTTCATAATTTTGAGTTTAATTAGGAAGATGCTGCTACCCATTCCCCGCCTTAGTTTCATAATTTTGAGTTTAATTAGGAAGATGCTGCTACCCATTCCCCGCCTTAGTTTCATAATTTTGAGTTTAATTAGGAAGATGCTGCTACCCATTCCCCGCCTTAGTTTCATAATTTTGAGTTTAATTAGGAAGATGCTGCTACCCATCCCCCGCCTTAGTTTCCCTCTGTCGCCTCTTACAACATCCATGGGACGGTACAGTTTAGTGAATATTGTTACACCGACAATATACGGTTAAATATAACTAAAGAATAAAAAATTGCACTTGCCAACCTACCTGCCAAGTGTGGCAACTAAGACAGATATTTGCCATAGTATGGGAATGGTCTATATTCAGGAATGGGCTTTTAATCAATGATTTGAAAAGGAAGGATAGGCCCATCTAAATATTTTACTCATAACTTTTTCATACAAGAAAAAGTAGCGTATCTGTCATACAAACGTCATATTAAAACACGACGTTACGAGGGGCGGATTTCGTAGTATAATTATCCTGATTAGTTATTTCATAGTTTGTAGTAGGTACATAGTATCGTAATAATACTAAGCCAAAATACCATAATTTTACCTAAAGGTCGACTTGTTATTGGGTCCTTTTACATTTTAATATTAACCCTACGATATCGAGAATTTCTGTATTGTAGTATGTATGTATATGTAGTAGTACCGCGTGTTTTTAAATAAAATTAGAATTAGTTCCCTTTCTGGTCAATCGATGCTCGATCGATGCATTTATGTTGCATCCTTGATAGAACTATAATGAGGAGCTACCCCGATAAAAACTCTGTGCTTCAGAAGCAATCGGTTTGAAAACAGAATTTCAAAATATTTTATGAATCAGATTTTCAGATTCAAGATCACAATATTACATATGTACATTATTTTTGAGGGTCTGAATCCAACCATGGCCTAATCTTGTAACGTAATTAAACTAACTGTAAAATAAAACTATAAAAATACGTTTATGTAATAATTTAATTGTAACAAAATTAATATAAAGTTATTTACCGATGATACGGTATCCCATGTTTTTTTAAATCTTTGTATCGTAATTTTTGCATTCTTTTACCACGCAACTAGACATATTTATGACAGGAAAAATCTGTTCTGCGCGCGCACCACTGTCGACCGATTCGCGTTGGCCCTAAACTGTAATTTTAGGGCCAGCTCACTGGTCCGTTTTAGTTGTTCGGTCGGCCCGGTCCTTACGCTAGTAATATATAAGTCAATGCTTTTAATAGGCTGTAACTGTCATTTGAGTAGATCCGCACAGACACAACCATATCCTGGGTATTGAGATCATGACCAGCATCGCACCCCGGTTCGGACAATGATGTTGGTGTGTATGAAGTTGGTAACTTGCGTAACCTTGGTGAAAGACTTTCGATTCCACACACTCAAGTTTCTTAAAGAAGGAGTGGACGACTAAGATTTGCGGATCTCACTTAATCGGTCCTAGTCTTGACGTTACTCTACGCTCTTGTACATAATATTGGATTGTATGATACCTACCTACGCTTGGAAATGAGCATTGAACACTTGTAGTAAAACACCAATAAACTGGATATATTTCCTCAGATAATGCGATTTTTTCTCACTTATATTTCCATTACCTTAAATGTTTTATTATTTAACTAGTTTTTACCCGCGGCTTCGTTCGCGTGTGATTCAATAGTGGGTTCAAAAGTGGGTATGATGTTACCACTATTTTTATTTCACGTTAGATGGCACTGTTTGAAAAAAGTGAAACGTGGATTGTCAGCGTAGTTGAAATTAGTTCTTTATAAATAATTTTAGTCTTTTTTACGTTTAATATAATATTTAATGTATATATGCATTAATATGATGCCTTACCATTACCACTTATCGCGTTTCATGTGCTTATCACACATAACACATGACTTTGAATTATAAACTAACAATTTTTTCGTTCGTGTTATGTAGCTCATTAAATCGTATATAATAGTCTAAATATAACGCAATCATTATAAATTCTCTTTATTCCATTACTTATTATTTCATTGAAGTCTTATTAAATTGATGTTTAATAACTGTTTTAATAAAATAAAACAAAATAACAATAAATGTTTATTTTTAAAATTGCTATAAAATGACTTAGCTGACAAACGACACTATATAAAAAGAAATCTTAACATTTAATTTCCTATAACTAACTCCTAAGTTCAAAATAAGAAATTTGAAAGTTCATCAATTTGGGTAAGTCATTTTTATGTGAATGTACGTCTGAGTGAAAAAGCTGTGACATACATATATTAAATAATTTTTTTATAGGATTGGGTGACAAACGAGCACACAGTCCACCTGATGGTAAGTGGTGGCTGCGGCCCATAGAAATCTACATCTATCCTCGATTACAAATAAATGCAGATGCGTTATCACCCGTGAGGACTAAAATGAAATTCCTCGTTTCCAGTAAAAAGGATCCCCAATTCTCTACACTCACCATAAGAAATACAGCAACATTAAGCTATTATTTCATGCTGGTATTCTGTGAGAGCGTGGTCCTTCCCCGGTCGAGCCGACCCATTCGTGCTACAACTATACTACTAATATAACTGCAGCATGGCTCTACAGGTTCATTCCATTAGTGTTCCATTTTATTACGGAACTTGACGAATCCTTTTAAATTTTGGCTGAGCTTTTGACTTTAAAACGCTTTACAAACTGACTTTTATTAAGCACGTTCGAAACACAACTTTGTGCGTCAAGCAATTAAAATATTATAAGTTGTATGTTTCAGCATAAAGAAACAAGTAGGAATTTATTGAACGAAAAGTTTTACTAAGTTTGAGGGATTTTCCAAACTTTGAGGTCTATGTTTTTAACTTCAAGTAATTTTTGACGAGTTTGGAGTTAATTATTTTAAAAATACAGTCATTATAAGTTCAAACTAAGCACTTCAAATGTTAAGTAAATAAAAATGTTAAATTTTATATATAACACTGAAGTGCAAACGAACGTACGTTTCAGGTTACGAGACACGCTGCAGCATCGTTGTAGTGCAAATGGATCGGCTCGACCGGGGTAAGACAGACTACACTTTTACAGAATACCAGCGTAAAATAGGAGCTTATTGTTGGCGTGTTTTGTATGGTGAGTGTAGAGAACGAGAAAAAATTGAAAAGGTCTCCTTTTACTAGAAACAAAGCATCCAATCCATGATGATTAATGGAGGATAAATGTAAACGTCTATTAGCCACAGCATTCACTTATCATCAGGTGGACTATGTGCTTATTTGTCATCGTTATTTTATAAGAAAAGGAAGAGCCACCTACGTATATTAAACAAAATAATATTGTGGCTTAACGCTTTTGGGATGCTATGAAAGAAAATTACTTTGTTCCTACAATTAAACTACAGAATAAAATATCCATGTTCATACACACACACACACACACACACACAAACGCATGCACGCACACACACGCACGCACTCGCGCACGCAATCACGCACATACACACGCGCATGCACACGAACACGCGCACGCGCACGCATGCACACAAGCACGCACGCACGCACGCACGCAGGTACGAAGACTCGCACTAGACCAACGTGTCTGTTAGTTCTACTATAGTATCATTAATAACATAGCATTTGTAAAAAAATTACGGCTCCGTGGCGTAGTGGCTTAGCAATGATTTGCAACGCTAAGAGCCGTGGGTTCGAATCCTGCACGGAACAGTTATTTGTATGGCCCACAAATAATTATTTCGGGTCAATATGTTTTTCCTTGTGAAATTTATGTGTGTTATAACTGCCCTTATAATACAGTAGAAAATCCTAGTGGAGAGGTAACGTTTTTTTAAAAATTAAAAAACTTGCCGTGTCGTGTCGTGACAGCGTGGCGGGTAACTGGCAGAAGTATATTATAATTTTAGACTTAAAACACCATATCCGTCCCATACCCGTTTACGCCATACGTAAAATACGCAGACCGGCGACGAAAAGCAGCTTCAATGGCGTGAGACGTCTTTTATTCCAATTGTCATTAGAGAATAAGGCAGACAAACGAGCGTACAGTCCACCGGATGGGGGGCGGATTCTGTGAACTATAGACACTTATATCTATGCTTGATTAAGGGTCAAAATGTGGTGGATGCGTTGTCGCGCCGACGACTAACAAAGAAAGCTTCGTTACCAGTTCTCTACACTCACCATACACAGCACATCAGCATTAAGGTGTATTTCACTTTGGTATTCTGAGAGTTGTCCTTTTCCGGTCGGGTCGACCCATTCATGTAGCAAACACTGTAGCTGCAGCGTAACTCTACCACGTAATTAGGTGATGATGAAGAACTCTTCCGTAAACATGAGCTTTCACCAAAAATTACGAGTTTTATTTTCTTAAATTCTTGTGGTTATTTATATTTTACTTTTAAATTAAAAAAGTTTATTCATCACCATCATTAAATCCTACCAAAATATCACTGCTGAATTTAGCCTCCCCTACAGATTGCCTTATAGGATATTATGCCACAGTTGTTTTGTTTGTACAACCATAGTTTTTACTTACATTGAGCTTTTATCTGGAAGATGCTGCTATTCATCTCCAGCTTCAGCTTCTCTCTGTCGTCTCTAGTTGCACCCACGGGACGATATGGGGTGATGCATTCTGTTACGCTGCCACTAGAGGGAAGAAAATTACTAACTATCAAATATGGTGATCAATCGAAATCTACCTTGGATTAAAGCTCTGAGATCTGACTGTAAATGTTTTTATTTGACTAAGTTATTGTGCTAGCCTGTATCGGAAACAACTTAAAGAAACATTTAAAAATACTCGTATTGTGAAATAATATTGATATAAAAGTGTACAAATTACTTAACATTTATTTTACAAAGTTAAGTGTTGATTACTTATGCATAAAATAAAGGCAAAATCGAGACCTTATTACATTACAAATAAATTGAAACGACAAAAGGGGAAATTCTATTGGTTTTGTACATTTTTTCATTTTAGTTCTATTTCAGTTATATTTTATTATTTATAAAATTTTTTTATAAATATCCACTCAAAATTTATTTATATTAAAAATTGTAATTTTTTAATTCCGTTTTAGTATTAACATGAAACAAAGAGAAAATATTTCATAATATGTAAACATAAGGGATCTATATATCTTTGAGAGCGAAGTATTTCTAGATACACATTGTACAACAATGCAAAATCTGAACATTTTCGTATATTCGTATTTTATGCGCCTGCTTACCGTTCATCAGATTGCGGTATTGCTTGCACTTCCGCGAAGGTAATAGGCATAGTTGGATCCTGTAGATGGCGCTGTTGTAGAATCCAGATATCACCCGTGCGAAGCCGGAGCAGATCGCTAGTTTTATATAATATAATGGAAAGCAGGAGATTTGTGTCAATACTTACTGTAATCATCGTCGTACTGTATTCTGCTCGTGTGGAAGCAAAAACGTTCTCATAATTACATTCTCGTGGTAACATTTCTTTTCTTTTGGTTTAAGTATTTAGTTGGTCATTCAGGATATGGACCACCGGTACACCAAATTTCTTCTAAATTCGTTTAGGTGATTACGTTTTATAGAATAAGGAAATAAAAAATATCTCAAACATTTAAATAATATTATATAAAATTTTTATCTATAAAATTATTTAAATGCGTGTGCTAGTTATTCTTATCTTACTAAACCACTGATATTGATAACATTTTTATGAGGTGCTAATGAGGTTACCTGGATGGTTCTTAGCTAATGTTGGACCCAGTAGATGGCGCTGTTGTCGAGATCCAGAAATCGCCCGTGTGAAGGCAGGGGGGATTGCTAGTATTATTATGGATTTCCTTAAAGAAAATAGTTACAAGAACCACAATCCTTCATCATATTTAAAACAAAACATTTCATTAGAGCCAAGTCATCGTAATGTCACATTTTTCGGACACTGAAAGTTATTCGACACTTTAAATTTAAACCACATACTTTCCTAATTAAAATAATTTAATATTCATTATTCATTTTAAAAAAATGCTCCTACATTTCTTGTTTAAATTGATGAAATGCCGAAAAGTTTTCCGCGTAGCGCGCTTTTCACAAGATTCGTAGCATGCACCCGCTACGAGAGCTACGGTTGAACTGAAGCTTTTCGAAAGTGAAACCTAAATTCAGAGCGACTACGTGATGAACATAGTTTCTTATATCACAATTTGCTTACGCAGCAATGAATTACTGTCTTATTTTTACGTAAAAGGAATTTTATGGAACTACACTCATTTGCTTATTATTAGTTCATAAGTTTACTTTTAAATTTTATTGTCTACTTCAACTAAGAAAACTTGCGACTGCAAAAGCCCAATAAACACGTTATAATCCTATTCGTGTGTTCTTAACAATTAGTGGTGGTCATTTATGAACAATACATAAAATATACAGGCGGGTGGGCAACCGCAGCTTTTTATTACTTTGAATTTTTATCAGCACGATGCTGCTGCCCATATCCTACTTCTTTTTAGTATTTTTCGACATAATAATATCCTACTATATTATAAAGTATTGGGAATATATAAATTACATCTGTGTCATTGCATCCTTACTCCTGATCAAATCAGATTCTTCTTCACCAGCTAATATTTTATTTTATTTCTTTATAGGATAGGGTGAAAAACGAGTACACAGTCCACCTGATGGTAAGTTTGTGGTTGCTGTGGCCCACAGACATCTACATCCATCCTCGATTACAAATCAAAATGCAGATGCGTTGTGACTCGTGAGGACTAAGATGGAATGCCTCATTTGCAGTAAAATGTGTTCGGTTCTCTACACTCACAATACGAAACACAGCAAAATTAAGGTACTATTTTACGCTGGTATTCTGTGAGAGCGTGGACCTTCCCCGGTCGAGCCAACCAATTCATGCCACAGATATACTACTAATATAACTGCAGCATGGTTAATGGTTATATACAATAATAGGATTTTCCACAGTCATTTCTTACTCTTATGAATTCGTGCTCGTCAAATCTACCCATGAGACGATGTGATAAACTCTCTTAACTAGCTACCACATGGCAAATCTTATCGCGTAAGTATTATTTTAGTCAGGGTAGGTTAGAGAGTGTGCCAGTATTAGCGTGTAGTATTGCAAAACGTCCAACACAAATCATATCTTCCAATTAGTAAGTAGTAAGTACTATAAAATTGTCTTCAGGTTTGTTATCAACCACATTGACATAATACTTAAAATCATTCATCACCCATTTCTTCTTCATTAGCCCGTATAAATTAATTCACAGCTCAAGATTTGATGAGGAGGATGTCCACATTATCCTAGTGAGCATCGATATATATAATATATATAAACACTCACGCCTGTCACCCAGAGGGGTAAGCAGAGACTACAGACTTCCATTTGGCACGATCCTGACACACACTGGTGTGTCAGGATCGTGAGCATCGAATTACTCGAAAACGAAGCATTTGAAAGCATCATAGACTATAGCACCATAAATCACATACATACTCTATGGTAGATATAATGGAAAACCGTAGAGTACAATCTGCCACTTTGTCGCTTTTTTATATGTGGACTATAAGAAAGACTTTTATTCCGTCGAAACTTTGCTGCAGTCCCTTTTGCCAAGGTGCCAAGGTGCGGTGCCAAGTTTACTGTCAGTATATCGAAGTGCCGAAATGTTTATACAGTGAGGCTAAAATGGCTTTCCGAGTACAGTCACAGAGTACGAAACCTATCCAAGTGCAGAGAAGTGTAGACCAGGTTTACGTTATATCCCCAAAATTCTTGAACGCTGCATTGGAATACGTATTTAACCTACTGGACTGGAAAGAATACGTAATGAACAACAATAGTGAATACATCACATACTTTCGATTTGCTGATGATATAATCCATACCTCAAAACCTAAAAACAAGATTATACAACCAGTGCGCATTACCAGTGATGACTTATGGATCTGAGACGTGTTCCTTCACTGCTGGCCGTATGATGAAGCTAGCAGCGAGGTATGTAAAGGGCTAAGTTCGGGGTTTCTGTGTGATAAACTTAGAAATGAGGATCCGGAGTAACCGACATTTCCCAACGAATAAGCGAGCTGAAGTAGTAATGGGCCAGCCATATAGCTCGAAGAATCGAAAACCGATGGGGAAGAAAGTTTCACAAGTGGCAGCCTCATAGCAGCCAGTAGGCGAAGTGTGGGTTAGTCCCCACTAGATGGAGTGACAAACTGATAAGACATGCAGGAATTCGATGGATGCAGGTGGCTCAGGACCGAGCTTTGTGATATTCCTTTGGGAGCCCTATGTTCACGAGTAGACTTCTGAAGGGCTGTAATAATGATGATGATGATGATAATTTGAAAGCGAACGGAATTTCTTACCTTATTTCAAAAGCTAATTAATTTTTTCATTCATGATGGAGCTGTACTAGGCAGTCCTGTTCAGAAAAATATGTCATACTTACATTTGAATCTACTATAGTAAACTATTAGCGTAGTAAAACCGAAGTATAGAAAAATCAACGAGTTAGTAAGCTACGAAAATGAGACAACCACCTAATCAAAAACCGATAACCGGTTGTGTCTTGCAATATCATGATGATGACAACTACGACGACATAACCATGAAAATATACAATATACACACATCAGAAAAAGTTTGAGATCGCTAAAAATTATAATTTTTTATTATTTTGTATAATAAAAATTGAGTAATTCAATTATAGTGTAATAGTAACAGAAGATTGATGAAAAGAAAAAGATTGTTTAACCAAATTTATACAGCAATTTATTAATACTCTACTTAGTACACAATAACTCCTCCTCAGGATCGAATACACGAGGAGATCCTCTTGGGAGTACTGAGGATAAAGTTATCCAGCATTACTTGCGGTAACCTGTCCCATTCTCGAAAAGCGGCTTCCCTGATCTCTGGCACTGTATGGGGAGGTGGCTGACGGTTTCAAACAGCTCGCTTAAGAGCATCCCATGCGTGCTCTATTGGGTTTCAGTCAGACGAGAAGGCAGGCTAGTATAACCTTGTGATGTCGTATTCTCAGAGAGCAGCATTGACTCCTTAAGCTCGATGTGCGGGCACATTATCATCGACTAGTACAAATTGGTGCCCATGGTCTACACAATTCCATCAATAGCAACTGTTTTGAACCTATCTGCCGTCACGGAGCCTCGATATGGCGTCAAAGGCGTTCTAGCTCCAATCATTATTCCTACCTAAATGACATCCATTTCGGCCTTGTTGAAAGTTTCCTGTGGCAGGTTTATTTCTCACCTTTTTCATTTTGCCGGAGCCTAGCCCACTGAAATCTCCGTCACTGACGATGTTATGAATTCAAAGTTACTCGTCAAGACCTCCGTGATGGTAATTAAGTGTGGTGTAAGCAATTCCGAATGGTCTTAGTGCTAACTTCAAGCCCAGATGCGGCATACACTTCTGCTTTCTAGTAGAGACGTTGATTGTTGGCCATCAGTTTTATAAAGCGCGTCTCAGCAGCAGTCAGAACAGTTGGGGACCGCTGCGGGGTCAATCAGCTAAATTATCCATGCCGTGTTACCTCTTTAACGCGGCCACAATACAGGATTGGGATACAGCAACTCTGCAAGCTATTTATCTCGTGGAATATCCTCCTTTCCTTAAAATTACAATTCTTAGTCGTAAAACTTCTGATACTCCTCTTGGCATTTTTCAATCACAACTTTCATTCAAAAAATATTTTAAATCCGTTAAAATAGATTAATACCGACTAAATCAGATTTTTGAATGAACGTAAGCTTGGATTGTTGTATGGAAAAATAACTGAATTTTATTTTAATGTCTTATATTATAATTCTTTATTTTTAAGTACAGAATCTAAAAGGAAGAAGAAATTATAATAAAGTCTACAGTTACAAAAGAAATTGAGATTTAACTAACTGTTAGCTAACTTTTTTAATGTGTTTATGACCACAATATACGCAATGAAATACGAAAAATTGCTTTCATATTAAAACATGGATTGCCATCTTTTCATTTACAAAGCTTTTCTTATATAACATATTAATTCTATTAAAAGCATTTTCATATTATAATATAAATAAAGATTTTCATATTATAATTTTATTACTTCATACTGAATACGACTTTTTTTTCTTTTGTGATCTCAATTACGGTGAAGTGTGTGGAAGTAATTCTCCTTGAAAATCATTCTGATACCTTTAACGGAGAATAGAGAAGGTAAATTTGGTTTCATACATTTCGTGCTGACTTTGCAAACTATCCACTCCTGCTATTAACCAGGGTTCAACACTGATTACTTCATGATAATGAAACACCCTACTTACATGGGTTCGATAGATGAATGGAAAAAAACGTGTTGTTGTGAGTAAGTTTTATTAATGCCACAGTAATACACTTAATTCTATGTAACATACATAGTTTTTGCAATTAATGAATATGCTACATCACACAGTATCACCATTAGATATTATAAAAAGTTGACCTATTTTAATTTTGCTTACGTTTTGTTAACATATTTATTTCAAGTCTGGAACCCCTACTTTATCTAGTATATTGAAGCTTTGGAAAGAGTACAGTGTAGCTTCACTACAGTACCACGGCTATTGAAACGATAGTCTTATGAAAACGTTTGAAAATTTTAAAACTTACAACATTAAAAACTGCAGGGACCGAGGAGATCTAATCGAAACCTTTAAGATCTGAAAGGGAAAGGGAGGAAGTTTGACAAATTTTTTATTCGTTATGAAAAAATTCACCTCACGGGCCATCATCTTAAGCTATCTCCCAGCTTTTCAAATAACAAACCTCACAAGCACTTATTTGTAACCGTGTAGTCGCAGAGTGGAATAAACCGCCATAGAACGTAGTCTCAGCTCAAAATGTGAACCAATTCAACAATAGATTAGAAAATCATTTTCTGAACCGCAATAGGAGTAACTAATGGGCACACACAGGATAAAGGCATTACCACTTGTCTTAACTGCCTGTCTGCTAATATATAAAAATATAATAGTATTGTGAAGGTGCATTATCTATTAGATATAAATAAATATTTGTTTGTTCGTATTTTATGTGCTGCCATACCATTTACCAGATTGCGGTAAAACTTTGTCAACGTATTTCCTGCACTTCCGCAAATGTTATAGGTATAGTTGGACACGGTAGGTGGCGCTGTTGTAGAATCCAGATATCACGCGTGCGAAGTAGGGGCAGGTCACTATTTACTAATATTGATTAATAATTACCTTATGTATAAAGTCGTCCAAAACATCTTAAAAACAATATTTTGAACAATTAAAATGCAATAATAAGGATACCGGTAAAAAGCATTCATTTAGAACATTACACATTACAGTAAAATAAAAATTGTCTTTAGAAATTCATTAAATTTGCTTTAACTCCTACAATATTTAAAAGGTATTAAATAATAGGAATACATGTCGATTATATTACAATAGTAAAAATAAATTAAATTAATTACTTTATTAATATGTTGACACGTCTATAAAATACCGGGTGGATTCTAGCAATAAAAGTGTGATCGGAGATACATACATTTCTTCTATCTCCTCATTGGGACGTTCCGAGGTTGGTGCGTAAACCTGTATGACCTTCAACGAATACCGTTAGGTAATTCTGAGTATGACTACGTAGTACTATTATTTATTCTGGTATAACGTACACAACGCTCCTTTCGCCGTGTAGGCTTAATGACATTGTTAATAAGACTTGTGGACTATAAATACAACACGTGTCGTGAGATTTCAGCCTCTCCACACCAATGAAGCATCCTCGCGTGCAGGTGAAATCGGAATACTTGGACGCGCGGTCGCCAATTGGTTAAGCCTAGTAGCCAATGTCATAATAGTGGTGTTTGTATATATATATATATATATATATATATATATATATATATATATATATATATATATGCTTCATATAACTACAAAATCAGTAAGGTCAGAAACTGCATCAGCTGTTGATCTACCAGCTCTAAAACCATACTGATTGCTGGATAAGATATTAAAGAAAATTTTAACGGAAAAGACCAATTTTTACTACATTTAATAGGACGCAGTAGAGTGCACAAAGTATGTGAGTATTCCGACGATATTTTATTATGAATAACTATTAACTAATAACATTTGTAATGGATCTGCGGGTGTGCTGTGTGGAAAGTGGAAAAGTTTAGAATGAGGAAGGGGCCGTAAGTATGTACCTATGAAATAGCTGTTCTACAGTAATAGCCATTTCAAAAAAAATGCATTAAAAGCCTAGGTGTAGTGGGCAAATTAAATTAAAAGCCTACAGACCCCTTGGAGGTTGTGTAACCTCTGGAGGTAATAAAAAAAATCTTATCCCCGCAATTACCGCCATTATAAACAAAATACAAAATGCATCAAAATTGTACAGGCGTTTTTAAGCAAATAAATTCAAAAGTAGATCATCAAAATATTGTTTTTAACCGGTAGGCGTAGTGTAGCGCGACCCCCCTCTAGATGGAGTGATGACCTGGTAAGACATGCAGGAAGTCGATGGATGCAAGTAACTATAAAGGCCGCATACCCTAGCACAAACTCGGGTCTTTTTGGGTTGTTATTATAAGGACGAGAGAAATGAAACGCTTGAGTGTTGACGTAAGACTGCCTGTAATTACGTTATTAATAAGTTTATATATTAGATTATACCCAAACATACGTATAGGTACTAGGTAGATACTACACCTTCCTTCCCAAAGAAAAAAAAAGAAATGAATACGTGCATTTCTTTTTTTTTATATATAATACTAACATTTGAAATTACACAATAATTATATTCCAATTTATAAAATGTAAACGTGGGTAAAAGCATAAACAAATAGTTAAAATAATATTTAGATTAATATGATTACAATTGGTATTATAATACTTAGTAATTAATATTAAGGTAAAGTAATAATAATTAATAAAACTTAATATACTTAATTTATTATAATTATAATCGATTAAGTACACAATGTCTGAAATATATTACTTAATAACTATAATATTATTACAATATTATATATGTAGTATTATAATAAATTTACTACATTATTACAATTACGTTTTTGTGAACAATGTAGTTTTTGCCATCTCTTAGTATTTCAACATTCGGTGAGCAATCTCTAATTACTAAATATGGACCTGAATAAATGGCGCTGAGTTTGTTACCAGTTCCTTTAATTAATAATCATTAATTTTATAAGTTATAGCGTTCATTTTACAATCATATTTGGATTTCCTAACAATTTTACTATTGATTAAATTTTCTCTTGCTTCCTTTTGGGAGGTTTGTAGGCGATATTTTAACTCTAACGGATAATCTTCGTAATTATATAGGGGTTCTACAGTTTTAGTTAAATTACTGGGTAAATTAAATTTTTTGCCATAAACAACTCAAATGGGTATACTAGTTTCGCGGAAGATTCGGGGTGATTGTCTGTCTGTATACGTAAAAATGCTTATAAACTCTTGTGGGAATTTTCAAGTGCACCAATACTCTCGTGATATTAGGCTGTGGAATTTAATATATTAATTTTTAATAAACTACATACCTCTTTCATAACTGTGGACATAAACTCGGTACTTCGATCTGTGGCTATCTCCTTTGGTATTCCGTGGCGAAGAATGAAATTGTTTACAAAAGCCTGTGCAACTTCTACTGAACTCTTAGAAACTAACGGGTATGCCTCTACGTATTTATACATCTCACATTGGAGTGTTAATATATATGAATAATTACAACTATCTCTATCTAGAGATCCTACGATATCTAAGAAAATTTTCTCGAAGGGGAGTTTGAGCTGTAGACGTTACAGTCATAGGCTCCCTAACGGAAACGGAATGCTTTTGTTTCTGGCATTTGTCGCACCGTCTCACAAATGCTGTTATGTCTCTTTCAATACCTGGCCAAAATTAATATTTTTTAATGTTATTCAACATCCTCTTGATACCCGCGTGGCCACTAGTGGGGAGGAGATGAAAGTCATTCAATATCACTCTTTGGTCGTCATTGTCATAGATTCTTTCAATTTCTTTTAAAATAATAGTTCTTGGTCCGGACCAATTTTTAATACTATTAATCTAATTTAATACTTGCTCTATAAATTTATTATTTTCTTAACATTTCATGAAGTATACTTCGTTAATATTTATTTTCTTACAAAAATCAGACAGCTCCCCCACAAATTCGCCTCGCGATAATTGTGATCGGATAGCTGCATTTGTATAAATAGTCATTTTCTTTAAAACATATATAAAAGTTCGAGATTCGCATGCGATTTCATTGTTCTTTCGTAATTTTTATAAATCACTTTTATCGATAAATTTCAATTCTATCGATATCTTTGGTTTGTTATGTACCTCTGCGACTCTTGGGTGATCAAGCCAATTTTCAGTATTCACAATATCATGCAGAGAATCACAGTTCTTCCGTGTCATACTACACTTCTCTTCCATTTTTTTGAGCTCTTGTCATTACATTCACACTACACTCACTCATATCTTTCAAGTCTTTCAATTTAATACGTATTCTAGATAAAGCATCTGCAGCGGTATTTTCACTTCCCCTTATATACTCTACTATATAGTCGTATTCTTCTAAGGGAAGCTCAAATTTCAATAATCTACTTGACGGATCTTTCATGTTAAAGAGATAAATAAGGGGTTTGTGGTCAGTTTAAATTTTGAAAGAACGGCCATATAAATAAGGTCTTAAGTACTTGACAGCCCAAACGACCGCCAGTAATTCTTTTTCGATTGTAGGGTAATTCTTTTCTGATCTATTTAGGGTTCGGCTAGCATATGCTATAGGCTTTCAATTTTTATTGGATAGTACGGCACCTATAGCATAACCGGATGCATCAGTCTGAAATATAAATTGGTTATTTTTAGAGAAATCTGGGTATTGAAGTAATGGGGGTGATATCATATCTTGTTGTAATGCATTGAATGAACTTTGACACTCATTACTCCAATAAAATTGTACATTTTTACGACATAATCTGTTCAAAATGGAAAGCTTTCTCTGCAAAATTTGGAATAAATTTACGATAGAAGTTTGCGAAGGCTACAAAGCGTTTTATTTTGTCTGTATCAGTAGGAATAGGGTAATTTTGTATATATTTGATTTTTTCAGGATCCGGTAAAACACCATCTCCAGATACAACATGACCCAAATACAATAATTCTTTTTTTTTAAATGTACATTTGTCGGGATTTAACTTTAAATTTACTTGTTTTAATCGCTCAAATACTTCAGTCAAGTTTTTATTATGGTCGGCTAAATTTCTTCCAAAAATTATAATGTCATCAAGATAAATAAAACATTACAACAGTTAAGCCCGCCATAGCCATATTCATCATCCTAGAGAAAGAATTGGGACTAGTTTTTAGGTCCATTGGCATTCTGGTGATCTGGTATTTCCCAAAACAGAATCCTGTGTACTTACGACTATTTGGTTCTAATTCCACATTATAGAAACCCTGATTTAAATCTAAATGTGTATAATATATACAACCTGAAAGAGAGTCGAGTATTTCTGTAACATTCGCCAGAGGAAACTTATCATCTACTATTGAATTATTTAATTAACGATAGTCTATTACTAATCTCCATTTCTTATCTTTACATTCCGATTTTTTAGCGCTCGCTAGATCGCTAGCCCATTCGCTCTTACAAGGCTCAATAATCCAATCCAAATTGATTTAACATTTTATCCAATTGCTTTTTAATTTCTACCTTTTGAGAATGTGGTAATGTGTATGGTTTTACATAAATTGGGTCTACATTGGGTTTTAAAGTGATTGTATGTTTATAGATATCTGTCATAGTTAAGCTGTCTCCTGGTAAATAAAATATGTCACAGTATTTTGCACATATGTTTTCAATTGAAGCCTGTTCTTCCCCATTTAGATATTTCTGTAATTTTAAAATAGAAAATAATTTCTTTACGCGTTCTGAATTTTTATTCGATTCTCCAAACATACATATATAGTACTCACTCGCTCTATGAATCCTAGGGCTAATGTCGCTCAAACAAAAATCTCTATCGGTTGTATTTATTATTCGAATAGGTATTTTTCCTCTAACTGGACTCGCTAACGTGCTGGCTACGTAAACACCCTCCGCTAACTCTTTCGAACATACCACACAATCATCTTTCATATCAGTATTTATAAAATGTATAGATTCCGTTCGCGATGGAATATGCAAAAAGTCATTATTATAATGATTTCTTAAATTTACGCGAACACTACACATTGAATAAAAACTAAATTTACGGATTTTATCGCGTTTATTTCACTACTTTTACTTATTTTTAATTCCCGACGTTTCGGGTGCTTTACAGCAACCATGGTCACGGGGGGGACTGAGATGTTTGACGTCCCAATGTCATAGTTAGTCCGGCTACCTTCAGTTTTTGAATATTAATTTTTGGTCCGATTTACGCAAAACGAGCTTATAGTATCATGAAGTCTTGCAGTGGTATGCTTAGGTTTGGGTTTAATTTTGTTAATTATAGGATCCCAAGCAGGTGGCAGCACCCATCCATCTTCTCTATTGAATTTTGGATGTTTTTTAATTTCAATAGCCTCGCGTATCATCCTTGGTAGGAATCGGTGTTCTTTTGCGAGAATTTGTGGTTTATCAAAACGAATGTAATGGTGGGGACGATCTTGAACATGTTCGCAGACTGCAGACTTCCCGGAGCGTCGGTGCTTCACGTCAGCTATAAAAACCGCGGTAAAGAACATATATATATATATATATATATATATATATATATATATATCATCATTACAGCCTGCAGCAGGCCTATGTTTGGCAGTGGACTTCACAAGTCCACTGCTGAACATAGGCCTCCCCCAAGTAACGCCACAAAGCACGGTCCTGAGCCACCTAGTTTACAGAGATTGAGGTATACCTGACGAGAAGATGTGTCGTAATTTCCCGAAGCCCAGCCGAGTTGAATCCGTCGATTGACCTCTCGGTCGAAGTTGGATTTACCTAGTCGGACTATTTGTCCCAGGTATACGTACTCGTCAACAACTTCGAGTATAGTGCTCCCAACAACTACCAGCATAGGTGTGACATGGACATTAAACATGATCTTTGTTTTGTCCATGTTTATCTTAAGACCTATCCGTTGGGAGACACCATTGAGGTCATTGAGCAGAGTGCTAAGGTCCTCCAGCGATTCTGCCATAAGGACTATATCGTCGACTATATCAGGCGGCATAGGAAAACAAATCAGACGACGGGTCGCAGCCGCAGTTGATAACAACGAAAATATAAAAAAAAACTGCGTTCGCCTACTATCTTATGGGTGATATTTGATAACTTTACCTTTCGTTAGCAAATATCACCCATAGGAGGCAAATCTATGGATAGGGCAGGGTTCAGCTGGGCTCTGATGGGTAGCAATGAACGAAAGATGGGTATTTTATGATATCGTGGTCTTTCCCTGGTCGAACCAACCTAATGTGCTGCAGACGTAATACAAATAACGTGAGAAATAAATCTACACAAATATTAACATTTTATATATATTATGAACCAGCGATCCGTTCCGGCTTCGTACGAGTGATTTCTGGATCTCGACAACAGCGCCACCTGCCGGGTCTAATTGAGTTTTGTAAACCATCGATATACAAATAAACGTATATAAAAAATCAAGTTGTTTTTGAGTTTTAGTGAGACAAACGAACAACAATTGATCTAAAATAAAATATTTGCTGCGATGTTCACTTTACTTACTGCTTAGATTCCCTTTGGGTTTTCTTTTTCATTGTCAGTGTGGTAAATTATTCCCACACATATAGTGTACCTCACGTGGCATTAATATAATAAATAAAGCTCATCGTGTGTTTTTACTGGGAACCCCTTTAGATTTAAGTACAACATTAGTGAGCTCTTTGTTTAGTAGTTAGTAAATCTTCTTGATGCTAAAAAACAATTGGGTAAGTGGATGGCGTGGCCAATAGACATTTATCCTCGACTTACAATCAAAATGTTGAATTTCTGTATATATTATTATTTAAGTATAAAGATGACAAACAAACACATAGTCTAAAAAATATTTTTTATAATAAACTAATTCCACAGAAATTTACGATAATTTAAATGAAAAAAACTTAAAAACGCCACAAGTTTTGGAAGCAGTGTTCCATAAAATATTGAGTACCGCAGGGCGGGGGGGCGGGGGGTACCTACTGTGTTAAAAGTTAAAGTAACAGCCTACTCGTATATACGTTCCACTGCTGGGCACAGGCCAGCCCTCACTTCTGAGAGGGTTTTAGGGCAAGGAGGTGTCCGTCGCGCTGCCCCAATGCGTGTTGGCAAAGTTCACATGTCTTCGAATTTTTTTCTTATTTCTCAGGCATGCAGGTTTCCTCACGATGTTTTCCTTCACCGCCGAGCACGTGGTAAATCAGCACCTAAAACTGCAATTAACAATTTAATTGGTACCGGTGGAGATAGAACTCGGCTTTTTAATTATACCGTAGAAAGTATAATATGGGTTACTATAATATAGGTGAATACACGGCTCTCGTACCGTGTAGTGGCGTAATCCAATTTCCCTTATCATTCCGTGTGTGTCCTAAGAGGTAAAAGAGAGACTAATCCAGAAGATGGGCAGCAGAATGTTTTTGTTAACTCAAAATATTTAAAGAAAACTGCAGTTGTCGGTCAGCCTGCGAAGCGTGGCAACTATAGAATAGAATGACTTTTATTCAAAACAGATTATTACATAATACTTATTGAAAATCGTTTTTTTTTATTAACCACTGGTTCAGAAAATATCTCTATCCTGGATAGATCCAACAAAAACCAGGCGGGATTTTTTTTAAACATGTATCCCTTATTACAAAATTTTTGTTCAATATTTGATTTTTAATTTTTAATATTGCATATATCTAACTCGACGTGCAACTATAAGGCGACCTATGGGGGAGGCCTATGCTCGTAGTTTTTTGATAGCTTGTAATAAATCAAAGATAAAAACAATAGTAAAAAATTAGGTGATTGCTTTCAAGCTGTTTGTTTCATTCATTTGTTATAACAAATTATACAATCGGAAAAAAATCAAATATATTTCAAATATTTAGTATTAAGTTGAAAAAAAGTTATTTTTATTCTTTTCAATAAAAATAATTTTTAAACTTTATTAAATAAAAATACATATAGGAATAAACATAGAAATAAAACATTCCATTCTATTCTTCAAGACCTAAATCAGCTTTGTCAATTTTTCCAATTTTCATTAGGAAAAATCATTGCGTTAAAATACTATGTAGTTTTGAATATCACAATTGATTAAGCCATTCGCGTCAGCTTCTAACCTGGTTATTCATGGCGCTAAACTGAGTAAATGAATTCCTCCGCCTGAGTTCCAAGAAAAGTAAAAAAAAACGTATTACCTATTCTTGGAGCTAGTTTTCTTAAACGTTATGAGTTTAGTTTCTTTTTCTCTAGAAATTAAATGTTATAAATTTAGTTTAACTGTATGGTAACTGTGAAAAATATCGTTGGTATAAAAGATATTATAACGAGCTTGGGGTTCATGACAGTAAAAACTGCCTATTAAATTACCAAAATTGACACTTTAATTACCGAAATCCAATTACAACCTAAAACACGTTATTAATAAAACACAATTGCACTACTGATCACTTAAGCTCGTAGTTATATCGCTCCTACATCTACTCGGTCTCGGTCCTAACCGGCCTTATATAGGCCCCCTTCTACTGAAACATCTAAAATGTTCGAGTATATACCGGTTCCGACTTATTAGGTGTAGAAAGTTCTAGTATGGAATTTTCTAGAAAGATCTTGACTGACCTTGTTCGGCTACTCGATACTAGATGGCATTAGTGGTAACACACCATGTACCATAACTCAACTCACCATGTAGGCATTAATTATGGTACGCAACAATACGTTTAGAGGTATATATTCCTATATAGATTAAATGTTTTATTGTTACTAAAATCTCCTACGTGCTAGTAAGAAACTATATTTGCTCTACAACTATGGTTTTAATAAAATGTCAAAGTTCAGGTGTCAGTGAAGTAGAAATATCACACATGCGTTGTTGTGCTTCACACGTCTTACTTATTCTACACCGCCCCACAGATTGGACCAAAAAGAGCTTATGAGGAGGCACATAATCTCTCGGCAGATAGTAATAGTGTTCTATGCGAATCATCATCATCATCATAATATCAGCCCTTCACAAGTCCACTGCTGAACAAAGGCATCCCCCTAGGAATGTCACAAAGCACGGTCCTGAGCCACCTGCATCCATCGACTTCCTGCATGTCTTACTAGGTACCATACTTAATAATCTGTAATAGTTATATTTATTATATTCTAAGAGAATATGTATCTTCATCAGCCTTTATGCAATCTACCAGATATGGGTCTCCTTTAAAATAAGAAAAGTTTGCCGTAATTACCTCGCTTGGCTGGCATATGAAGATCGTCGTGCCAAGTGTTCGACTCTCCCCTCCGTTAATCGGCTTGGGTTAAACGTATGTTTAAAACAGTGGCCCTATAAACACATTTGCTTCTAAAGTTTATGGAAGATACACTCAATTTTGTACTTTCACGCCAGCAAACGAAACTTTTGTCGTGAGCCAGGTATAACCAAATAAACACAATACTGTTTCACCGGAGTTCACACCAACTTTTGCCGCACTGCATTAAACAAATAGCGTTTCTAAATTCATACCGGCGTAACCAACATTCATACAGATTAAAAGGGAACTTCTATACTAGACTGTTGCTTTTATTTTATACAAAACAACATTATCTTGTCAGTCGTACATAAGTAAATATCATCAGTAAATAATAAAATGTAGTATATGACTATGGATCAAATAATTCACATAGGCGTACGTAACGCGCTCATGCAGGCGTCAATCACTGCATTACACGGTAGGTTATTCGTCAATCACAACCGTGATTGTTGTAAAACTGACAGCCTGCATGAGCGTATAATGTACGCCTATGTGAATTATTTGATCCATAGTCATATACTACATTTCATTATTTACTGAGTATCAAAGTCAAAATTGGGAACTAAAATAGTAGTACGTCTCATTACCAGTAATGCATGTCATAATTCTCCTATGGAGAATATTTATACTGATATTAATATTGGCAATGCTATAACATTATTAATATTCCATTTAACCACTCATAGTAAGCTTGTGTCAGGAGTAGTTCATGACAGTAACCGAATGGCGGATTTGAATCCACGATCTTTTGAGTTCACGGTCCGCATTCTGCCATTAGGCTACTGTATTAATTAATATATTGATTATGAATGAGATAATTACACAGATATCACTTTGCAAAACATAGTTCTTTTTGTCACCTAAAAAAAAATCAATAAATATTGATTTTTTTTAGGTGACAAACGAGCACACAGTTCCCCTGATGGTAAGTGAACGCTGTCGCCCATAGCATCTACAACTATATTCGATTACAAATCAAGATGCAAATACGTTGACACCCGTGAGGACTAAGATGGAATGCCTCGTTTCCAGTAAAAAGGGTCTCCAGTTCCCTACACTCATCCGGTATTATGTGAGAGCGTGGTCCTACCCCAGTCTAGTAGACCTATTCGTGCTACTACCATAATATAGCTGCAGTATGGCTCTACCACACAAAAATAATATCGGCCTCTCGCGAGACTTACAGGAATGGAATGAAATATTGTGTTGAAGCATTATCTTCGTTATATTCACGCCACACACGTTGGGTAAGATGTTCCAAAATGCTCTTTGCTAGTTATGTCACTTCTTACATGATTATATGATCAATTGAAAGAAATGACACTTCATATCTGCAAAGATGATGGCTGAAATATCTAAGACTCATACTTTTATTTGATCTACAAATTGCTCTTGTAACACGATAATATAATATACAATACACAATTTAGTTGTGAAATGTTTCGGTAGGTATTTCCTTTAGAATACAGAAGGATTTTTATTAAAATATAAATAACATTATTACCGCAGACACCTTTTTATAAAAACATTCAGTTAATTCAAGCTTACATGTACAAACAGTTAAAATAATTATGGTTGGCTGCTTTGAAAACATGGAACATTAACTCTTTAAAGGGGTCATGAGGCGTTTTTAGCGTAGTTAACGATAAAGTTATGATTTAATTTTAAATATCACATCTTGCGTTAGTTATCCTCTAAAATTTTGTGAACTAATTTAAAATTATTTAAAGTGGTTAAATGTCTTATCTGCCTTGAAATCCATCAGGGTTGGTACTGCGTATATAAGTGTATTTTTGGCGCTAGACAGTAGTGCTCCCACTGTTGTTCTGAAAGGGATAATATAAGAGAATAGAACTTAACTTTTTTCAACATAGATAACAAATAGTATATATTGAAATTGAATAAAATTATTTAAGTTATTAATTTTATTTAATTCAGATTTTTAAAATTAATTGCTTCGGATAAAAACCTCTGCCCTGTTAAGAATCAGCAAGCTACCCAGCGGTACTATTTTTTGGAAATAATAACTTAAAATTTATTACAATTAAAATATAAATTAGAAACAGCTTGGTAACAATCATTCTTTAGTAATATTACAACCCCTTCTGTACATTTTTACTTTTTTTTAAACACGATCTTGAACCATCTCCATTTTTTGACTTCCTCCATGTCATATGGTTGTTATGGATTTTATAACGCTGTAAAACTTTAATCCTAATCCTCTTATAAGCGACGTTTAGTTTATTCTTTATTGAAATTGATAGTTTATTGATTAAAGTAAACCACCAATCATTAAAATATGACAAATATTGCAACTATTGATATTCAGAATCCTGCAGATGAAAGTTATTGCGTCTAGAACATCGCACCTCAACTAGCATATTTGTTGATGATACCTCATTCATTTTTAAATTAACCTCTAAGTAATACTGTAAGTATTATCTTAGTCCATATTGAATTAAAATTAAAAAAGTTTCTATTTTCATTAGATATTTTATTTTATTTCAATATTACATAATGTATTAGACAATACATATATAATAATAATAATAAGTATTAAGTAATAATATTAAGTATTAAGTATTAATAATAATAATAGTAAGTATTACAAGTACTTGCCGGAAGCCGTGCTCGAAAATGACCACGCCAAGCTCTACTGGGACCGGGCCATCATCACAGACAGGACTATTCTTGCAAATAAGCCTGATATTGTGCTGATGGACCGGGCACAGTCAAGGATATTTTTGATCGACATTACCATTCCGTATGACGAGAACCTCGTGAAAGCCGAAACAGAGAAACGAACAAAATATCTGGACCTGGCTCACGAGGTGACCGACATGTGGGGTGGTCCCAACCCAACCCCAAAGAACCCAACCAGATGAGAAAACTATGTTGATATCCCACAATAATAATAAAGTGCTTAACAGCCTTTTTTCCGGTGTGAATAAGGCACACGCATATAACGGCTGGGTCATGCCTGTCCTCATGTATACCTTTGGCATACTCAAGTGGACTCAGACTGAACTTAACGCCCTGGATAGAAAAGTCCGCACTACCATGACGTCCCATAGGATGCATCATCCGAGATCGTCGGTAATGAGGCTATACTTGCCGCGAAAGCGTGGTGGGCGTGGCTTCCTGAGCGGGCTCACCATGCATAATCGCGAAGTGTGCAGCCTCCGTGATTACTTCCTGGCGAGATCGGATGATCCATTCTATAAGGACGTCATTTCTTGTGATAAAGCACTTACCCCTCTATCCTTAGCCAACGAGCAATGGCAAGACCCACCAGTGCAGAGCATTTCCGACCGGGAGACCGTATGGAAGGAGAAGAAGCTCCACGGGAGGTTTTACAAGGCTCTACATGAGCCTTTTGTATACACAGTAGCCTCCCTCCACTGGCTACGCTTTGGTGACCTCTTCGGGGAATCCGAGGGTTTTGTCTGTACAATACAGGATCAGGTTATTAAGACCAACAACTATCGGAGATATATCCTAAAGGATGGCACCGTCAACATCTGTCGAGCTTGTCGCCATCCCGGTGAGTCACTTAGGCATGTCATCTCCGGTTGTTTGGCGCTTTCTAACTCTGAGTACTTGTACAGACACAACCTAGTAGCCAGAATTCTTCACCAGGAGCTTGCTCCGAAATACGGTCTCGTGGATCGGAAATTGCCGTATTATAAGTACTTGCCAGATGCCGTGCTCGAAAATCATCGCGCCAGGCTCTATTGGGTCCGGGCCATCATCACAGACAGGACTATTCTTGCGAATAAGCCTGATGTTGTGCTGATGGACCGGGCACAGTCAAGGATATTTTTGATTAACATTACCATTCCGTATGACGAGAACCTCGTGAAAGCCGAAACAGATAAACGAAAAAAATATCTGGACCTGGCTCACGAGGTGACCGACATGTGGGGTGGTCTGCCGACCGAAATTATTCCTGTAGTCGTCTCTGCAAACGGGCTAATCCCAGTCAGCCTCTCGGGTCATCTGAGGTGGCTGGGACTGCAACTGCAGAAGGCGGTGGTCCTTGATACCGCCCGCATCGTCCGCCGGTTTCTTTCCCTTTCCCCCTAATCCTCGGCCGTTTGGTTTCCCCCGCCGAGGGCCTCCATCTGGTTGGGCTTTTATTTATTTATGTATTTTTATATTTATTTAATTTTATTGATATTTATTTATACTATCTTTTCATTTCCATTTATAATTATATATATATATATATATATATATATATATATATAGAACCCAACCAGATGCGAAAACTATATTAATACCCCCCAATAATAATAAATTTATTTATTGAATAAAACCATATTGACACTACAAAGTTGAAGCCCTGATTCCCGAACTAGCGACAGATGTGTGTCGGGAATCAGTTCCTTCCCATTTCCATTAAATCACAATTACAAAATGGCTTATCAGCTCAGGTAACAAAAAATAAATACAATTTTTTACAAAGCCAAGAAAAAATAAAAAATAAAAATATGCATGAATGTGTATGTTGCATCTATGATCTACGATCCATGTTGTGCGTGTGTATGTGTACATGTGTATGTGTGCGTGTGTGTGTATATGTGTGTGTGTGTGTGTGTGTGTGTGCTTGCATGTGTGTGTGTGTGTGTGTGTGTGTGTGTGTGTGTTCGTGTGTGTGTGCGCGTGCGTTTGTGCGTGCGTGCGTGCATACGTGCGTGCGTGCGTGCGTGCGTGCGTGTTTGCGTGCGTGCGTGCGCGCGTGCTTGCGTGCGTGCGTGCGTGCGTACCTGCGTGCGTGCGTGCGTGCCTGATTGTGTGCGTGCGTGCGTGCGTGTGTGTGTGTATGTGTGTGTGTGTGTGTGTATGTGTGTGTGTGTGTGTGTGTGTGTGTGTGTGTGTGTGTGTGTGTGTGTGTGTGTGTGTGTGTGTGGTGTGTGTGTTTGTGTGTGTGCCCGGGTGAGTGTGTGTAAGTGTGTTTTATTAAACTTGATAAGAAATGACTCGTACTATTGAGTTATTTTTAACAGATTTTCCGTCTCGTTGTATGTCAACTTACGTAACCATAATAAAACTTTGGATTTAGCAGGTATATAGACAGGTTTCCGACTTTATTATTTAAACTAAAGTAATTGTAAAGTCTTCGTGCCTGAAATTGATAATGCTGTCGAGCAATCTTACATCTCACGCGCTCAACTGTGAAACGTTCTCGTCTTTTTCCAGTGGAGGGACCGCAGGTTTATGGTATTTTTTTATACAATTATAGATATATAGTTGACGCACAGAAAGTACGTTTGCCGTTTTGAATAGTTCAGTAGTTGAATGCCAAAATGGAACGTATAGTATTACTTTGAGGGGAGATATTTGTGCTCGTTCAAGTTCTATTAAATTTGTTTTAGCTGCTGCCCCCCACGAACAAATACAATTTGTAATTAAACATTCTGCAAGTGCTTTATAAATTTGTATTAAAAGTGTAAGTTCTGAAACAGTGCGCAATTCTCTAAACACATAAACTAATTTCCTGAGTCTATTAGCAACAGATATTATGTGCTGTTTCCAATTGAACTTATCATCAATACTTATTCCGAGACATTTTATAACTTTTACTCTTTCAATTAATGAGCAAGTACATGATTTATCTTGGTATTGACTTGTCGATTGCCAGGATTAGAATGGGTTTGTAAACTAAAAGATTTGGGTGAGTTAATATTAGTTTTACTGAAGCACATATATTTTGTTTTACTTGTGTTGAATGTTAGCAAGCTATTTTCTCACCATGATGTAATAGTTAGAAGACCGTTTTCAGCAAGACGATGTATATGTTCCCAAGACTCACCATGAAACAATATGACTGTATCATCAGCAAACATTTGAATATCAGCACCCTTGAGATTAGTTTTACACAGATCGTTTATTTAAATTAAAAAAAAAACTTGTCCCGAGTGTACTGCCTTGTGGCACACTGTAAGAGGAGCTGAATTCATTACTTAATGAGCTATTAACTTTAACACGTTGCTTTCTATCCGAAAGGTAGTCCTGGAACCACATAAGTGGATTTCCCCTGATTACCATATTTTCCAAACGTGTTAATAATATTGGAACAGATACATCGAATGCCCTCTGAAGGTCCAGGAATACTCCCATCACTTTTTCATTTTTATCGAGATAACATGTAATATTTGTAATAAGTTGAAAAACAGTGTCACCTGTGGACCTATTGGCACAAAAATCAAATTGGTTTTTATTTAAAAGCTCATTAATCGCTTGTTAAATATTTTTTCGAGAACCTAGACATTGTGCTTAAAAGTGAAATTGGGCGATAGTTAGTCGGTAAAGATTTATCCCCAGATTTATATATGGGACAGACAATTGCATTTTTATAGATTTTGCGGAAAACACCATATTCAAATATCAAATTAATAAAATATGCGAAAAGTTCTGAAATATATTTTATGTTGTCTTTTAAAATTTTGGACGTAATACAATCATATCCTGATGAGTTACTACATTTAATACTGCGGATGACGCTTGAAACTTCCACTGAATTACTTAGGTAGACGAACATTGAGCCATTTGGTGCATTTTGCATTTTGACAATAGTGAAAGAGAACTGTAGTGTTACGTTTGGATAAGATATCATTTGCAAGACAAGACAGTTGCGAGAAGCCTGTTAACCTTGTTAAGAGAGTTAGTAGTATTTAAACATTTTTTGAGTAAATCTGAGAAAGATTCATTCGTTTTTTCCATATTACATATTCCTTTTATTGTATTCTAAGTTTCTTTCGTATTTCCTTTATTTTTTTCTAGTAACACTTTATAATAATTTATTTTTAACTGTTTTATTAATCTATTATTTAAATATTTTTTTAATTGTTTGTGCATTTTATCTCTCTTCCGAATTGAATTAACGATTCCCACAGTAATCCAAGGCTTGAGTGGTATTTTACGTTTAGATGTTTTACAAGTAATTGTGTTGTCCTTAATAGCTTTTTCTAATTTTGATGTCAGAATCTGTGCTGCAAGATTTACATCTTTAGTTGAGTATAAGTCATCCCAAGACTCAGCCGCCATCATTTCTTGGACGCCAGCAAGATCAACTTTTACTTAATTAAGCATTTGTGTTTTCTTTACTTTGGTAAAATTCATATGTAAAAAATAGGAGAGATCTGTAAATTCGTCAAAAACATAGGTTTGACATTTAGCATAAGACTTAACCATGAAATGATCCAAACAAGTTTTTTATCGAGTTGGACTGTTTACATCTTGTTTAAGTCCGAACGCAGCCATAAGATTTAAATATGCAGTTGAATAGTTATTGAGACTATCTGGCATAACATCAAGATTAATGTCTCTGGTTAAAACAATATCACGTTTATTCATCATCATTCATCATTACAGCCCTTCATAAGTCCACTGCTGAACATAGGCCTCCCACAAGGAATGCCACACAGCACGGTCCCGAGCCACCTGCATCCATCGACTTCCTGCATGTCTTACCAGTTCGTCACTCCATCTAGTGGGGGGTCGCCCTACACTACGCCTACCGGTACGAGGCTGCCACTCGAGAACCTTTCTTCCCCATCGGTTATCGGTTCTTCGAGCTATATGGCCGGCCCATTGCCATTTCAGCTTACTAATCCGTTGGGCTATGTAGATCACTCTGGTTTTACTGCGGATATCCTCATTTCTGAGTCTATCACGCAGAGAAACTCTGGGCATAGCCCTCTCCATAGCTCGCTGAGCTACCTTGAGCGTCCTCATACGGCCAGCCGTGAATCACGTTTTTTACAATTATTTAAAATATCATCCAGTGAGTTCATATAATTCATAGGATTTTTATAACATGGAGGACGATATGGACAAATCACAGAGAGAGTATTGTTACGCGCTCAAGTCGACGATACACTAGCGCCATCTAGTGTCAGGAACGAGAGCGAGGGGAGCATTGAGAAAATGACATCACAAATCACTCGACCGACAGCGCCACCCGAAGAACTAAGTTTCTGGAAAATCTACACTCGAATACTCGTTGCCTGGCGCGCATTTACTTGAATGTTCGGGACGCTTCTTTGCTAATTATATAAATAGGCGCTGCAAGATGCGATCGGGGCAGAGTTGAACTCGGCGACACAAGCGAAGCTTCGGAGCGGAATTAAGTGAATTAGTGTGTTTAATTATTAGTGTTTTAAGTTTTAATTTGTGTAAACTAAATTAAAGTGTTAATTTAGGTAATTCTATCGGCAACTTTTATTGTCATGAATCCTCAAGCTCGTAACAATTGGTGTCAGAAGTGGGATTAAATCATGCCGATTTTACCTAAGGAGGAAACGGAGGGTGTTCGTACCCGTAGTCAACACCAGCATGAGACGGACCAGAGGAGATTTGGTGGTGCAACGCCGCAGACGTCGGAGGGCCAACTGCCAGCCACGGAGACTGCGGGCCCGTCAGTAGCTCCTACATCTGCAGCACTACTAACCGTGGAAAGGAGAGTTGATCGATCTCGAGAGGGTAGTACAGCTAACGGCACTGCCTGGCGGCGACAGGATCATTGTTCACCTCACGCTAGGGAGGTTACAGCAGTTACGGTTCGCGACCACAATAAAAGATACAGCCCTAGGTGCTATGGCTGTGGGGAAAGGGACCATCTTCGGTCCAGCTGCCCTAGCACACCCTAGGAAGGGAAGGTGAACGGTCTCAAAAAGGAAGTGCGGCTAACAGCACCGCCCAGCAGCAGCAGGAATACGACTTTACTATCAGACACTGCAGCGGGAAATCTCACGGCAACGCAGATGCATTGACAAGAAGACCTTGTCCTGAAGATTGCAACCATTGTAGTAGGCAAAAGAGTAAGGAAGTGGTATCCGTGAGGATGCTCAGGACAGACCACCTCAGCAACGGGTGGAAGGACAGCCTACGACATGCACAGCAGGAAGATCCGGACATCAAGCCGATTCTGGGATGGATGAAGGCCCGTGCTACCAAGCCTAAGTGGAGGGACGTCTCAGCGATGAGTTCAACCACGAAAAGCTATTGGGCCCAGTGGGACAGCTTGCTGATTCAGGATGGAGTCCTGTGCCGTAAATGGGACAATGGTCGAAGGAACAGCTGTCGTTTGCAAATGGTTGTCCCTAAAGCTAAAGTGCCGAATGTTCTACAGCTGTGCCATAATGGTCGTTCAAGAGTCCATCTGGGAGTTAAACGAACTCTACTGAAGGTCCGAGAACAGTTTTACTGGGTCCATTATCGTGACGATGTCGAGGATTGGTGTCGTACATGTACAGGTTGTGCGGCCGTGCGGGGACCTCAGACACGTAGTAGAGGAGCACCGAAATTGTACAATGTTGGTGCACCACGGGATAGAACAGCCTTTGACATTGCGGAGCCGTTACAGAAAGGCGCAAGAGGGACACCTAAGATCGTCCATGTGGTTCGCTTGGCGTGTTGTTATGGGGCCGATAATGCTCGGGACGAGCATGTCTTAGGAGGGGGCAGTGTTACGCGCTCAAGTCGACGATACACTAGCGCCATCTAGTGTCAGGAACGAGAGCGAGGGGAGCATTGAGAAAATGACATCACAAATCACTCGACCGACAGCGCCACCCGAAGAACTAAGTTTCTGGAAAATCTACACTCGAATACTCGTTGCCTGGCGCGCATTTACTTGAATATTCGGGACGCTTCTTTGCTAATTATATAAATAGGCGCTGCAAGATGCGATCGGGGCAGAGTTGAACTCGGCGACACAAGCGAAGCTTCGGAGCGGAATTAAGTGAATTAGTGTGTTTAATTATTAGTGTTTTAAGTTTTAATTTGTGTAAACTAAATTAAAGTGTTAATTTAGGTAATTCTATCGGCAACTTTTATTGTCACGAACCTGAAGCTCGTAACAGTATCTTTTAGGTCAATTACTAAGCAGTTACCATCGATAAGACACGACTCATAGGCTGTTGACTCATGTTCATTCCGAACATAAACAACCACACCGTCGTTTTTATTAAGATTAATAAGAGTTTGAAACATTTTGTAGTCGTAAATGCTAGGTGGTATATAATATTTGCTTGTCCAACATTCAGTTAATACGAGCACATCAATTGTAAAGTTAAATTTGGACAAAAATATCAAAAAACTATAGAAATTAGCATTAAATGCTGCGTATATTAACAGTAAGAATCGTAATGGAATTCTTTCCGACTGATAATAAGTCTAAATCGGCTGGAACTTCCACTCTGGTACACGAAATATGGCCCGATCCTTTAATATCGTCCATAACGATAGTATCTATAGAATTAAAGTTTAACTGTTAAAAAATCCAATGCATAATTCATGAAAACAAGGTGGGTAGTTGTAAATTTGGATGATACAAAAATTGCTGTTACCTTTAGACAAATATCTGTGCTACCATCAATAATTTTAGAATGATTTCGTAAATATTCGTTCATAAGTACGTACTTGTAAAGAGATAAAAAACTTAATTCATTGTAAAACTGTAACATATTAAAAAACAGATCCGTAACAACTATAAGTAGCAATAATGTTATGATAAACCTTAAATATAAATAGGCATTCGTGTTGTTAGTAGACAAAAGCGTTAATACATTCATTTCATGTGTAAATTTTATTATAGCTATTATATATATTTAAGCTGCCTAAAGTACGTTTTAACATAATAATGATATTTAAATTTAATATAAAGGTAATAGAGCAATATTTTGGGAATATGATAAGTGTAGTGTAGTAATATGTAATGTTTAAAACAATATTTTAACGAGTGATATTTATGTACGAGTAGCTTATATTGTTGTGTAATGGTAAAAGTGTTTAAGCAAAGTACGCAATTTACAGAAATGAATAAGAGAAATACACGAATAACATTGCAAAATACTAAGTTGAAAAAAAGTAATAAGTATTAGCCAAAATAACGGTATTGTAACATTACATAGTCAGTTTTTAGTTTTGAGTTTGTCAAGGTCCACCTCACTGTTGATTCGTATGGCCGGGCTGGATTCTGCTTTGCGTATGTAGACATTACCGTGACTCGTCCATATGTATTTATAATTATTGTCATGACCAAAATTCCGAGCTATGTAAAATAATCGCTTAATTCTCGGAGTAAGATTCTCCGAAATGTACACAATTGCCGGGGGACCTGCTATCTTTAGATTCTCGGTTGTAAGTGATTTTTTATTCTTCCTGTACTTTTTCATTGAGGTAAGAAGTTCCTCCTTTATGTTGACGTTGGCAAATTCAACTATTAGAGGTTTAGGCGTAGACGATTTAGACTTATATTTAAGCCTAAAAATATCCCCTGTCCCGTGTTATTTATTTTATTTTTAATACCCTACGTTTCGGGTGCTTTCCAGCACCCATAGTCACCGGGGACTGAGGTGACTGACGTCCCGATGTTAAAGTTAACCCGGAGTACCTTCAGCTTTTTAATTATTTTCTTTGGTCCGATCCACGCAGAATGAACTAACTGTGTTTTGAAGTCTTGCAGTGGTATGCTTGGGTTTAGTTTTAATTTTATTAATTAAGATCCCAAGCAGGTGGTGGTTCTTTCGCGAGGATTTGTGGTCTATCAAATCTGATGTAATGGTTGGGACCATCTAGGATAAAATCCGTAAAAGTAGTTTTAATCAATGTATAGTGTTCGCGTAAATATATGAAATCATTATCCCGTATACCTCTATCTTCAATTGAGACATTGAGCTCCGTGCAAACCTTTCTTACGATATTCTGGAGATCCCGCTTAAGTTCTGGCTGATTTTGGGTAACATTTCTCATTTCAATACTGCACGATCGAGCTTTGCACTCCAAGCCGTCAATCCTGTATTCTAGTGCTTTGATGCAGTTCAAGCTAATCTTGCGGTCAGCTTCTAAGATCTCCATTTTTTCTCGCATTTCCTCATATTTACTCGATATGTATTCAAGTGACTTAAAAATATCAACATTTTGGTCTTTTATTTCTTTTAAGGTGTTTTCCAACGAATATAGTTCGTTTTCTTTTAATTGGTTAGTTAAAATTATATATTTAATGGACTTATCAGTTGAATTAAATATTGCTTCATGTTGGAATATATATGATGACAACATTTCTTTGATTTCATACATATAGTCCTCTATATTAATGTAATCGGTTTGCTCGTCATCCCGCTTGCGCTTTATACTGAATGGAACATGTCTTTTAGCGCAAGTGGGAAATGAAATTAAATAAGTGTCATACTTGTATTTGATAAAAAATTGTTCGTTATTGTGATCCAAGAAAATATGAATGACTGCATTTTTTATAGAATAATGGTGACAAACGAGCAAACAGTCCACCAGGTAAGTAGATGTTGTTGCCCATAACAATCTATATTTATTCTCGGTTAAGAATCAAAATGCAGATTCGTTGTTACCCCTGAGGATTAAGATGAAATGCCTCGTTTACAGTGAAAAGGATCTCCGGTTCTCTACACTCTCCACACGAAACACAGCAGCGTTAAGCTGCTATTTTACGCTGGTATTCTGTTAAAGCGTGGTCCCATTCCAGTCGAACAGCCACCCATTCGCCTACAACTAATATAGTCTACAACTAATATATTTAACAGCAGCGTGGCTCCACCAGGTATAATCGGTATGTAATCAATCGTCGAAATGTTCTCGTATTATACATTTAACAAATCATTCATTTTGGTACTATCGTTTAGCTCTAAGCACTGAGTAAATCAACACGTCTATGAAATTTAAAAAGATGTTGGTGTTTCTAGCTAGCAGGGCTAACTTTTAACAGATGATAGTTTATTGATGAAGCAGCTGCAGGCGTCGTATTTTTATACCCGTGAAACTCTTGAAGTTGACTTGTTTCTAAATAGTTGAGAACTGGAATTACGTCTAATAAAAATAAGGCTTAAACCCTTTAAGCGCCAAAAATGCACGTGCAGTCGCAAGCGACCGGCAAATCCCGAGCTGTCGCATGCGAAAGCACCTACCCACAGCACTTATAACCATTAAAACTTATATTTGGAGACTACTTTTCTATGCAGAAGTTTAGCATTATAAAATCTATACAAAGTGTTCTATCTTGTAGTTTACACAAAAGTCAGGTTTTACTTCATTACAAAAAGATTTTATTGTATTTTGATAAAAAAAATCATATCAAGCATAATCATGTGGGCAGTGTGAAAATCACAATTATTTCAATATATATTACTCGAAATTATTTACGTAAAAAGATAAATTATATTCACACAAAACCTTTCATTATAACTTTATAATAAAACACTATACTAAAACACTAATAAAACACTAGAAAACCCAAAAATCAACAGAATAACATTCATGAAAATGGCGTACGAAATGAACGAACATTATAAATAAATATTCATAGGATAAAAGTTTTTATTGCACTAGAGGATAGAGTATTTCATATTGATAATATAATGCCAAACTTCTTCATAGAAAAGCAGTCTCTATGTATAAGTTTTATGGGTTAAAGTGCTGTAGGTGAGTGCGACCTCATGAGACCGCTAGAGAATTGACGGGATATGGCCGCGGTCTCATGAGACTGCTAGGGGGTTGAGAGGTTAAAATGTATTGTTTGGTTACAAAGTCTTATTAAGCACACCACTAAAATTATAAAGTATATAATATACGAGTGTGTATATGTGAAATAATTTTTTTTATTTAATATGACAAAGTTATTTAACTGCATTTAAGCCTAACATAAGTCCACTGCTGAACACAGGCCTCTACCAAGCATCGACCTCCGGCATGTCTTACCAGTTGGTCATACATCTAGTGGGGGTCAAAAGTTATTCTCTTTTGTTTTATTGACTAAAACGTACTTAGCACTGTAGGTTAATTTATGTCTTTCGAACTTATTTACGGTCATCATAGTCTGATGGGATGGCATTCATCATGACCGCAGAGAGATCACACTCTAGCAGCGGAAGGAGGTGCAACACCGTGAACTCCTTGACTCCAGGCTGCTACTGAGAATTTCTTGACGGAAAAACTCAGGAAGTTTGTGTGTTGTGTTTTGGGCTGACCCGGGATCTCATGTTCAAACGTGATGACAGTCAACAAATATAATAATTACGATGTCAACAATACAAAACAATTGTTTAAAGTAAAACGGGCAATCTTACCGCTCTGGAAGCGATTTCTTCTAGACAAGCTTTTTGCGCAAAGAACTGTTGTTAACAACGAATTGCGAAGAGGGAAGGTGTACATACATAAATTAAATACATACATTACTTTGTTTTTTCTACTATATTTACAATATAGTAGAAAAAACAAATTGGATTGGTTGATGGATTGAATTTGTTATCGTTACCGATACAACCTAATAAAATCCACTGCAAAACAAAGGCTTCCCCATAGGTTGCCTCATAGGGGGGATATTTGCCATATTTGCAGCGCTTGGCAAGCGGATTTTCAAGCTCCGTTTTTATTTTATATTTATTTGTTATTAGTGAGAAGCTGCTGCCCATCTCCTGACTTGTTTCCCTCTGTCGACTCTTATGGCACTCACGAGATGATATGGGGTAGTGAATATTCTTATACCGCCACTGCATGGTAACACCTGAAATGAATAAAATAATTTCATATTCTGAAGATTGGGCTTTCATTTTTCTATACATTATATCATGGCGCCGGCTTCAGAATGTGAAATTATTTCATGCTTTTTAGTTAATTGAAGTCCGCTATTACTTATTATGAAAAATTATTGTAATTTTTTGTCAGACACATTCGCAGGCGCGCTAATCAATCCACCAAAGTTAAACCGTAATCGTATGAACAGACGAGTGACCCGCCCCGTGGTCGCTCGGATAGAATCTATTGAGATGATCAAAGACAATTAATTTCATCAATTTTAAATTAAAAGAAATATCTTTAAGTTTTCCGATTTAAATATAATATATTTATATTTGCATTGATTTCTGTCTGTTCATAAATTTTCGTCACTCAAATTTTCAACATAAAATTGTTTCAGGAATCTTCAAAAGGCGTTATTAACGAAATTACGGTTATTCAATATAATGTAAAAAAGCATATTAAAAAGAACTTGTAGGATTCATTCACAATAGTTTGATATTTATTTCTTCTTTAGAGCATTCCAGTCAAAAGCAAAATTTAAATCAACTATGTTGATAAAGACGCTAGTAGTCAAAGCATTATTTACATTTCAAAGTGTATTAGAGGAGAAGGATTGTGTTACCCAGCTTAGACCCACTCAGTGTTGTATTATAAGACAAAATTATTCCGAAATCTAATACATAAGTGATAAATCTGACCAAATCATTAAACATTTGTTGTTAAAGCCTGTTGTAAGTGTTAAGTGCTATTTCGGGAACAACATGAAGACCCTTTTTAGTGGAAGCGAGGCCATGCGTCTTATTCTCAGAGTTGATCTGCATTTCAATTCTTATTCGAGGAAAATATGTAGAATGTACATGTCTATATCAGTTATTAAGCCATAGTAAAAGTGCTATTTGTTTTCAATTCCACATTTAAAATAATTAATAAAATCAGGAGTTATTTTGAGAAAGTCTTCAAAGAAAATAAAAGCTAAGTGGGCTAAAAATAATATTTAATGGAAGCCCTCCTTCTCAATATTCTACATGATTCTACTTCACTATATCTAAATATTAGTTTTAATTTTAACCGACTTCTAAAAAGGAGGAGGTACTCAATTCGACTGTATGTTTTTTTAATGTGTGTTAACTCAGAACTATTTTCTAGATGTACTGATTTTTAATGATTCGTTTTTTATTTGAAAGCTGATGTTGCTCATGTAGCTTTTGAACATCTGACCTGTAGTTTTTGAGTTATACTTAATAATGCGTATTTAATTGACTTCTAATGCATTGATGATGTTTTCATTTTATTTATATTGAAGTCGGTTGTACAATTTTTTTAATATTATTACCTGTTTCCGAACCAGTAAACGATTCATAAAGCTAGGTTTCGAAGACCATGTCAGTCGTGTAGGGGCCAGACTTGCTACCTTTAATTAGAATGCAACACAAATAAGTAATAAGAATTTGTTACACCTGGTGCATCAAAATATACAAAGGATGATGGGCAAAGAATTGGAAATTGATTTTTTTTAAATAGTAACAACATACATATTCTTTATATTACTGAACATTGTCTAAAAGGTTATAAATTCAATGTTTAATTTCAGAAATCACCAGGTGGTAAGTTCCTCACAGGCACAGATCTTCCCTCATTTCTGAGATGGTTTTAGGGCAAGAAATGTCTTCGAATTATTATTTTTTCCTCATTTATTTTACATACTATGATGTTTTCCTTTACTATCGAGCACGTGGTAAATCAGTACTTATAATTGCAATGAACAATTTTATTAGTGCCGACTGGGATCGAACGCGGTTTGCTCGTGTACGGTCTAAATTGACAGTGAGCGCTAACTATCTACACTACCACGGCTCTAACGTCTCATTATGCCGTAAAAAATTGAAAATCTAAACATCGTCATCTATCTTCAAGTTCTAACGTCTCATTACGCTGTAAGGAAATCAATGTTCTCAACGCTCGCAGCCGTGTTGATTTTAATTGGAGCCATGCGATTTGTCTGCTTCGTGTGCCAAGGTTCATAAGATGACGATAATCTTGACTTTGCTTTCGGTGTATTTTCACCCTTATACCTGAACAAAATACGAGCTTTGAAATAATACTAGTTTTTACGGAATTTATCGCGTATATTTAACTTTTTAATTACAAAAAAACAAAAAACATCCTAATTTCAATAGAGAAGATGGCTGGCGTTACCATCTGCTTGGGATCCTATAATAAATAAAATTAAATCCCAACCTAAGCATACAACTGCAAGACTTCAAGATACCATAAGTTCATACTGCATAGATCGGAACAAAAGTTAAATTTTAATCTATGGTAACCGCGGTTAACTATGACATATGGACGTTGAACATCTCAGTCCTGCCCGTGACCATGAGTGCTGTAAAGCGTTCGAAACGTCAGGTAATTAAAAAGTTAAATATACGCGATAAATTCCGTAAAACTAGTATTATTTCAATGTGTAGTGTTCGCGTAAATATAAGAAATCATTAAAATACGAGCTGTTAAAAACTATTTACTTACTCTATCTCAGTTATCGATATCACCGTAGATTTTTATCTTCTGTATATATAAAAGAGGTATATACTGAGTGTTTCACCCATCTATCAACGCATAACACAAATCGCTTAATATAGAAATCTGAAATGTCTGACACAGGTAGCCACTAAGAAAGGATTTTTGCAAATATTACTTCTAAGTGGTTGAAATGGGCTGATACAGTTTGTATGAAACTTTTTATCGTACGTGGCGATTGACTCGAAAAATACTGCTTACAGTATTTTCAGTAAATAAAAAGAAGTATTTCGCCACTTCTTACTTATTAATGCGATATACCGAACATTTGTTTGTCCAGCTGTGGTACGTATAAAAGCAGTAACTTTACTTCTTTATTTCAAGAAGTGTAGAGAGGTGTTTGCTGAGTAACTAAACAATAAAATATTAGAAACAAAACAAAAAGTAATATATATATATATCCAGTTTCTGTAGAAATTTTTTGATCAAAATATTCGGTAAGTAGTTTTGATAGTCTTCTCTTGATGTTCACCTAACACTACCCAAAAAATTCTAAAGAGACCGAAATATGGATACAATAACATTCCCAACCATGCTTCCTCAATGTTTGCTGAGTGGCCAAAAAGATCACTCCTTTTCTGTTGATCAAATCCGGCCGTATTTTCTCAATTTTTTGCTCGAGTTCTTTAGTTCTGGGTAGTAGAGATCCCAATTTGATGGTTTTGTCCGGCAGTACAAATGAATCCGTTTCTGAATTGCGGTGCTATGATTCTCCGCCAGTGGATCGTATTGAGACAATAGCTGCGATGTAGGATTGTGAAGCATTGAACATGGATCATACTTTTCTGATCTGGATACGATTCTGTCGGGCTGTTCCAACTTGCTCCAGTTGATTCACCTTAAATTAATCAGTTAAACTCTCGCTACGGAGATACGGAGTTACACCTACAGTACAGCAACGGGGGCAAACTTCCGTGACAGCAACAATCTATATTCTTTTAAAATATATACGACAAAAATCTCGGAAAGCCTCCCGACAAATAACTATTTTATTTCTTTAATGCCTCAACTGGGTAATCCATCTCACTATTAATGTATAGCTAAGCATCGTTTCTCACACCTTTATTTGTGTAATTGGTGTTATTAGGGTCCCATAAGCACTTATACTAGAGACGGGCCGAATATTCGTTTCATATTCGGTATTCGGCATATTCGGCAACTTTACCGAATATAAGTATTCGGTAAAATCACCAAACATTCGTTAAGGTACTCAAGGTGTCCACTGTGTTAAAACCATGTATGAGCAATTCCATGTCTTTCATAATTTTACCGTTGAAGGTATATTTTATTTACGGGTTAAATCTACTTGTATAGCGTTATGTTTTTGAGGAACTGTAGATTTATTTCCAATTATAGCAAATAGAAAGCTTGATAAAATGTTTTTGAAATCAAACAAAGAAACATTAAATTACATTAGTACACTTCAGTTTACTTAAGTCGTCAGTTTCTCTAAGATAAATCCAAATAGTAGATCTCCTGCCACTCATTTTTATCATATTATAATTATCAATTTTCACTAACAATATCATAATGAAATACTTTTTCTCTCACAAAAATAGTCAAAACAAACATGCGCCGGCAATTTGTTCAGTACTAGACGATGCACTGACATGTCAGGTGTGGCGGGGAAGCGAGGGTCCGGCACTAATCCCGCTTGCTTTACGGTAACAAGTTTCGATATAAATTGGATAGGTACCGAGGTGATCCTGCCGAATAATGTTCGGCCGAATATTCATTTTGGTAAAAGTCTTACCGAACTTTCGACCGAATATTCGTATTCGGTGAAATCCATATTCGGCCCATTTCTAATTTATACTCCTTATAAAGGGATTATCATTTCGCGTAATCCACTCACAAACGTCAGCACCGCGCAGGACAAGTGACGTAGGCCCCTTTGAACATGATCGCAACTACGTTTTCAGCTTGAATTGCGCGAGGCACGGCTACAGTCCACACCAACCGCACCTGTAAAGCGCGTGATTGGAGCGCGTGATTGGATCGTGCGGTGTGGACCCGGCTAATGGTTAAGTTCGATCAAATTCGAAAATATCTTTCTAAGTTGGAGAACTTTTGTCGGTTTAATTTAGCTTCACACAAGATAAACATAAAAGGAATGTTATTGTCATCCTGTCAAAGGTAGTGATTATTCTATGATTTTTGGTTTTCCACAAAGAATTAGTTCGGACGACATTGAGAGTCCATGCAAATAAAGCTAGACACAATGCATAATTTGAGTCATAGCCTAATGTTTGCCCGTTAGTCATTGGAATACCAATGAAAAATTGCTCTTCTTAACACCCTTATCAAGAAACAAAACGTCAAAATGGTGTTAATATCAGAAACACACCTAAGAAAAATAGATTCACGATCACCACCTATTTTATTTATCGTCGGAATGAAACCCCTTTCACCATTTATTCTGCAGGTTGCACGATATTTCGATTTTAACAGCTTACGGTGTTGTTAAAATCGAAATATCGTGCATCAACACATTGTATTAGTCATGATTAAAGAGCTAAAACTAATAAAGTCAGAGATCTACGTAACGGATCGGGAGTCGTATCGGGAGCCTACATTTATTTGTACAATAAATAACTCTTTTGTTTCTTATTTTATTCGCAAATTAAAAATCGAAAAAGGCAGACTGATGAGCCATACTTCTGTATACTACAACAATCATTGTTAAGTGAAAAAAAAATTTCGGCAATACAAACTCAGTTCTTGTTAAACGCCGTTATTTAGGGACAACCACTTGATTTAGCTAAGCTGTCTTTAGGTATTCAATTGAATGATAACGCTTAAAATGTAAATAGCTCGCCGAACGATTAACCGCCTGATTGAATTATTGAGCTGCGACATAAAATATTGCCCCATGAATGAATGACTGAGTCTGTGCAGTCGTGTATTATGGATAACTTGTATTTATGGTTTTTTGTCCACTCTTCAAGAATCGATTTTCTTATATAGTTCGCAGTTCAAAAAAATTAAAGCGTTTCTCTGCGACTTAGAAATGAGGGTTTTCGTAGTAGTAGACTCAGAAGTTAATATATCCAAAGTAACCATAGCCCAACAGATTAGTAAGCAGAAGTGGCAATGGGTCGGCCATATAACCCGATGAGAGGACAACCGATGATAAAAGAAGGTTCTCGAGAGGCAACCTCTTACCGATAAGCGAGATATGCAGGGAGTTGATGGATGCAGGTGGCTCAGGACCACGGTTTGTGGCGTTCCTTGGGATAGGCCTATGTTCCGCAGTAGACTTGTGAAGGGCTGTCATGATGATGTTGAAAACACAAATTAGATGGGGATCATTATATTGCTCCTCCACACAACACATTCGCGCATCTTTAACTGAACGCGTATAAAGAAGGTAATAATGGTTGAATTAATTTACTGAAAACGAGGCATTCCATCTTAGTTGTCAGGAGAGCCAACGCATCTGCGTTTTGATTCTTAATCGAGGATAAATGTAGACGTCTATGGGCCAAACAACCACTTACCATCAGATGAACTGTGTGCTCGTTTGTCACCCTCATTCTATAAAGATTTTTTTTATTTGATAGTTAAAAGTTATTAGTTAAAATACTGATAATTTTAATGATTAAAAATATTAGTATATATATATTAAAATATATATATATATATATATATATATATATATATATATATATAATATATTCGAACCTAAATATACTAATTTGATACTTTGTTGTATGTGATAGTTTCAATGAGTTGAATGTTGTTTTTTTTTTCAACATAAACCACTTCACATCACCCTATTCGAAAAATAATCACTCGTTATGTTGTTATGAATAAAATAATAAACAACACTAAATTGTGCATACATAGTTGATTCAAAAATAGTCCCATAGCTTCTTTAACTGTAAACTCCAGTTTTGGAGCTGACACGCAGCACGAATGAGATAGCTTTACCGGGGATGGACTACGCTCTTACAGAATACCAGCGTAAAATAGTAGTTTCAGCAGCATTAAACTACTGTTTCGTATGGTGAGTGTAGAGAACGGGAGACCCTTTTTACTGGCAACGAGGTATTCCATCTTAGTCCTCACGGGTGATAACGCATCTGCATTTTGATTCGCAATCGAGGATAGATGTAGATGTCTGTGGGCCGCAGCAGCCACTTGCCATCGGGTGGGCTGTGTGCTCGTTTATCACCCTATCCTATAAGGGTGGTTTTATCGTCACGCCGCTAGACGCGCCGCTGGCAAAGAATATATACACTACGCGAAAAGAAACGACACTTAAGCATGTGTGCACGTAAATACGCTTGCGGCTATGTGTGGGTGTCTGGATGTGCGCGGGGGCCTTGAGAGGCGCGCGGGGCGTGGAACGGGCAGTCGTCGACTGCCCTGGCCGAGGGCTAGTAGTATACCGATATTTGTCAGTATTAGTTATGAATATATATATATATACATTCGTTAAGTGATATTATAATATTTCATTTAATATATGAATATTACGGATTTCTTAATACGACGGTTATACATATTACTATTCATATATATATATATATATATATATATATATCTGTCTATATATCTATAAAAAATTATACATGCTACGAATTTTTGCAATTGTTAGAAATAATAATGAAAATTATAAGAGTAATCGAAAAATTCAAAAATATATAAGAGTAAATTAATTTTTAAAGGATAGTAGGTAATACTGATTATTGCGTACTGAAATACTAAGTGTTGGTTAATTATTTATGATTACCATTAACTGTCGTGCATATTTGGTTTTGTCGGAAGTTTTAATATTCCTCATTTGTAAAGATATTTAATAAAAGTTGATTTAAAATTGAACGTATCTTTCACTACACAAATACATACGTTTACATAATATATAACATATACCTACTATGTATCTTCTTTGGTAATAGTCTATAATATTCCATTTCGGTTCAATATCAACCCTAGCGTTACACGCTTCGACTCAAGGTCACCAGCGCTTAAGCTCTCACGTACAGGGAGTGTCACCGCTGTGCCGCTGGGCAACGTGCTTTTAACAGCGCGCGCTTGAACTTCGCGCGTCGTGTACAAAATGTCTCACGTTAATGCGGTTAGAGTACTGGCTATTTACATTTTATGGAAAAGGCAACACCGATTTAGAAGAAGAGTAATTGATCCTTATAACGCTACAAGGTTACTGAGAGGCGAACACGTAACATCTTTCTCCGATTAACGAGGAAATAATTATAAATATTATAAATATTTTCGCCTATCAGCAAGCAGTTTCGACGAATTACTTTGTAAATTAGAGTTTTCTTTACGACGATCCTTTTTGTGTCCCAGAAACATCTTCTAAATTGCACTTCCTCAATTACTCGTCTCGTATCGATGTAATTTTGTACACCACAGTACCTAACGGTGCGTCTCAACGGCGTCACACTAAAACAGGCCCGGTCAACTCTGTATGGACAGAATGAAATACCTACGGGGGCTGAATTTTATTATTGCCATTTGTCAGATAAATGTCTTGTTTCATAATTAGTAAGATTTTGCTAAAGATAAATTACACCCAAAAATTTTGAATACAGAAATAATAATCAATAGGAAGATAACTATGCCTGTCGTATTTTTCTACATTATTATATTAGCATATCCTTGACAGTAAAAGAAAAATAAATGTTTTCTTTTTTGTTTTGATTTTCAATGAGTAGAAAATTATATTTTTTACTGGTAACACCAAATACCTAAATGAGTATATATTTCTCTTTTCTCATAATATGGCGTCGCCGTATAAATTATTGTTGTTCGTGATTGGTTGTTATGTTTGTTTTGCTTGTGTCTTTTACTAAGATTTTGCAAGTTTACGATGTTGAGTTGAAATTAATGTCCTTCATTTATATGATGTGCAATGTGTTAGTCAATGAATCGTAGTGAAATACGAAATAGTGACTCTTAAAAAACTACGCTGCAATGGCGGATAAAGAAAATAGAAAAAGTGTTCTAAGTGCAGCAGCATACCAACCATTGACAACGTTAAATTATTTAGGTTTCCGAAATTCGCAGTAAAGTATATTTTGCGGTACGTATACGATATACATATACACTATTTAATAAGTTCTAACCTTAAAGTAAATCTCTTGTTCAACTTATTGTTTCTCTTTTACCATTTAAAAACAAATTATTGGTTTGTAAACCATTAATTTGTTTTTAACCTACTTTGATAATATTTGTATTTAATAATTATATCTTTTGTTTTCAGTTGTAAATTATGGGCGAAATATTATATTCCTTCCCAAGAGCAGTATACTACTTTAGCTTTCCAAAGCTACATAATAAGCCCAGAATGCTGTGTGAAAAACATTTTCATGATGGTTAATTTAATGATGCAACCAAGAAAAAGCTCTTAAGCACTGCAGTCCCATGTGATGTAAGTAAATTGTATAATGTATATGGTAATATGGTATGTATATAGTTTTCTTTAAGGATTACTCAGATATTTTATATGGGGATTACTATATTCAGGAGTGGACTTTGATAGACTGTAAAGAAGATGATGATTATTCATATGACCATCATTTGGATCTAACATAGATGGACAGACCACATACAGTAGTTTGAATCCTGTTAATTCTTTCAACTAATTTATAATAATTGGATCGGACAAAGCATCCAAAGGATTGAAGTCTATAAAGTTAGCACAAGCCTTTCCTTACATTATTAAAAGTGCAACACACTGCATATTATTTTTAACAATCAAATTTTATTTTAAATCAACAACAAACCTTAAGAAAGTTCCGGCATCACAATATATGAATAATTACATTTCGTCCTAAACCTATCAAATTTAAAGGCACAACTTGTACAACACAGTAGAAATACATGCATCAAATGGTTCTCAAACATTAGATAAACACAAGATTTCTTTTCACATAGTTATTGTATTTACTATCTTATTTTGTTATATTAATTGTAATAGTGGGCGTATTATAGAGCAAGTTGGATGAACAAGATCCATTCATTTATTTTGTATTGGTAGAAGGGTAATGTAGTGCCATGAGTAGGGACTGATTTACTATGAAAGTAATGTCAATGAATATAATGTTAATTTTATTTTATATAATAATTTTATGATACTATAATTTATGATTAAAACTAGTTTTACGGATTTTTATCGCGTTTATTTTTACTTTTTATTTATTTATATTTTTAATAATATTAAAAATAAAAGTTAAAAAAAAAGTAAGTCGATAAAATCCGTAAAAGTAGTTTTAATCATGTATAGTGTTCGCGTAAATATAAGAAATCATTACTATAATTTATTTCAGTTTTTATTTATTTCCAGACTAACAAAGTGTATTCCCATTTTATTTTGTGGAATCACAAGCTGGTCCCTCGCAAATTATTGCTGCAAAACCACAAGCAGGATCTTCAAAAAGGACAACATTATATCCACTGAAGAACAAACATCAAAGCATAACACATAATGTTGAACCTGAAAAAGAAAGTATGTATATCTATATGAAATTTTTTAAAATGAAATAAGGAATATTTTTGTAATCTAATATTTAATATGTTTTATAATTTTGAATTAAAATTATTCTATTTATAAGCTGCATTCAATACTTAATATATTGCATATAATATAGAGACAAAATGTTTAGTGTCAATTCAGGGAAATAGATAGACAACCAAATATTATCAAAACACAATTATTATTTGTGAATGTTGCACTTTGCACTTGTGTGTAGGAGCTTATTTATTAATTAACTTGTTTTAGATTAAAATATTGATATTTTGGTTATTGTAGACAATCATTGTGCATATTATCAATTCATCCATAATTGTAAATCTTATTTCAATTCTTTATCATTGTTTACTTAAGTAATTGAAATGTTGTAATCATTATTGATTTTCTTTTCATGTTTAAGCCCATCAAATGTCTTTATAGAAAGAACTAAGCTGCTGGAGAAATTGTTTCTTAAGTTATGTATGTTTTTTATTTCAATTTGTATTTTTATTTTGAATAAATAAATAGAAATTTTGTAATTTTTGTTCTTTTATTTAGCGCTGGGATAGGAAACCCAAAAATACCTCAAATAAAAAAAACAAAAAAGACCACATTCAAATTTTCCCGCCACACGAGAAGTGCAGGAGGCTGACGATAGATGGCGCTAGTGGTTATATATCTCATTTCTTAAATTTTGTATGAAGTTGTCGTTCTTCTCCGATAGGAGTAATAGTGTTCTGTGCACTAAAACGCATACTGGATGTAGAGGCGCCAGAGCGGCGCGCGCTTTGGCAGCGCCGGTGAACAACGCGCGTTTACCGAACGCTCGCGCACCAACAGCGCTGCCGAAACGCGTAACGATAAAACCAGCCTAAAGAAATACAAGCAGTGAAGCGGGGTATCATGTCGTGCGGCTCAGACGCATGATGTGACTGATACCGCGGGGAACAATTAGTAAGTGTTTTTAACTATTAAAATAAGAAATTAAAAAAATATTAATTTATTATCAAATTAATAAAATTAATTATATTGAATGAAAATATCATGTCTAAACCATTTTTAACAATCCACGATTTCATATCTTATCGATTTATATTAAATTATTCGTCTCTTGGTCATCTACTTAGTATCATTTTACCGACTACTTTGAGAGTCTATAAATTTTTTATATGATTTTATATATGGAATGCAGTAGACGTTATTACAAAGCAATTTTAGTCGAAGGAAAATATTCTTTTTATTTACACTAAAAGGTCTACATGTCTGAAAATAAGGATTGTAACATTTATTTGCAATAAAATTAAATTTTATGCCGCACTTGAGGTTGAATACAGTCAGATTAAATAAATCATTTTCCTTGAAATGTTTTTATGTAATATTTCATTTGACGGTTTAACTTTTACCGCATGTGAACTGCGTGTTTTTTTTTTTTAATAAATGTAACGTTCATAAATTTATCTCCCTGTATCCCACCATTCGGGGTGGAATTTTTCCCCTAATTTATATGGGAGAACACCTGAAGACTAAACCTATTCAATTAACAAAGTATCATTAAAATCGGTTCATGATAGACAAAAAAGAAGAGAGAGAATTCCTTGAATCCCTTTTAGAAGTTGCCGAATAAAGTATATCAATTGATTATACAAATTAAAAAGAAATATATCCTAATATGAATATTTGTTGTTTCTACGAGGATTAAATTTACATCCTTAATAAGTTTCACAGTTAGTGCCTGTGATTCCACTCGCTTTCTGATAGGGTTGTAGAGCAAGATGGAGTTCGCTGAGCTGCTCCAGTGCGTACCTACGTACTGATGGACTCGCATATCTTGAATAAATTATAATATTACAAATATGAAGTTTTCCCTACGATGTTTTCCTTTTACGCCGAGTATATTATAAAACACCGCTTAAACGTAATTTTGTAGGAAAAGGCAAGCGCGTTTTTTTTTTCACAGCTTATACAAACATAATAAAAACTTAACGAGTATGTAAACTTTTATGTATTTAAATATTTAAGTTGTAAAGCCACGCTTTAACTAATTTATTACTGAAACGGGAATATGTCGGCTCGACCAGGGAAGGACCACGCTATCACATAAGTGTTTTAAATAAATGGTGAGAGTAAAGAACCGGTGACTTTTTACTGGAAACGAGAACGAACATTCCGTTGAGGATTCTGAGTTAGTCCTCAGCGGATGGAATGTCACACGCCGAGACAGATGCGGTTATGGCGGTGGTGTCCTATTAGGGTCTAAGGAATTTATCACACCTACCCGAGTACGTGAGTTTGAAACTCTTAATGGCGAAGAACTCTGGGTGAAATTTTTCTACCGGAAGAGCAGTGTTTATGGGTGTGTGTAGTGTACATAACTCCCTGCGCTACAGACTCTGTATATTTTGATTGGTTTTTTAAAGTTGAGAGTTTTATAAATGACCTTATAGGAACCGTACTTATTATTGGTGATATTAATTTAAATAGCGCTTCCAAAAATGTATGTAATTATTATGGTTATTTCCTTTCATTTTGTTCCTTGTCTGACAGGAATAACGTTTATAATAAGTTTGGCGGTAAATTAGACGTTGTCCTTGTAAAGGGCTCTAAATATGCAGGCATGTAAATAGTACAGACACTGGGGGCACTGTTAATGTGGACTCCTACCATCCTCCTTTGGATATTGCTCTTAACATCTTATCAAATACTTGTAACGAAATATTAATCCTAGTAACGTTGAAACAGGGCGGGGGTTAGTCTACTCCTAACTTTTTGTTATTATAAATAGGACTAGATTAACACCTATTCTGCTCTCCTGTACAGCGAGCAGTTTGGCGTATGGCTCTGGGGGAGAGCGCAGGTCGTGTTGATCCCCAGGGCAAGTCTGAGGAGTTCTCCTTCACGTGGTTGCCGCCTGTTATTTGGTCTGGTTCAATAGGAAACAGACAGAACAGAAACACTCGGACGATTCTCTTTTTATTTTCTTTTATCCCTCCCCCTTTTCCTATCCCAACCCAATCCACCTTGGATTGGGTTGGGATTGGTCAAGCGTACCGTGCCGATGGATGCGTGGCTGGAGGGAGTCCAGTCGCAAACCCGAGACCAGGGCAATTCGGGTAGTATTTTAGCCCTTCCCTCGGCATGCGGGGCTCTGCCGGGGGTGACCAAGTATTTCCCTAGCTACTCGTGGGAACAAAATGGATGAAAACCGACATTTTGTAAAAGACAGTGAGAAGTCTCCTTTAATGGAATTAGCTGCAGGTTTGGAAGAGGCTCTTTTAGCCTCACCAACACCCTGCAAAAGTGCGCCCCAAACTGCGACGAGCCGTGAAGTGGAGGGCACGTTTGCAGCCGAACCACAATCGAAAACGAACCAGGGAGGGGATAAGAAAAAGTTCGCTAGGCCTTATAAGCTTAGTGGGGCTGCGAGGAAAAGGTACCGAAGGCTGATAGCAGCTGAGATTGGAGCCAAAGAGGCCCTCTCTCTCTGCCAGAAGCCTTGGGACGAAATTCCTCTGCCGAAGCCTCCCCCAGTTCCGAAGGCGAAAAAACGCAGTCGGTCCGAGGAAGAGTCCCCCAAAGACCAGCCCAGGAAGACTGTGAAGCTGGCAACGGAGGAGAAGAAGCTCAGCTTCAGTGCCGTAGCAGGCTCCGCGCGTATAGGAATTCGCAACTCGAATCCTATGAGTGTGGATCAAGATGCGGCTGGTCCACCGGGCACTAACACAGGCCATCGCTAAGACGGTCTTTCGGACGGAATTTTCGGGTTTCACACACAAGCCAGGTTGAATTCTGGTAACGTGCCTGAATAAGGCAAGCCAGGACTGGACTGTGGGTTAAATCGGAAAACTAAAGCCCTGGCCGGAGGCAGAGCTCTCGGTAATACCCGAGGGCGAACTGCCTAAGCCTACGCTGGGCATTACCTACTTGCCCCGCAGCGAAGCCGACTCTCCAGAGGTGGCGGCTGTGCTGTTGAGGGCACAAAATGAAGGGCTCCATACTGAGCTCTGGAGAATCCTCCACCGTAGGGACGAGGAGAATGGGTTCTTAGTAACCTTTTCTCCGGACGACCCATCGGTGGAGGCTCTTCGGAAGGCAGGCGGCAGAGTCATCCTTGGCTTTAAGATGATAAATTTTAAAGTCAGGGGAGTCTCTGACGTGGCAATGGAGCCCGAACCGCCCCAACCCCAACCCCAATCGCCTCAGTCCTCCACTTCTCGGGGGTGAGGCTGGAACGCCACCCGTGAGAGTGACGAAGACCCAAGGCGCAGATTTCGCCTCGGTTCGACGGCCTCCGCTGGTGTCGTCCAGGCCGGGGGAGGGGAGGTGGGAGTGGTTCAAAGAAAGGTAAGGCGGGGGTCAAGTTCGCAGGAAAAGGACGTCCTCGTCCTCAACAGGCGGAAAAGACCCTTTCCCCCCCACGCCCATAAATGGCTAAATCCAAGGGTAAGACGAGGATCCTCTAAGCAAATATTCACCATGCAGCAGTTGCTTCTGCCGTGGTGGAGGTTTGCTTTGCAGAGGACTACATTGACCTCGCCCTTATACAAGAGCCTTGGATGGCCAACGGTCAAGTTCTGGGATTGGCGGCTGCCGGTAAGATTCTTGTCAATACCAAAGGCAGTAGACCCAGAGCTTGCATAATTTATAATAAAAAATATTGAACTTTTAGCAGTTCCAGGGTACTGCAATGATGACCTGGCCTTCATAAATCTCAAGGGATGCACAGGGGCCAGAGTAATCATTTGCTCAGCCTATCTTCCCGGCGAGAACGCAGATCCTACCATCGATTTAGAGCGAGTGGCGGAGTTCACCCGAAAACGCAACGCCGAACTTGTGGTGGTTTGTGATGCTAATGCTCACCACACAGCCTGTGGAAGCACCAACATCAACGAAAGAGGTGAGTTACTTTATAATTTTCTCATCTCCAACCGCCTGGTAAGCCTAAACTTATGTTGTACACCAACCTTTATAACGCGTGCTAGGCAAGAAGTGTTAGACATAACCTTTGCTACCAATAACATGTCCAGGCGGATAAATGACTGGCATGTTAGTAGCGAAAACTCGATGTCTGATCACAAGCACATTAAATTTGTGATTGGAGCATCACCATCCTTTGAAACCGTTACTTTTAGGGATCCGAAAGCGACCTCCTGGGGTATCTATAAAGATAGCCTAAGGAGGAATTTGGAAACGTTTCCTAAAAGCTTCAAAACAATTGAAGGTCTGGAGTTAGCGACGGAGACAGTAACCTTAGGTATCCGTGAAGCCTTCGAGGACAGTTGTCCCGTCAAAACCAAGAACTCAACACGAAAAGTTTCTTGGTGGAATTCTAAGCTGAAAGACCTTAGGGAAAAGACCAGGAAACAATTTAATAGCGCTAAGAAAACCAAAGAGTGGGATATTTATAGTGCAGCCCTAACTGAATATAATAAAGAAATTAGGAAAGCCAAGAGAGCATCGTGGAGGAAGCTATGCTCGGAAGTTGAGTCTTTGCCTCGCAGTGCAAGACTACACAAAATGCTATCGAAAGCTAAACTTAATCAGATCGGGCTTCTTAAAAAGCCGGATGGTAACTTTACTAATAGTGAAACAGAAACATTGGAGTTACTAGCGCCAACCCATTTCCCAGGTTCATACAAGACTTCAGCCTTGAACTCTTTCAGAGCCCTACGAAGGCCTTGCAATGAGGACTGGCGTAGGGCTGCAAAGATAATAAGGTCAAACCTGGTGCAGTGGGCTGTTGACTCCTTTGAACCATTTAAATCAAGCGGGGAGGATGGAATAATTCCCATCCAACTACAGAGGGGTATCGACATCCTTCTTTCCTTATCTGGTGAAAATCTTCAGAGCAAGTTTTGCATGGGGATATATTCCAGAACGATGGACAATTGTCAAGGTTCTATTTATACCTAAGGCTGGTAGAAAGGACTACGCTTTACCAAAGTCCTTTAGACTTACAAGCCTATCTTTCTTCTTAAGATATTGGAAAAGATTATAGATAGATATATAAAGGATGTAGCTCTAGCTACGAGGCCCATACATTACAACCAGCATGCTTACCGCAGAGACAAATCTACGGAAATAGCCCTGATCAGTGTCATTGCCAGGGTCGAAAAAGCACTGGATGGTAAAGAAATAGCTTTTTGTGCCTCTCTAGATATTGAGGGCGCCTTCGACAGTAGCCCCACATCACTGCTGATTGGGGGCCTAACATATAAAAATGTTTACCTCACAACCATCAGATGGGTGAAGTCGATGCTCTCAAACAGAAAGGCAAAAATAGCGCTGTTTCAAACTTCGATTGAGGTTGCAACCACAAGAGGCTGCCCACAAGGAGGTGATTTGTCACCCCTTCTTTGGACTCTTGTAGTTGACCAACTATTGTACAAAATGGCAGACCTACGCATTGACACATTGGGTTATGCTGATGACCTTGTGATCATTGCAAGGGGCTTTTGGCAAAGTACTTTATCGTCAATAATACAAAGAGCCCTAAACACCATAAATAAGTGGTGTAGGGATAACAGTTTATCAGTTAATTCTGATAAAACTGTTATAATACCCTTTACCAAAAGGAGACGGTTGGACAAATTAGTCCAACCAAAACTTAATGGCAAAGAAGTACCATTTTCCACGGAAGTTAAGTACTTGGGCGTAACAATCGACCAAAAACTAACGTGGAACTCTCACCTTAGCAACGTATGCCATAAGGCAAAAATTGCTTTAGGTACGTGCAGTCGTTTGGTCGGGAACAACTGGGGCTTGCATCCCAGTATGGTCCTATGGCTGTACAGCAGCATAGTGAGGCCAATTTTCACCTACGCCTCTATTGTCTGGTGTAACAAGTCCAACCAAAAGACGACTGCGAACAGACTAAATAGTCTACAAAGGACTGCCTGTCCAATGGCAACTGGAGCTATGCGATCATCGCTTGGGGCGGCTCTTAATGCGTTTCTATGCCTTACGCCCCTTGATCTCTATCTAGACAAGGAGGCGAGGGCTAGTTTGTATAGAACGCCCAGGGCGGTCTGAGCTTGCTCTCCTAGAGACTGAGATCCGTGCTCGACTCAATTAAGGAATCACCGGTCTTATGCATGATCTCAGATATCATGCGTCCACTATACACTTTTGATAGAAAGTATAAAGTGGAATTATTCTTCAAAGGAAACTGGCTGAATGGCCAGGTCATCTGTGAGGTCAGTAGCCTCATATGGTATACCGATGGGTCTAAAATGGGCTTCGACGTAGGCTTTGAAATTTACGGGGAACGCCCCAAATTCAAACTTAGTACGAATTTGGGTAGATACACCTCTATCTTCCAGGCAGAAATTTTCGCCATACTTCGGTGTGCGGAAATCAATCTGCAAAAACACTACGTCAACCATAAAATTTACATAAACTCTGATAGTCAAGCAGCACTGCTAGCGCTTAGGTCAAACTTAGTGAACTCGAAGCTAGTTGGAGACTGCGTGAACCGTCTAAACGCCCTGGGATGTAACAACAGGGTCGTCTTACGATGGGTTCCGGGTCATGCTGGTATTGTAGGCAACGAATTTGCCGACAAACTTGCACGGGAGGGCTCAAAGTGCACACAATTTGGACCCGAGCCATTTTGTGGAATCTCAAGAAGCCTAGCCCGATTGACCCTTGAAACTCTTTATCACAATAAATCATAATGATTTCTTATATTTACGCGAACACTATACATGATTAAAAGAACATATAGCTGATAAGCATCAACGTTCCGGGAAGTCTGCAGTTTGTGATCATATCCTAGACGGACCCAACTATTGCATCAGATTTGATAGACCACAAATCCTCGCGAAAGAACACCGATTCCTACCAAGGATGATACGTGAGGCTATTGAAATTAAAAAACATCCTAATTTCAATAGAGAAGGAGGCTGGGTACTACCACCTGCTTGGGATCCTATAATCAATAAAATTAAAACTAAACCCAAGCATACCACTGCAAGACCTCAGGACATAGTCAGTTCATTTTGCATAGATCGGACCATAAACAATAATTAAAAAAGCTGAAGGTACTCCGGGTTTAACAATGACATCGGGACGTCAGTCATCTCAGTCCCCCGTGACCATGGGTGTTGGAAAGCGCCCGAAACGTCGGGAATTAAAAATAAAAGTAAATAAAAAGTAAAAATAAACGCGATAAAATCCGTAAATGTAGTTTTAATCACACAATAAATAACTTAAAATCTGGTCTGACACACCAGGCTTAAAACATTCTAAAACCTTATTCCGGGCTTTTGATCGTAAATTCGCTTCAGAATCCCTGGGATTAAGTAAAAATAAATTGCGCAATCTGGCAAGAGCCCTAACTGGACACTGTTGTCTTAAAAAGCACATGTCCATCCTGGGAATAAGCAACTCTTGGATGTGTCGGTTATGTTCCATAACGGAAGAAACGCCTCTACATATCCTAACTGATTGCGGACCCTTAATGCGCAAACGTAACACTCAATTGGGACACTATCTACTCCGCCCAGAAGAAGTGAAATTGCTCACGGCTAAGCAACTCCTTTGATTCATTGAAGACATAGGGCTTAGCAGTGAAATATAGCCATAGCAGCGATCACAATAGATCTTCTAGGCCGTAGTGATACTGGTCTCTTTACCTACACCTGCATAGCTGCTCGCACATTTAAAAAAAAACGTTGAAACAACCTCTGATTAGAGTTTTAATAAAGCTAACTTTTCTCTTTTATATGAGATGATGTCTACAGTGTATTGGGGTTGTGTATTTAAAGCCTCAGATTTGCAATCTGCGACTGGTTAATTTTATGAAGTATTATATAATATTTTTGATCTTTGCGTACCTAAGAAAAGCAGACAAGAACGAAACGCTATCCTGTCTGGTTTTCGCATGATTTAATTAAAGATGTAAATCGCAAAATTAAACTCCACAAAGAATGGAAATGATATAATAATCAGAATGTCTACAAGTTATTTTCCATACTGCGGTTAGAACTCAAGGGACACATCGAGTCAGTATACAATGCCTATTTAGCAGCTGTTGAAATTGGGATTAAGAATAATCCAAAAAAAATTCTGGAATCATATTAGTAGCCTTCGAACTAAGGGTGGCTTTGAGCCCACTGTGACCTTCAAAGGCTGTAGTTTTTCCAATAGTGAAACTGCAGATGCCTTTGCAAATTATTTTGCTAGTGTGTTTCTACCCAATAGTCCCATATTGCATTTCAACAATATATCTAGTACTCCCTTGTCATGCGATGGACATATCAAAATAAGCTTTTTTACCTTATCATAAGTAAAATCAAATAAGTTAAAACCACTTAGTTCTGTGAGTCCAGATAATGTCCCTGCTTACATCTTAAAAGGATGCAAGGAGATTCTTGCTCCTGTACTTACCTATATTTTTAACTTGGCTTTAAACACCGGCGTATACCCAGAACAGTGGAAGATATCGAAAGTCACTCCGATACCTAAAACAAGCAATAAGACCTTGGTTGAAGAGTATCGTCCTATCGCAGTACTATCGTACGCAGCAAAACTTTTTAGTATATTGCTCACAAAGAAATATACGCACAGGTAAATACGCGGCTTTGTGAGGAGCAGCATGGCTTCCGACCGGGTCGATCAGTAGAGACTAACTTGTTATCCCTCGTTGACTATATATCTCATCACATGGATAAAGGTCAACAAGTAGAGTGCTATATTTAGATTTTAAAAAGGCGTTCGATGGAGTGGATAACGATATTCTATTAAATAAATTATACAGCATGGGTTTTACCCCAAAACTTCTAAATTTTTTTGCTGATTACCTTTCAAATAGAAAACAGTATGTTAGCCATGGATCCTTTATTTCGAAGTCATATCATACGCGCTCAGGTGTAAGCCAGGGTTCAGTTTTAGGCCCCCTTCTCTTTCTCATTATGGTTAACGATCTCATTAAAGTAGTAAAGTATGCCAAATGCCTCCTATACGCTGACGATTTGAAATTAGTCCAAGTGATTGATAAGGATGTAACTCCCGAACATCTTCAAAGTGACATCGACAGAATCCACAAGTGGAGTATAGATAATAAAATGATGTTTAATGCCGGTAAATGTTACGTCATGACCTTTAGCCGCAAGTTACAACCTACACATGCCACCTATACCTTAGTAGGTGTTGAAATAAAGCGCGTGTCAACCATTAGAGATCTTGGCGTGACATTTGACTGCGGATTGACTTTCCATGCACACATGTCTGCCCTAGCTTCAGAATCTTACAGACGCCTAGGTTTTGTCCTACGCAATGCCCGTGATTTTAATAATCCTAATGTCATCAAATTATTATTTTACTGTCTAGTTAGAAGTAAGTTAGAATTTGCTGCAGCCGTCTGGAATCCTCACGAATCCACATATGAATTGTTGATTGAAAAGGTTCAGAAAGCCTTTCTGCGTTTTTTTATATAAGAAGATTTACGGATATTATCCATTTATGTATCCTACTCTTTTCTTGCTGGGAATGTTAGAATATAATTCCCTTTCAGTGCGTAGAGCCAGAGATCAGATCTTAATAGCCATAAAAATTTTAAGGAGCATGGTAGATACCCCAGAGCTGCACAATACTTTGTGTACACTTTATGTGCCTAACAACTACCTGCGTCATAGGCCTACTCGACGACACCGGCTGTTCGCCACATCCCATTGCCGCACTGTGTCACTCAACGCATTTTGTTAGATATAATATTGTAGCTGAAACAACTGTCACCGTGTAGTGGTGGTGTAAGAATATCCAGCATCCCATATGGTCCTGTGGATGTCGTAAAAGGCGACGGAGGGTTACAGAAACGGGGAATGGACAGCAGCATCTTCCCGATATCAACTCAATACTATCAAGACTACGTTAGTCGTACCACATGACAAGCGTGGCAACTATGGCAAAATCCTCAGAAGTGAAGTTTAATGTAACAAATATATTGAGTTAATCATCGCATTATATTTATGAGAATGTAATATAAGTAAATAAAAACATAAAAAGTTAAAGTGACAGTTACAGCTTACATACGTCCCACTGCTTTTCCACTCCCAATCCCTTTACTTTCCTTCTACTTTTACTTCTAAGAGGGTTTAGGGACATGTTTAGTTCACCAACACGCAATGGGGCAGTGCGGCGGCCACTTCCATTGCGCAAAAACATAAATAGCTTTGAAAATAACAAATATATTCAAACTTAAAATGCTAGGAACCAATACAAGCTTATAATGTTAGGTAGACTCTATATATTTAGTTATTAATTTATGGGGCAATTTACACTTTTACAACAAATTCCCGAAATCTGTTCAATATTTGTCCACTAACGAGTATTATTAAACTTAAGAACTTTAGAAGAAGGCTATTGTAACATTATAGAATACATGAATGAAAATAAGAGTTGGGAATGAGACGATCGCGACCATGCTTGTCCTATTATTAATTATATAAATAATTCTACAAAATTATTATAATTTTTTGTCTAAAAATAATTTTGCTGGTTTTCTTGTTGGTTCTTCCCAAGACAGAAAAAATTTCCTTACCAGTGGTAAATAAGAAAACTTCGACATTCAAAAAGTAGTGTGTAATAATCTATATTGAATAAAAACTATTCATTGTGTAATTGGATAAAAATACTTATTGTATTCAAATAAAAATCGTGAGATCTCATATTTCATCGGACGCATTTATTTCTGCAAATCGAAGATAGTGCTGTCTGTGTAGTGCTCGTTAAAATTAATAGGAATAATAATAACTATATCGGTTACAGAACTTTTGTCAATAGTTTCTCAGTAATATAGTAAGATTTGATTTTGTATAATTTCACAGTTGACAGCCTCGTACTGGTAAGCGAAGTGTAGTACGCCCCTGCACTGGAATGAAGTGGGGACCTGACAAGAGATGCAGGAAGTTAAAGATGCAGTTGGCTAAGGACCGTGCTTTGTGGTATTCCTTGCGGAGGCCTAATTTCAGTTAGCATAAACTACTAATACCATGGTAGCTCAGATGGTTAGCGCTCACTGTAAATATCACAGTATGCGAGCAAACCAGGTTCGATCCCCGTCGGCATCAATGCTCTCGTATATGCTGTAACTTTACTTTACTTACTTAAACTACTAATAGGTTTAATGATGCATCACTGCCGATAATTCTGCAGTTCACCACTAAGCTGTGAAATGTGGATTCATAGCTTGCGTTTATCTTAAAGCGGATGGATTTTCCGGATATATATTTTTAAAATTAGTATTTTTTTATATCTATTGCCTTACGATTCATTTGGTGAGAATCGGTGGTATTTTGCGAGGATCAGTCTATTAAATAAATGCTGCGATGATGGAACGGCGTGGGCCGTCAAGGATGTGGTCGCAGATATCAGACTATGCATGCATATAAGAAATCGTATAATCACTAATTTTGAATTAGTTTAAAACTAAACCATCTACTCCTAGCAGTCGGTAAAACGTAGGTAACTATTTTGAGTATATTTCAGTGTAAAATAAAGGTCAGATACATTCAATTACATGCTGTTACGTTATTGTTTGGAGTAAGAAGTCGAACTGAGTCCACATTCAGTTGATCCAATTCGTGAATTAAATGAATTAAAAGGTCGCTGTGAAACGAAACACTATAATAACATTATTAAGTGCATTAAGTTGAATAATATCATGATCATCATTACAGTCCTTCACAAGTCCACTGCTGAACATAGGACTCCCCCAAGGAATTCCACAAAGCACGGTCTTGAGCCATCTGAATTCATCGACTTCCTGCATAACTTACCGGGTTGTCACTCCTACTAGTGGAGAACCCTCTCTACACTTCGCCGACAGGTATGATTATTTTTCCCAAATATTCTGATAGGAGTGAAACTTCTCTGCTCAAGCCAACCCATTCATTCTACAACCACAATATAGCTACATCATGGTTTTACCACGTATTAAAGTAAGTTACAGATGTCAATTGTTTATGGTTTGATAATACGGAAAAATCGGCAATTGAGGTACCTTTTTGTATTAATTAATAAAATGAGATGGATCAAAGTATAAGACATTCATTTGAAAGGTTTGTGTGTCGCAGTTGTGCATAAAAAATTATGTAGTAGATATGTAATATGTAAACAATAAAGTGAATGTACACACATTATTTTTTCACACAAAACGGTTTTACTAATTAAATGACTACATGTTGATCACGTTCATGGCTATATAAACCTATCCTTTTGCTTTCTTTTTACAATTATTTAAAATTATTCCAACAAAAAAAATACCAAACGATTTTTCCTCATATTGGCATTGATCGAAATTCGGCGAAAGGCGATGTAATAAATATTGTTTTTTTTATTATTCTTAATTTATTAGGAATGTCTCCAAGTTTTTGCGAATAGCAAACTAATTCATGGGATGAAAGGCAAGAAGCCACCCCTTTGGTGGCGCGGGGTTCAAACAAAAAGATAAGATACAAAATCGTGTGCCCCAAATTATATTTTTATGAATACGGAAGTACCGCGTGCAAATGTAAAATGGTGCGTACTGCGTTTATTGAAGAGCCTCCTCCTTCTTTTCTCCCTCCCTGTTTAATTTTCAATTACCCTCTGTAGTTCACGACACCTGAGCCACCTGCACCGAACGACTTCCAGCATGTTTTACTGGGTCATCATTCCTTTTAGTCCAAAACTTGCCTCTCCTCTAGCTCCCTAGGTTTCCATCCTATATGGCCAGCCTATAGCCATTCCAGCTTAGTATTGATCCGTTCTGCTTTAGATATCATTGTTAAGGCTCCTCAAATCACACTGAAATACTCCTGGCATATCCCTCTGCATACGGGCATATGCATCGCTGCATGTGGCCATTTGCATCGCTGAGGTCATACGGCCATCAGTGAAGGATATAGTCTTCTCTGTTTTATATGCAATCTCTGATAAAATCAATGGGTTCTCAAATAAGGATGTTCATTTACGAGTATACGGTTGGCGGCTCTTCACCCCTTTTATTGTCGATGTTCCACGCATTAGAACAAAACGATTCTTCTTTTGTAATGCGTACTGCAAAGAAGTGGAATAATTTGGCGGCGTCTATTTTGCCATCTGAATACAATCTGGGCGTCTTCAAAGCAAGAGTGAATAGGCTTTTGTTACGCTAAGACAGCGCGATTTACCATATAGGGCTACATCACCACTTACCACCAAGTGGGATCGTGGTCAAGCCCTGGTATAAAATAAGTAAAAAAAATACATTTCATCTCCTTTTAGTTGGCTTCAAAAGAGTAAAAAAAGAAAGGAGCGTTACGCAATATGACCCTTAAATTTAGAATTGATGATTGTTTTTTTAATAAATGGGTTGTACTTTAGAATTGGTTCCATATTTTGTTGAAAAAATACACTCCTAAACCTAAGTGTGGAATAATAAGGTATGAAGTTTTATTGGAACTATTCAGACTATTACGTGGTAGAGCCATGCTGCAGTTATATTAGTAGTATAGTTGTGGCACGAATGGATGGGCTCGACCGGGGAAAGATCACGCTCTTACAGAACACCAACGCAAAATAGTAGCTTAGTGCTGCGCTTAAACTGTGTGTTCGTTTGACACCCTATCATATAAAAAATACAACACTGAGATTGTGATATTCCTTAGTCCACTCTAAAGAGTAAATAATTTTGAAGTTAGAACTTTAATTACCTACTCTATACAATATGACTTAGCACCGGCTTCACAATGAATTTATTCTTTTTGTTTTAGTCGGATTTTATTTTTTATTGCTTGTTACTTTTTATTTGTTTACGTGCACTGATATTTGAAAACAAAGGATACTAAATGTACTTTGTGACCTGTTTCTCAAAGCGAATGTTGATCGGTAATCTTATCAATAAGTTAAAAGAAAGTGTTACGTGATTTTGTAACCCGCCGCTGCCTACAATTTTTTCTTACATTATTTGTGAAAAACCCTTTTCTGTTCGAAACGAAATAGCGTTTACCTAAATGTTTCAGCAAAACTGTTATCGTAAATTTTATATTTATATTTCGTTAGTTATAAACAACATATTTTTTTAAATAAAACGACAAAGGGACTAACAGTTCATATGATAGGAAGTAGACCTTCGAGTACTAAGATGGAATGCCTCATTGCAACATGTAATTATACTGGTCACTGGCTCTCGTTATCCTTAAACCCGCAGCACAGCAGTGCAGGCTCTGCTATTGGCAGCAGAAATAGATAGGATGTATCGATTCATACGACAATAAATCGATTATTTTTTTGTTAGTTATATGATTATAGTATGAATTATTTCTTTTCTATTCGTCCGGTATATTTTAAATATTATAAATATAAAAACCTTAATAGATTTTTTTTAATAATTTTAGACTATGGAACAAAATAAAGTATATATACTATGTACTAACGCTGACACTTATTCCTATGATTATGCTATTCGCGTCTAATTTATTATTCATTATAACCAATCATTATAACCAATCTTGTAATATCATCGACATTAGCAGTGCGGTTAAAGCTACCTACATTGTAGTGATATAATCGTTAAAAATAAATGGATTAAAATATAGATAATATTGAAAGAACTGAACTTTGTAATTTAAAAAATTATCGTATGAATAATTATTTTTTAATCATACGGTTATCATATGATTAGCAACAACCAAATGTCGACTGGTGGACTTTTAAGTAAAAACAAAAGTCAGCTACGTAGTGAAGTTCAAGTATCAAAAAGTATGTCATCTAAAGCGTCTAAATAGTTACTTAAAAAACATCACCTTCTATATTCTCAACATAATTCAGCAGCAAGTAACTGCTATTTCTAGCTGGTATTATGTTTGAGCGTGGACCTTTTTTTATAAGAAGAGGGGGCGAACGAGCAGGCGGCTCACCTGATGTTAAGTGACTACCGCCGCCCATGGTCAACCGCAACACCAGGGGAATTAGCTCTTTTCTTGAAGGTCCCAGGTCGTATCGGTCCGGAAAAATCATTGGTAAACTATTCCACAGAGATTTTGTACGCGGAAGAAAACATCTCTTGAAACGTACAGTGGTAGACCGCTAAGCATCCAGATGGTGTTGATGGTATCGGGACGTTTGCCACGTAGTGTGTTCACGAAATTTGGCAGCTGGGATTAATCCGAACAATTCCTCAGAGCACTCTCCATGGTATATGCGAAAGAAAATGCAAAGAGATGCAACATCTCTTTGCAGCGCCAGTGAATCGAGCCGATCGTAAAGCACTCGGTCGTCGCCGATTCGAGCCGCTCTGCGCTGGATGCGGTCATGTGGAAGGAGCATGAGGAGATGGGAATAGTATTCCATGTGCGGCCGAACCTGTGCCTTGTAAAGTTGCAGGCGGTGTGCCGGCATGAAATACTGTCCCGCTCCGCACGCCGCTTTTTAGAAGCCAATTTGGCCTTCTCTTCCAAGTGACCACGAAACTGCACGTCATTCCATATGTCGACGCCGAGGATTCCGGTACTGGCTGAGGTAACAAGGGATTTGCCTTGAAACTGAGGAGATACGACAAAGGGTTCTTTTTAGCGGTTAACGCGCAAACTTGTGTCTTCTGGGGGTTAAACTTTTTTTATTTATTTATTCATACAAATGTAAGTACATTATTTTTGCCATTCTCTCGCCAAACTGCAATCAGTTTGTCGGCGAGTACACGCTCTTAAAACTATATACCATTATGTACCATCACCTACAAAAACACAATTAATTACAAACAAACAAAAAAAAAACAAAAAGAAAATAGATCCTTACCCTATATTTACCTACTACAATTTCAAAATATTTAGAAATTATTAAACTAAAAAATAAACAACAGCAATAAACAAATCAAATAAATCAAACATAAAAAACGATTAACAAAAGTATGCAACAATGTATGTGTTATAGCTCTATTAAACTAATGTCCTTTTCAGAGAGGATTTTAATAAGATTTTGCTTAATTTATTTTTAATTTGGAGGCGTTTCTCTTAATCATTTTATTTTGTTATATATTCTGGGTACAATGTATTTATTCAAGCGCTGTCCATAATAGTTATTTGCACTAGACTCTTCAAGTTTTTTCCCCTACCTCACACGTGTTGTAGCTGTTAGTAATATGTACTTTATAGTCGTCAGTATAGTAATGTTCAATTGCTATTAAATATTTTAACCGTTTTCAACACGGAGTATTTTACACATGGGAAATAATTTTTCATATTGTTTTTACAGCTTTTCTTATCTTTTGAATTAATTAAAAATTTTATAGTACGTATTTGTAGGCTTTTCACTTGTTTTATATAATTACTGAATGTACGGCCGTACACAATAAGACCATAGTTAATTAAAGATTCAATTAATGCATGGTAAACCACTAATAGAACGTGTTTACTTGCTACTTTTCGAATTTGATAGAATTTGCCTAAAATGGACCTTAATTTTGACATACTTCTTCAATGTGTTATTTCCAATTAAAACTACTATCTACCAATAATCCTAAATATTTGTTAACTATTAAAAAATTTTACTTTGGCACATTGACATGATAATTTTCCCCTGTGCAAGCATTCATAGTCATGCCCTACAATAACTATTTCTTCATAGCGTACATTCTTAGCTAGCCTGTTGTATGGCGAATGTATGTAAATGCATACACTTTGTTTTTTTCAAGTTCAATATTATGCCGTTGTCATGTGCCTATTGGGTAATCCGATCAAAGTATTCCTGTATTTTATCGCAAGCTTCATGTAAGTTTTTGCAAGCATACAATAGGCAGTATCATCGGCGTGCATGTAGGTATCGCAGTGATGCACTACATTAACCACACTGTTAACCAGTATAATGTACCCTACGGGGCCGTACACAGAACCGGTTGGTACACCGAGAGAAATGTGTTCTTCAGCGCCAGTCGTCCCACTCACCATAGTGCCATTCATTTACAGGGCCCTGAATTCCACACTCCTCCATAGCCCCCAGAAGTACCTCATGGTCCAGAGTATCAAATGCCTTCTTATAGTCTATAAAGAGAGCCACAACCAGTTCACCATTATTAAAACTGTAGTTAAATGCTTCCGAAAACTTAGTTAACTCATTACTAGTACTCCATCCTCTCCTAAAACCATGTTGACAATCAGTAATAATGTTAAATTTCTCTAAGAATCTGCTCACTCTTTGTATGACTACCTTTTCTACAACTTTATTCATTACTGGAAGAATAGCTATTGGCCTGTAATTTGTGTATTCATAATGGCTACCACCTTTATAAATAAGTCTTATTACATATTTTTTTAATTCATCTGGGTAAATAATTTTTTTAACATAAATTGACAAATTTTGCTAAAATTGGACTTATTTCATTTTTATATACTTCAAATCTTTAACTCTAATTTTTTCTACCCCTGGTGACTTTCGTTCTCACTATAATTTCTTTTATTTCCGACGAGTTTAATTTTACAAACCTGAAAGATACTTCGCTCGATTTAACATAACTATTTCTATTTAGGAAATTAGTGTAAAATTTATGTTTTATGCATTCTATTTCTTTAGTGAACGTTTTTGAAAATTCACTACATATGTTGTATATATTATCCCTTTTACCGAGATATTTCAAGATAACGCTATCTAGAGTGGGCTTAGGGCGTATTAATATTTTCGCATATTTTTCTAAAATCCCCGTTACAATTATTTATTTCCTTTTGTCTATACCTCTTCTTAGCACTATTAATTATTATTTTTATTCACCTTATTACTAAATGAAGTGTACTCTAACCTTTTGGTCATATTGTTAGGCGATGCTTTCCACTCCCGAAATAGCATATCACGCTTTAATAATTTATCATATATTTCTTTATTAACCCATGGCTGACTTATTCTGTTATTCTTTAAATTTATTTTAATTTTACTTTCCTCATAAATCTTAGAGAATGTAGAACATATTGATTCATATAACAAACGAATATAGACAATTGTGACCAGTTCGTTAATCTTAATTTTCCCTCGACTAACTTATTATCTATTACAAATTTGTATTTACATACTTCATTATAGTTATTGCATACGGTATGCTTACGGTCAATATCTACTGCAATGTGATCTGAGATGTTGCACTCGAGTATAAATGAAGCTGTCGGCCCGCAGCCGGAGCGCGTCGTCCGTACCCATACATGGTCGATGCAGCTCTGGTCGAGTCGGCCGTCGACAATCGCCTCGCGCGTTATCTCCCTCGCTGGTATAGCACACATAAGGCCGTTTTTACACAGGGTGCTTTTATAACGGTCAATTGTCGGGTTTATTTTATTTTTGAGATGTCTATATTTGTGTCTCCTATTATGATTAGATCATCCTGTGACGGTATCTTCCTTATAAATATTCCTAGTTGTTCTATAAATTGCATTTTGTTTTTACTCGGTGATCTGTAACATTTTATAAGATGTAAAGTTCTTGTTGTCGTAATTATTCGTCCATATACAGTTTCCAACGCTGTTGTGTTTCCTACTTCCATTTCAATATTTATTCCTTCCTTCCAGTAGATAAGTATTCCTCCTCCTCTTTTCACTTCTCTTCTGGACTAGATTTAGTCGCCCCTAATCCGAGACTCTGTTCAGCAAAGACTTGACTTCAGACACAAGTTTGTCCCGGTACTCGAGGACGTTTTCCCGAGAAATATTGGCACGGCCGGTGTAAAGAGCATCACCAGTGCTGTCATCTGCATAGCAATGAATGTTACGGGTTTACAACATATCATTTTTATGCAGAAGAAACAGCGTTGGCGATAGCACGCAGCCTTGTGGAACAACAGCACTAATAGGCTTGTAATCGGAGCTTGCTCCGTCTACAACGACTTAAATGCTCCGATCTGCAAGAAAGCTGGTGATCCAATCGCGCAATTTCTCGGGAAGCCCATAGGAAGGGAGCTTCGAAAGAAGCGCTTTGTGCCTAACCCGATCGAAGGCCTTCGCAATGTCCAAACTAACGGCCAATGCCTCCTCCTTGGACTCTACTGCCTCCGCCCATCAGTGAGTTAGGTAGACCAGAATATCACCAGCTGACCGACAGACAGAGCTGTACCTCATGAGCTGGCAGTTAACAATAGACTCCATTGTTTTGGAGAACAAGGAGGTGATGGCGATAGGCCGGTAGTTGGACGGGTCTGAGCGGTCGCCTTTTTTAGAGATCAGGTGGACGAAAGCTGTCTTTCATGATTTTGGGACTACACATAGGGAGTAGGAGTACCGGAAAAGATGCGTTAAAACCAGTGCCAACTCTGGAGCGTACGTCCTCAGCACAATTGGGGTATTCGGTCAGGCCCACTCGACTTGTGGATGTCCAGGGAGAGGAGTGCTTTGCGAACCGAGCGCTGTGTGAACTGCACTTCCGACATGGAGCACTCACACCGTGGGATAGTCGGCGGCGTACTCCCCCCGTCATCGAGAGTCAAGTTGGACGCAAAGAAAGAGCCTAGCAGATCGGCTTTCTCCCTTGCGGTATGGGCCAGTGAGTCGTCCTCCCTGTGCAGAGATGGAAGAGCCTTGGCAAGAGACCAGAATACACGGGTATTCCAGAAGGAAGGCGAACTAGTTTCTCGCCAATTCTGCCTATGTACTCTGACTTTGCCTTGGCAATGACTCTTTTGAAGGACCTAGAGGCGGAATTATACTTCTTTTTTAGAGCGCTGCTGCTTACTTCCCGGGACGCTGATGCGTCAGCCCAGGCTTAGTAGCACTCCTGCTTATAGCATGATGCTATTTTACAAAAATGACCAAACCATGGCTAAGATTTGCCTCCAATGGGCACCACAGAGGAAGGAATAAAAAGTTCCGTACCCTGAAGTACCACATCAGTGACAGAATCCGCAACAACGTTGGTATCGTCCGGCGAGAAGCAAACCTGCTATGTGTGTACCAGATACATCTTGTACTGGACATTCGTTACTACCTGGTAGTCTGTCTAGGTCCGTGCCACCCTCTTGCCCATTTCCGTCAAGTAGCAGTCCATGCACTGTTGTGTTCGAATTTGAAGAGTATAGAGAACCAGAATAATTACAGGCTGTTAGACATTCCATCTTAGACCTCAAAAGTGATAACGCTTTTGTAACCTTCATTAGTTGAAGTCAGTTGCAGAGTCCACCGGCTGTAGTAGCCACTTACCATCAGTTGTTCGTTCATCATTGTTATTCAACTCAAATACCTTCCCTGATCGAGCCTCATTCATGCTGTACAGCTGCACCTTTATAGAATAAGGGTAGTGAGAAACGAGTACACAGTCTACCTGGTTGTATGTGGATGCTAAGGCCCATAGACATCGGTTAGGAATCAAATGCAGTGTTGTCACCCCTAGGACTAAGATGTAAAGCCTCGTATTCAGTAAAAAAAGTCTCCGGCTCTCTACACCTACCATACAAAACAAAGCAGCAGTAAATTGTTATTGTAACATTTTTTGTGGGAGCTTGGTCCTTTTTCAGTTGAGCCGACCTTTTCTTGTTACAATTATAATATAGTTGTAGCATGGGTTTATCACGTAAAAAATGGAAACCCTTTAACGAAATACATTTGTGTGTACAAAACATGTCTATGAAATCGGTTTCGGTACAAAATAATATAGTAAACGCCACATTGTATCAAAATATGAACATCATTTACTGCCCGATTTTGACCCTTGTCGACATTAAATAAACACCAGTTGTAAACAATAGTTAAACTGGCTAGAGCTGTTGTGGCAATTCAAACGCGGCCTTTATTAATTTATTTGAGCCAGATGGTCCGCCGTACAATTCACATTCTGAAATAGGTACATCCACTGAAACTCAGGTTTTAGAATATTAAACAATGAACGGGTTTCGTTATTTACAAAACTTTGAATCCGATTATACTACAAGAGCTGTGGTAGCTCGGTGACTGAGCGCTCGCCGTAATTTCACAGTACTCGAGTAATTCGATCCACGCCGACACAAATGGAACTGTACGTTATATGTATAGATTATTTTGAGGACATGTGAACTCCGCCACAGCTGCAAGAATCAAACTCGCCCCCAAGTGTAGGCTGCGGACAATGTCGCGGGTAATAGCTAGTTGAGGATTATTTTTAAAACCATTTTAAAATTAATTCGCAAACTACTTTAATATACTTTTTAATAAAAGGTCAATTCAAAATTCTTTCAACCCTCGTATAACATTTAATACGAAGAGCTACAATTTTAGCGAAGCAGTTAAATTAATGTGATTGCTTTGCTTCCGTAGATTTTAATTACGTTCCATTAAAAAAAAATGAATGACAATGGAAGACTATTGTAGCTCTCATGTGACATCTTCATAAAACTTTAAGCTATTGTCGTAGGTATTTGGGCTTTCGCTTTGCTAGTTACCGTATCATTTCTCTATTTAAAGGATATTTTTATATAAATGGTTTTCCAATCGCTTGGTCTTGATAACGCGATAGCTGTTAAATTTGACAAAATACTTATTAAGTCTTGAAATTTCACCATAGAACGCTATACGCTTCAACAACGCGTTGAAATTGTTAAAATTTATTATCAAAATCAGAGCTCTGTACGAGTCCAATCTCTGTTATTTAATGAATAAATTTCACACAACCGAGTCGCTGATCGATTAAGCAGTGCATGTACGTCAAAGAAACTCAAGATCATCGGAGGATTACCGTTCGGGCTAGTCTGCGAGAAAACCCTAGACAGTCCATTCCGCGTCTAGTGCAAGTGCTGGGTCTGTCTGCGTCATCAACGTCAACATCAAGGGTCGAGACTTGAGTTTTCATCTGTACAGCACCGTGTATCCGCTGATTGGGCTTTAGAGCATTTGGCGGCTGAACCTGCCTTCGGTGAAAAATCATCTTCAGTGATTAGGCTCATTTCTGTTAGAGAGGCGTTGTGACAAACATATTTGCCGGATTCGGAGCGACAAAAATCCACAGGAAATTCATCAGGTGCCTCTACACTCCGAAATAGTCACTGTTTGGTGTGGGTTTTGGCCCGGCGGATTCATCGGCTCTTAATTTTCTTTGAAGATGCGCAAGGAGCCGCGCTCACTGTCTATGACGACCGATATCGGATGATGATAACAAATTTTTTGTCACCTAGGATAGATGATATGGATCTCACAAACGTATGGTTCCAACAAGACGGCGCCAGTTGCCATACTGTATGGGAAACATTGAATTTATGAGATGATAAGTTAGAGGGATTCATCATCTCGCATGGGGGCGACATCAACTCGCCACTGAGATCGAGTGACTTCATATCGCTCTTTCTGTAGGGTTACGTGAAATTTACCACGTGCTCGTCGGTGAAGGAAAACGTCGTGAGGAAACCTGCATGTCTGAGAAATAAGAAAAAAATATTTCGAAGACATGTGAAGTTCGCCAACACGCATTGGGGCAGCGCGGCGGACTATTCCTCGCCCTAAAACCCTCTCAGAAATGAGAGGAGGCCTGTGCCCAGCAGTGGGACGTATATAGGCTGTAACTTTACTTTACTTTTTTACGTGAAATTTTTGGTCTATGCACAGCTCAATATGCATAGGTACATAGATGTCAGCATAACGTGTAAGGTATAGAAAGTTCCTTTTAGTTGGGACCTAAATTTACTCTAATACAGTTTCAGTACAGATATATATAATACGCGATTAAATTGCAAATTTGGAAAATCCAAAGGTGCACGCCTCATAATCACATTTGAATATATAAAAAGAAAAATATCTCTTTTTCCATATTTGAAACGAAGGAAGAGATCTATGAGAATATTTGTTTGTAGAAAAGTACCAGTTGTTTTTTTACATTTTTATTAATTACAATTAAACGAGACCAAAGTACTCAGTGATTTTTAAAATTAACCTGTGCGTTGAAAATAATATTTTGATACATTCATTCTAACGACCGTAATCGTGCGCCATCCACACACACAAACATCCGGACACCCTCGAAAATATTTTTTCAATCAGTTTGTTTTTACAATAAATACAGAAAATTACTTTTAAAGATAATAGAAACATGAAAACGAGTGATTTTTCTCGATGTATGTGTATTTTTATTATTCTAAAAGTGCAATAGTAAAATAATAAGGACATTTTTAGCTCGGAAACTTACTGTGTTTCCATTAGGTGAGAGTAGAGCGCAATCTCAACGCTTCGCTTATGAGGTGTGCAATTGCAATTTTAATTGCTGAATTAGCACATGCTCAGCAGCGACAGAAAACACCGTGAGGAAACCCGCATGCTTCAAAATGAAATATTTCGATATTATGTAACTCTTTGTGGCGCTGAAATAATAGGCATTTGAATGGCAAAAAGCGGTAAGATCTTGCATTTCTTTCAATTTGTTGTAATATTGGAAGAATGACAACGTTATTTTTTCCTGGAAAATGTGAACTTGCTTAAGTGCGACTAGTCGGTCGTGACTGCTGGTGATAATTCTCGCTGAAAGTATAGCCATTTAACGAAGAAATGCAGCCAGCGTTCTTGGCATTTCACCACGGGGTATAGAACTGTATGATTATTTAAGTTTTTAGTTTTGGGTTTTATTATTATAAGTTTTTTATATTGTTTTTTTTAAGTGATATGTAAGTTAATATTGAATTATTTTAAAATCATTATGATATAATAATGTTACATACGAGTTAAAACAATGTAAAAAAATGTGTTGCGCCTCGATAAACAGGGGAACTTGATTGGAAAACCTTCTTTAATAAATTAAGTAAGAGACATTTGAGCTTAATAGGCAACAAAAAATTACAGAGGTTTGCGTAAATTTCAATGAAAATTTAATTGAAAGCGTTGAATCGAGAAACACACGACGTGGAACATAATTTATTTTGGCACGTCAATATTTAAACTGCTTATGCCTCTGTTCTAAAGATTTTAGAATGTGTATTTTATATACTAACGTAATAAATGAATATCCACTACATTATATCATCCAGTGGATGTCTTAAGAGGGGACAGAGGCAAGACGACTAAATATAGAATAAGGATAACAAACGAGCAAAAAGTCCACCTAATGGCTAGTGGAAGCTGTGACCAATGGACATCTACATTTATCCTTGATTAAGAATCAAAATGCAAATGCGTCGTCACCGCTGAGGATTAAAATGGATTGACTCGTTTCCCGGTCACCTCGACCGGGGAAGGACCACGCTCTCACGGAATAATACTGCTTTGTTTCGTATGGTGAGTGTAGAGAACCGGAGACTATTTTTGCTGGAAACGAGGCATTCTATCTTAGTTCTCTGGGGTGGAAACGTTCTGGAGTTGATTCTTAATCGCGGATATATGTAAATATTTACGAGCCACAGTGTCGATTTTACATCAGGTGGACTGTGTGTTCGTTTGCCAATTTTATTCTATAAAGAAAAATGCGAAGACATTTTCCTAAACTACTCTTACCTCGAAGAAGCTACTCTGGACTACTGGATCACGAGGACTGCATTTTAATACAGCTTTAATGACACTTAAATATTTCCAATACACATGAAGTCCGCCAACATGCATTATCTGCGCATTTCTTACACGCGTGGTGGGAACTTGCTTGCCCTTTTACCCTCTCGGACATGATAGGTCTGGGCCCAGGTGTGTGACGTGTATTGGCTTGTAACTTCACTTTAATGACATACAGTTACCTTTTAATATGTGATTTCTTTACGAAAAAAACGTAGTTATTAACTCCTGTGAACAGATGATCGTTCAGGCGTACGATTTATTTTCCATTCGAATGATAACGTGAGTTTTTGCCATTGAGCTATTATGTACTACGTACTAGAGGCGACACTGCATTCAGCTACTCTGTTTCACTCAACTGCGGTGCTTACACCGCACTTTAATCAGTCACTCGCTAGGCGCTTTTAGAGTTGTCACGTGTTGTGTTGCTTTAAAAAATCTCTTGATAAAAATATGCTGTTGCGTGTACTTAGATATTGCATAAATAATTCACGAAATGTCAGTAAAAACCAAGGAATTACTTTTCATCGGTTAATAAGATACTTAATCAATAAAATTATTATATATTAAATAATAAAACAAATTATTCCTAAGACGCCATCTCGTGTCATAGAATATAGATTAAGAAATTATTTTGTTCAGATGCGACATTACTGTAGGTACTTAACTATAGGACGAATATATTCTTATACACTTTTTTTGTATAAACGTATATAAATTATCGTAATTAGGCTAAATTTTTTATATTTAAATCTGCTCATTATTCTTTTATTTTATTTTTAGGTTTCCACATCAAAGTCAAAGTGGAATAGATTCATCCATTTTTAACTCTCGTGTGCCCAGCATTGACGAATGACGACGACGATGAACGACTCTTATTATTCTAATTTAAATAAATATATTTGTAATTTAAATGTAATATTAATAAGTTTAGTTCAACATATATTTAGTATATTTTTTATATTTGACCTTTTAAAACATTGAGATAAAAATATCATTAATATGTAATTGTGATATAATATTATGTAATATTATATTAAATAAGCAAATATAATACACAAAATAAATGACAAAATTTAAAAATTGTTCTCGATATAATTTACCTATTTAATAATACAATCTACTATTACCTACTTATCATTCTACCTATGTTTATTCTATGATAATAAACCAACCGCGCGAACCCAGAGTAGCGCACATTTTTTGTGTGAAATAGCTGTTCTAGTACGTAAGTACATATAACTTCAATGGTTTTTGCTGTTATGTCAATTCTGTTAGGAACCTGTTTCCAAGTGATGATGAGTACATACAAAGACTTCTATGTACAATGCTATTCAAATAAGAATAGGAACGTCAATGACTTCGAATGACCGCGATCTGTCGACTGTCACTTCAAAAGTACGGCTTGCAAAAAAAAAAATAATTTGCGATACCAGGTTTTTTCCGCTTTATTTAACTGAGTCTTATTATTATCAAATCTTTTTTTATATAATTGAGGGCAAACGACCCTGAACGAAAAGAAAAAAGAATCCACCGGTTTGCAACATATCGTTGATATGCAGAAGAAACAGCATTGGTGACAGCACGCAGTCTTATGGAACACTATCGTTAACGAGCTTGTAATTGGAGCTGGCACTGTCTATCTTGACGCTCCGATATGCAAGAAAGCTGGTAATGCAATTGCACAATTTTTCGGCAAGCCCATAAGATTGAAGCTTCAAAAAAAAGTGTTTTGTGCCAATATCCATACTAGCCGCCAAGGCCTCCCCCTTGGACTCGACCGCCTGCGCCTATTGGTTTGTTAAGTAAACAAGAAGACCAAGATACCGCGTAAACTGCATTAAATGATCGACTCAATGATTTTCGAGATCGGTGGTGGTGGTAGGCCACTAATTGGATGGATCAGAACAGTTACCTTTTTTAGAGATCTGGTGCACAAAAGGTGTCTTACACAAATTTAAGTCTACGCCTAGGGAGTAGGAGTACCGGAAAAGACGTGTTATAACCGGTGCCAATTTTGGGGCAAACGTCCTCAGCACACTGTCACTGACATGTATTATGTCCAGGGAGAGGAATGCTTTGCGAACCGAGTGCTTCGTGAACAGCAAATCCAGCATGGAGCACTCACACCGAGAGATGGACAGCGATGAGTTCACTCTTTCGTCCAGGGTCAAGTTAGACGCAAAGAAAAATATATCACATCGGCTTTCTTCTTTGCGGTATGGGCCAGTATGTCGTTCTCCCTGTGCAGAGATGGGAGAGATAGCTGGCAGAATTTACCTTGAACAACCTTGGCAAGAGACCAGAATGCACGGGTTCCCAAAGCAAGGCAAACTAGTTTCTCGCCAATTGAGCCTATGTGATCTGACTTTGCCTTGGTGATGACTCTTTTGAAGGACCTTTAGGTGTAAATATACTTCTTTTTAAGGGCGCTGGTGTTTACGTCCCGGGACGTTGATGCGTCAACCCAGGCCTGATAGCATTCTTGTTTATAGCACGATGCTATTTTACTTGTGCGACCAAATCATGGCTGGGATCTGCCTACGATGCAGAATAGTTTTATCTGAAGTACCACATTAGCGACAGAATTAGCACTCATGAACTATTGAATGATAATTATAATTAATTTAGACCTATTTAAGCCGTAATTATTTTCATAACTCAATTTAAAATATTGATATAGTTGGTGATATATTTTAAATACCTACATAAGTCCATGTTCTATTTTTATAAAGGTGAGCTGCAGTGATGCAAATGATGGCAATGATGACTACTGAGACCTTGATGCAGAGATGAGCGATGTTGAAATGCTAGATTCAGATTAATCCTTTTCGTTAATGGTTCTTTAGTAAATAAATATTATTTCAAAAATATTTGTTTTGCATACCCTACCTCTCACATAGCCAAGTCAGTTCTATTCTTATTTAAATCGCATAGTACATCTACTAGATGGGCTATGCGGCCTTAATGCTCGTACATTGCGTACTCACTTACGGTCAATTCACCGTAACTCCTTTAGTCGACAACGAACGTGCTAGTAGATTAGTCCATTGTTTTGTAAATATTGAACGTTGTTTTCGACAATTTAATACATAATTAGTTTATATGTAACTATTATGTGACTATGAAAACGCTATCATTATTTATATGTGTACTTTTTCAAAGTGATTTTAAGTTTCAGATAAGTATGTAACTTTATATCGTATTTGCCTAAAAACAGTAACTGTCGTAATTAAAAACACAATTACGTCGCATATTTAGCCAGAGAACTACCGGCCCGCGCACATGTGATCCACAACTGTGACTTAGTTTTTGTTCTGAATAATATTTGTATGCGGACCGCTGTAGTCTTTTACTATCAGGTGCCTAAGTACCGTACTAAGAATCGTATAATGAACCATTAACTTGTTAATGTGTCAATAAAAACTATAAGTCTGGCAGATGACGATCCTTTGTTGACCTAAAAAATCAAATTTTGTATCTTGACATTTTGAATTTAGCATTTAGCTTTGGCATTCGACATATAGGTTGTATGCCCTTATAATCTGAAAAAAAAAAATTAATGAAACGGTGGCGTAAGTCAACCCACTTCATATCCCATTTCATTCCGTCAGTGTCGTAAGAGGTGATAGATGGTAATGAGACAGGGGATAAAGAGATGGGCAGCAGCGTGTTTTTTTATAGAATAAGGGTGACAAACGAGCACATAGTCCACTGGATGGTAAGTGGATGCTATGACCTATAAATTTCTATATTTATCCTCCATTAGGAATTAAAATGCGGATGCGTTGTCACCCCTGAGGATTAAGATGGAATGCCTCGTTGCCAGTAAAAAGGGGTCTCCGATTCTCTACACTCACCATACGAAACATAGCAATATTTAGGTGCTATTTTACGCTGGTATTCTGTGAGAGCGTGGTCCTTTCTGGTTCGAGCCGATCCATTCGTGCTACCACCACAATATAGCTTTAGCGTGGCTCTACCACATATAAAACATTCTTGACAAAAATTGGAAATAAAAAAACAACTGCGGTTGCCAACTCGCTTGCCAATCATGGCAACTATTACAAGTGTCCATTAGTGAACTTTTTATATGTTGTAATGATGATTAAGATGATGTCGGTCTGAGACTTTTAGGTCCCGTAGTGGCACATTTCCCCAATTCTGTTGGACTGGGGAATCTGCTGACTAATATATTACGTACCTAACATATAAAAGGTGACTAATGAGATAATTATTAGGTTAATGTTTGTGAAAGCGATGGGCCACCTATCACTTTTTTCACAATTTTCCATCTAAAGCCATGTGTTTTGCCTAAACGTGGCCCAAGTAGCTTGCTGCTCTTTGGACCGCCTCAGGGATTTTTAATGCTTTGCTTTTAATCTTGTTTCATATATTTAATAATTGTTTTTATTAACCGTGTACTAGCAGTATAAGAATATCCATTACCCCATCTCAAAAATAGAAGATGGACAGCACCAAAAAATTACATTTAGTTCATTTACATTTACTTTCTTATTTTTACATTTACATTTACTTACATTACTAACAGCCATCGATCAGCATCTGCAATAAAAAATGTCGTTAATTATGTTCTTTATTTAATATATATGTAATAATAATTATAAAATTATTACCTAATTTTACGAAGTGAATCCTAGGTAAATATCGTGGTTTAATGAAGAAAACTCTTTTAGAATAATCTTCAAAACGCCGAAATAATCGTCAGGTTGTGTAGTGTGGAAATACGTTATTGCAGGAAAAACGTTTTATAAAAATATTGTAAAATTTCGTGTATCGTTCAAATAAATTTGTGTGATTCTAACCGACTTCTAAATTTACATCTGGTCAATAATTTGCAAACTTTTCTATTGTTATTTTGTTAAATGAAAATAATTTTAGGGATCTTATCGCGTGGAGGGGCGAGGTGTTCGGCGACCCAATGTCATCAAACCTGCAGAATCCTGACTAATAACTTAATAAAACGCAATAAAAGACATAAAAATAATTAGTTGTTGTTGTGGGCTGTGGTAGCTCAAGGGCTGAGCGCACGCTATAGATTGAACAGTACGCGAACCACCCGGGTCCGATCCCCGCCAGCACCAATGAAATTGTTAATTGAAATTTTAAGTGCTTATTTACCACGTGCTCGGCAGTGCAAGAACAGATCGTGAGGAAACCTGCATGTCGGAGAAATAAGGACAAAAATATTTCGAAGTAATATGAAGTTAGTCAACACGCATTGGGACAGGGCGGCGGATATTTCCTTGCCCTAAAACTTTTTAAGAAATGAGAGGAGGTCTGCGCCGTATATAGGCTGTAACTTTAACATTAAGTTAGTTGTTCGCTTAGTGTTCGCGAAACTAAATAAATTATTTATTTAATTTTTAATTACTTGTTAGGTAATTCTGAAGAACGAAGGCACCCGTATATTACGATAATCTTTAAATTAAATTAATAATTACTTACTACCGTACACGCATAATGGGAATGGGAAATTCTTCTCAAGGGAATTTCTTGAATTAAAATATAGAATGTGTTCAGATAATTGAGTTGCCACGTGCACGGACATATTTGGTCACATCTTATGACGTGTGGTATTAGAAAGCATTTGTATGCTAAATCAGATCTGGGAATTAACAACTTTAGTTAATTTCAAATTTGCTCAACGGGTCATTTTTAATTTAAGATTAAACATAACTTCGGCTGAATGTCAACAAAGATCTGAAGTATTTTAAGTTTTAACAGCTTAAGAATATGATTCTGCACTAAGTAATTTTTCATGGCCAGAATAGTTCTAAACAATTTTTTTTAAATGTTACTATTTCTGGTTTCAGATGACTCTGAGAGAGCTGCTTACTGGGCCTTTACACGGAGACGTGTTATTTGTCAGGAAAAAGTGACATGAATCATTTGTGAACTAACTGTGTCTTGACTCTTTCCTGCTGTCGGTTTGCATACTTTATTCTATCACTTTAAGTCTATAAGTTTAAGTTTATACGCTGCAGCTATACTATGGTTGTAGCATGAATGGGTCGGCTAGACCGGGGAAAGGTCGGATCGGAGACCCGTCTTACTGGAATCGGAGCATTCCACCATAGTCCTCAGGAGTGACAACGCATCTGCATTTAGATTCTTAATCCAGGTTAAGTGTGGATGTCTAAAGGGTAACAGCAATCACTTACTATCAGGTAGACTGTGTGCTCATTTGTCACCATTATTTTATAAAAAATGTCAAAGTCAGCGTTTGAGTATTTTTCCATTGGTCTTATCTTGTACTTGGTAACTCTGTGCAAACTTTACTAATAATTTAATCAGATAATTTTTATTTTTACATTTTGTGTTTGTTCCTTCTGAACCTCTTAAAGTCGTAATGATAAAACTTTTGTTCATAATTTTTCTTTTGTTTCTTTTTGTACTCATATTTTCAGTTTTCACCAATTTACTTTACAAACGGGATGAATGTATGAACATGCCTGATGGCCACGACCATCCTGGTTCGGTGGATACAGCTGAGTAAAGAATGGTTGATTTTTTTCTGGTTAAAATTTCACTACCATTACTTATTATTTGTTATTATATACGTATATACTCTTAGAGCAATATTCTCCTAGCTTTTTGATCATTACTGAAAATCAACGTTGTGATATCGCCAAAACTCATGTTGTCTTACCGCTACTGTTACAGCCTATTAAAGTCCACTGCTGAACATAGGCCTCCCCCATAGATTGCCTCAAAGTGGGCTATAGTGCATAAAGATTGCTACAGTGGCACCGCTTGCAAGCGGGGTGGCAAACACTCGAGCAATTTCTAAAAACCGTCTCAACGAGCCGCGTGCTAGCAATGCGTACGGTAAGAAAACATGTAGCTACTTAATACCTCGGCTTATCAATAACTTACCATCAGAATTAGTGGACAATATCACTACAAATAACATTAGATGTAATCTAAAGGGTCACTATCTTAAATTATTATAACGTATTTTGTCATTTTTTTATTGTTTGCATATTTATTTCATGTTTTTTGTTTGTTTTTCCTTTTTATAGTATCTGCAATACAACATAACGCTATATTATTTTATAAAATTGTAATCTCTCGATAGCTTAAGTATAAACCTTAGTGGTTTTTTTTTTTAAATGCTATCACTACAAATATGTGTAATGCTTGTTGTTGTATGATAAATAAATGAAAAAAAAACTGCATTTTTTTATTTTTAGTCGTTAGCAGGAAGACACTGCTGCCTACCTCATGATGTGTTTCCCTGTCACTTCACTGTCGCCTCTTACACCGCCACTACACACTCATCTTCAGTAGTGACGTTTTGTGGCATGCCTTCGACGTACAAAGCAATATTTACGAAATTTCATTTTTTGTCCATAAATTAGTAAATTGTTGTACATCAATTTGTCTGTACCGAAAAAGTATTTCTTTCTTTCTTCCTTTACCGTTTATTTCTAACTGCCTACTATATTCTATGATTGATTTATAACGTAAAATCGTTACTGTGAAATATTCCTTTCCTTCATATATTTATGAGAACAATTTCTAACACTATACTAACCAGTAGACTAAACATTGAATGAGCTTAAATCGTCGACCGCAAATCTAGAGCACTCTGCGGTACGAGAAACGTGATGGCAGTAGCACTTTCGATTGTACTGATTGCGTGAAATATTTATGCTTTACTTAGAAAAATGAATGTTTATTTTAATATTTTGTAGCGGTGCTAAAACTTAATGTTTAGAAACATTGGAGCCTCCATTTAAGAATCTGAAATTGTTTCATGGTTTTGTTGTTGTTTGAAGTTAGCTGTTGCTTTTTATTCAAAGTAATTTTTGAAACCTTTCAAATGGACTAAGAAATTTTTAGTTTTTTTATCATGTAGCGTCAATTTTTATTGATAAATCTATTTATTTTTAGCCCAGTACAAAGGAGAGGTTCTCAATTCGTTTTTAATTTTGGTGTGTTTGGATACGTAATACCTTAGCCGATTGTGAACTGAGTCTATTGTTTTTTTTTTTTAATTAAATATGCTACACCTCACGGTTTGCCCTATTAAAATTCGAAAAAAAATCTAACCCTGCAAGTGAAAAATAGGGATGAAATTTTCCACGTACTTACTTTTAAAGACTTTCGAGTTACAATCTAGAGACTTGTTATTGTTAATTCTATTCAAAAGAGTAAATAATTAAAATTAAAAAAAGTAAAAAAACTATACCAAAAATATAATTTAAAAAAACTCCAAATATTTTACTAGATTCTGTAGTCGAAGTTTTAGTTATTTTATGCGCATTGTTTTTACACAGACCACAGAATTAAGGAGGCTATTAAATTTTATGAAAATGACTTTTTTTGGTTTTTAAAGTTTTTAGTTTATAAACCTAATTATTTGAGGTTACGTCATGTTGTCATTAACTGTTTTTAATTTCTTTTTCAGGTTTCGTTAAGAATAAATCAGGTGATGTGCAGTGCTTGGTTTTCTTACACTTTTTCATTTGTCGCATGGTAAAGTTACACTACAGCGTGTTATGGTTACAATAAAGATGGCTGGCGTGTAATAATGGCGTAAGAGAATCTACTTGCCCATATTATTCTGTGGTTGTAAAAAGGGAGCGATCTAAAGAAATGAAACGGAAGAAAGATGTTTTTGATAACAACTTAAAACATTTAACTATCATAATATGACGCATATTATGTGTCGGAGTCACGCCGCAGCCACATATATTATGGGTATAGCACGAATGCGTCGGCTCGTCCGGGGAAGGACTACGCTCTCACAGAATGCAGCGTAAAATAACAGTTTAATGCGGCTATGCTATGTTTCATATGGTGAGGGTAGAGATCCGCAGACCCTATTTTAGTGGAAACGAAGCATTCCATCTTAAACCTCAGGGGTGACAACGCATCTGCGTTTCGATTCTTAATCGAGGATAAATGTAGATGTCTATGGGCCACAGCATCCACTTACCATCAGAAAGAATGTGTACTTGTTTCTCACCCTTATTCTATAAAAAAATCTGCGTCTACCAATCGGTCCGACAATGAACCGAATAATCTCCTATTCCCTCTTGTGCAAGTGTCCCTAATAGACGCAACTACGTTGTGAAGTATTTCTGCATCATTATCTTTTATAGGTGCTCACGATATTTCAGACTAACGGAACATTCACAAAACACCCTACTTTGTACGATCCCTCTAGGGAGAACTTTGACATCAAGTTGTACGACCTACGAGTACTTTGAACAGTTTTATTGAAGTAAGAATGTTTACTCATTTTAATGTCTCTCTCCGATAGCGCTCTTACTTTGGTAAGCGTGACATATGAAGCGAATGCATCACTCACCTTCATTTCACTGACGATTTATTTATAGAATAAGGGTAACAAACGTACACACAGTCTACCTGATAGTAAGTGGACACCAAGTCTCATAGACATCTACATTTATCCTAGATTAAGAATCAAAATTCAAATGCGTTGTCACCCCTGAGGACTTAGATGGAATGTTTCGTTTCCAGTAAAAAGAGCCTCCAGTTCTGTACACTCACCATGCAGCAGCATTATTCTGCAATTTTACGCTGCTATTAGATCATAGTAATTACGCGGTCGAGGCGTCCCATTCGTGCTACAACCATGATATAGCTACGGATGCCTTTAATTATGGCAAAATCTCGGGATAACCTTGGCATTATTCTCTGAGCTCAAAGAATAGAAGCTCTTGCAATAATGGGTTTTATGACTGACGTGGATAAGGCAAAGATTATGTATAACGTCTATATCATTAATAATAGTAATGAAGATATTGACGGCAGAACAAGAGTAAATGATATTGCTGGCAAATAGGTAAGAAAGCTTCTCGAGTGGCGGTCTGTTACCTATTAGGAGTATCGAGACTTGCTCCCCAATAGATGTATTGTCGACTTGGTACTACATGCATGAAGTCAAAGGATGAAGATAGCTCAAGACCGTTAACATGTCAGGGACTGTAATGGTGATGATGATAAAGAGGACATCAATTGTGAAAAAATGTAATTACTTTTTTTTATTGCACCATTTACAATCTTTCAAAAAATTTAAATTATTATTATTAACTTATACAGATTATTTGCTTTATTTTTATAGCATTTAGTACTCTAAATCATTTTTAGTATAATGTTCAACTTATGATAAGTGGCCTTATAAGTATTCTACGTAGCTAGAGTTAATTACGTCGTTGGGACGTCCAACTTCTCCCCCCCCTCCCGTAACCATGGGTGCTGTGAAGCATCCGAAACGTCGGGAATTCAATATTAATAAAAATAAGTCAAATTAAACGCGATTAAAACCACCCAAAAAGCCTATGATCTGCACTGGACCTCCGAAAAGCTTGATGCTTAATGGACGGAGAAATAGGATAGATTACTTAGAATGTAACGCTATCAATATTATTACATAATTGTGTTTATTTAATATTATAATTACGAGTTCAGTTAAGAATAAGCAGTGATTAAAAGAACAAAAGACGACCATCTATGTTCTCAAATATTCTGTCGCCCTTTGCTTATGCAAAGAATTCATGCTAAACCAAAACATGGGAGTGAATAGCAACGGAAAGTTTTTGCTTGATAGCTTTTGAAACTTGAACCCACCACTTAAGTATCTAGAATCTTGTGCCGCTCAAAAGATGTCGGTGAACAAATTTTGAGTCACCTTGTGAGTTATTCTAAAATTTTGCGATTATGACACCGAGAAATGAGGATTAATTTGAGGTGGATAATAATGTTCATCAAAATTAATTGAAATCGTTCGTCAAAATTTAGGGGAGCATCGACAGTATCGAATATGATGATCCAGAGGAACAAAATAAATTTTCAATGAAATTCATTAACGCTGAGTCCACTAGAAATGCGTGTACAGTGAGACGAAAGTGTCTAAAACTGAGACTAAAAGATTGTCATACTGCAGCGAAACTTAAGGACAAAGACATCGGAACACGTTCCATTTATCCATTAATTCATTAAAGCTTATAAAATGTCCACTGCTGAACATAAATGATGTGTCCCTCATGTGTACATTACTTTAAAGAGGGATACTTGCCACAGTTGAAACGATTAGCAGGCGGGTTGCCAACCGCAGTTTTTTATTATTTTGTATTGTTATCAAGAAGAAGCTGCTGCCAACACCCTTCTTAATTTTTCTCTATCGCCCCTTATGACATCCATGGGAAGATATTGGGTAGTGGATTCTACTTTACGCCGCCACGCCACAGCTATGGAAAACGACTGATTATCTGTATGTGTGTATGTCCGTTTGGTGACGTTTTTGTGGCAGACTCCTTGGATCAAGGACAGATTGAGCATCAAGTTTGGACTCAAAATGTGGTATATTGTAATCTTATTGTGAACAGTCTAATTTTCTTTTAGATTTCTTGGATAATGTATTATAGTCTTATAAATTCTTTTTTTGTTTATACATAACTAATTCCTTGCCTTGACACAAAGGTAAATAAAGAAGACATGGGTAGAGCAGGTTGCCTAAACACTCTAATATTCGAAAAAGTTGGATGTTTCCTGGGATGTTGCTAATAGAAAATCGCAACGGGTGCATGTCAAGTTTTTCAATAAATTGAACGCGTTATTTATATACCTTTTGACTTTTAACCTGGACGCACCTTCTTACCCCGACACTCTTTTGTCATTCGCCTGATTAATTCCTTTTGTCTGCATTAATTACTATAAATGGGCTACAGTAGCCACTTACCATCAGGTGAACTGTGTGGTCGTTTCTCACAATTATTCTATTATAAAACGTGTGTAGTAGGTATATCTATGTTAAAACCGCACACAAAATGATGTGTTAATATGCGCATAATTGCTAATTATGAGAGCTCGCTGGGCCGTGACTAATAATATACAATTTGAATAACATGCATTGTTCTGACAGAAGTAGCGTTGTGTACAATGTATTTATGTAGAGATTGCTACGGACACGAATAAAATGTTTTCCTACGAACATGGTCACTTCTTAGTTTCTTTTTAATAAAACTGAATTTTACGGATTTTATCTCGTCTATTAACATATTTTATATTCCCAATTTTTCGAGCGTTTTACAGCACCCATGGTCACGGGGGAACTAAAGCGTTTGATATTCCAATGTCGTATTAACCACGACTACCTCCAAATTAAAATTATTAATTTTTGCTCTGATCTACACAGTATGAACTTATAGTATCTTGATGTTTTGAAGTTGTATGCTGGGGTTGAGATTTAAGGTTATTAATTATAGGATCTCAAGCAGATGGTAGCACCCGGCCACCTTCTTTATTGAAGTTAATATTTTTTCATTTAAATAGAATATCATCTTTGGAAGGGATCTCTGCTTAGCTTTTTCATTCGCATTCGCACAGATCAACTCTCAATTTTCTTACTCTCGTAGTCAGATGGAACGACAATCCAATATAACCGGAGATATATTAGGTGCAGAACTAACGGCTTTACGTACATTCTGAGGCACGGAGGTGAAATAAATAGTGGGCGGAACTTCCTGACCCGGCTACTATTGAAAATGTATTCAGAGAAAACATAATAACTGATTTTGGCACGATCGGGATTTGAACCCAGAACCCTGTGATCAGCGGTCGTTCTTACGACTACTAGGCTAATAAAACAAGTATTGCATTTACTTATATTTACTGGTCTTTTGCGCTGTATTACTTTCCTTAAAGCTAATGGCCAGTTATTGCATAAAAATTAAAAATAATTTTTATTCTTAAAGATTTCTTATTATTTTAAAAATTTATTTGTGTATTTATTGCACAGCCATAGAGTTCATCAGATTGCAGTTAAAACTTTGTCAACTTATTGTATGCATAAGCGCGAAGGTTATGGGCCATTAAAAAAAAATGATTCGCATTCGCACACGAAAAAGATAGATTTATGCATACGTCTTGCAAAGAAATGAGACAGAGCAGTGTGATTGTTTGTCCCTTTCTCCGTGCCGGTTTTTTTGTTTAGCAAACTACACTTTGCCAAACAACTTTGACAGTTCGTAGCGATCTAAGGACTTTACAAGCTGGTTTAGAGAGAAAAAATATTTTGTGAGCTTAGGATTGGTGAATCTTGTTCAGTTCAGTTCTTAAAACAATTAAAAATTTTATCTAAATATGTTTAAAAGTCATAAAGATTATTGTATAACCTAAAACTACGTTATCGTCCTTTCTCACTCGAGACCACGCTAATCATTAGTTATAGACTAATGATTAGCGCGACTTCGTCGGTTTCTCTGTCTACGTCATGGGCATAGTACAATTAAATGATAGTAGGTGGGACGCGTATTGTACCGGCAAATTTATTTGTAAGTTATTATACATAATTCGATTTCAATGAATCTATTATCATTCCTAATTAAACAATGTACTCCTCCAAATTTTAAACGATATTTCCACAATTATTTCTACTGCGGCAGCAACGTGCCGGATAGCAGCTACTTTAAAAATAAAAAAAACGGTAGAAGTCGTCTCATTTAAAGCTGTAAACTCGCGAAAGCAACACTTCTCCAATACATATAAACAATTAAATAAAACTATTAATATATTATATTTAAAATTGGCTTTTTATCGCCTTTATTTTTCGTATATTTTGTTACATTTACAGTATTAGGAGATTTTATCGCAAAATATTTTTTTTTATTTCACATTTCACAGATTTAATACCAAAACTTATTTTTATCGATTGTTAAAAAATCTCTCAGGTTTGTCTACAACGCCAGTCATACACTACACATCAGTCAGCTTAACATTGAAAAAAAAAATCAACTAAATGGACAATATACAAGAAACATCTGCGCTCGATTTCTATTGTGTCTGGATTTTAATTTTATTTTTGATATTGGAGAAATGAAAAAAGTATGTAACCAAAATCTTTGGAAACAAAATGTTATAACAAATTTTACTCTAATCGAGTCGTCATCAGTATCGTCCACCATGTTGAATGTGATGTTTAAATGGGCAGCAGAAAGATGATTAAAAACAAATAAACTGGAAATTATTTTACGACCACTACATACATCCTCTTGCTCTACTTGCTCAATGTTCAAAGGTCCTAAGAGTTAACATAAAAATTAGTATTATAAAATAATGTATTATAAATACACCAGCCGCCATGGCATGGTCAGCCAGAGCCAAAAGATCCAATAATTCGACATTTTTTTAAAGTTTCTTAAGGTCCATATTTTGTCTATTTTTAAATAAACCAAACTATATAACACACACTTTCAAATTCTACGGCCCTTTACCACGGACCAGCCTTCACAGTAAAAGCAGCATAACGCCAGAGAAGCAAGAACCAAAAAAAGAGGGGTGAATAGGTATAACAAACAGTATATACCCCTTCTTTAGGAAAGGGCAAAAATTTAATAAAAAAAAAAAAAATTTTTAAAATAAGAGATTTTGGGCCTTATTAGGTGTTAAAATAAGGTTAACGAATCTTGTGTCGCTTTAAGAGGCGATAAGCATCATTGAAAGGTAGCTTGCTCGGCCCTTTATTACGCTATGGGTATTTTTGTCCATTAAAATTGTTTCAGAAGACATATTGAACAACTTAAAGAAAAAAAACTCTTAATACTGGCTCTTAAACAGCTTAAAAAATCAATTTAAAAAAAGAATTTTCGAGTATTTTACTCGTACTTTGCATTCCAAACAATAAAATAACGCAGTTTGCTTCGTCGTTCGTAATGTTGAACGCAATGGTGTGGAACATTCTGAAAGCATCTGACTTTTTTATAGAATAAAGTTGACAAGCGAGCACACAGCAAATTCGATGGTATGTTGATGTTGTGGGAAATTGCAGATGCGTTGTCACCCCTGACGACTAAGATGGAATGCCTCGTTTCCTGTAAAAGGAGTATCCAGTTCACAACCCTCAACTTACGAAACACGCTGCTATTTTACCCAACCTTATCGAATTAGCCCATTCGTGCTACAACCATAATATAGCTGCAGCGTTGCTCTGCTCCAGTTTTATTCAATGCATTGTTTTCTTTTTATATATAATAAGAGTAGAAAACGAGCACATTGTTCACCTGATGGTAAGTGGATGTTGTGGCACATAGACATCTAAATTTATTCTTGATAAATAATCAAAATAGAGATGCATTCATCGACATAGATTGCGTGTCATCCTTGAGGACTAAGATGAAATGTCTCTTTCTAAGAAAAAGGGTCTCCAGTCCTCTACAATCAACATACGAAGCACAGCAGCATTAATCGAAATTTACGCCGGTATATATAATTTCACACGGCTACCATTACTAGTATAGTTTATTTATTTAGTGGTATAGTTCCCACAATTCACACGATGCTAAAATGGAAATTGCGGTACAATCGCCATCTACGCTCGAGTGCTTTTCAATTTCCCGCTTGAATGTACCTGAATATACAAGCTTAAAAACCGGACGTACAACGTTCAATTAATAACATAATACTTTATATTTGTTTCTGTTCATCCAAAGTCAAACGTGTAGATTTAGAATCATTCACACTCATACGAAAGTTTTTTTTATAGGATAGGGTGACAAACGAGCACACATTCCACCTGATGGTAAGTGGTTGCTGTGGCCCATAGACATCTACATCTATCCTCGATTACGAATCAAAATGTAGATGCGTTGTCACCCGTGAGGACTAAGATGGAATACCTCGTTTCCAGTAAAATATCCGGTTCTCTACACTCACCATACGAAATACAGCAGCATTAAGCTACTATTTCACGCTGGTATTCAATTTTTCGTCATAATTATCACATTTCGCAATGGTGTAACACAACTTTTGCACCTTTAGGGTTTTAAGGCTGCATAAAGTCACCGATTTGATTATATCAAATTGTTAAAGAGGTTGTTATTAGTCTGGCGGAGATTGAACCTGGGTTGCTCACGGACTTTTAAATTTAGGAAGAGGGCTTAGACCCTGAGCTACTTAATTTTGACTGCATCGTTGGTCTAGCGGCCGTAGCTGCGACTGCTGATCAAGAGATCCCGGGTTCAAATTCCGGGTTGGGCCAACAAAAATCAGTTATTAAGTTCTTCTGTCAATAACTTCTCAGTAGTTTGTATACAGAAAAATATCTTAGTGTGTAGCAAACGTGTTTTAAGTAAAGAAAAAGAAAGCCAAAATCTTTTCAAACTCAGGGAAAGGGAAGAAAACCGGTGGATGATGGGCAGGCGGTATCAAGGAGCACCGCCTTTTGAGCCCGGAGCGCTCCCTAATGGAGTCGCAGTCATCCCTGAAGAGAGGCTGATTTTTTATATCAGTCTACAATAAAAACAATTAGTATAATATCAACGATGTATTTTATAAATTCATATTTGTATGCAGAAAAAGTGACATGATTTTGGTCTAATATAGACACAAGTACTAACTCGTGTCTGTATTAGATCTACAGCCGTCCTCGATTAGGAACCAAAATACATACGCATCCTGTAAAAAGGGTTTCCGGTTTTCTACACTCACCTTACTAAACACAACAGCATTAAGCTACTATTTTCCGTTGATATATAGCTGTAGGAATCTTTTTTCACCATGTACCATACGTTATAAACACAGGTATGAATTGCATCAGTAATAATATGTATAGCCTACAACCTCCTTGACAATTTTATTATATAAATTTAGTTACATGTTCTGCGCACATCGAACGCGAGAGTGATTGGGGTTAACCGACTGTCGACCTGTCAAGGTCACTAAATCGGTAAAGTATATTATTATTTTTATACAGCGCTAAAACAAGATGAAAAGCACATTAATAATAGGTCCTCACATATGAATTGGACGTTACGTACGGGAGGAATATAAAGTCAATTTTTTCTGTAAAATATATTTAATGAATCAAAGTATGCACCGTTGTTATTTATGCACTTTTTCCATGTCATATGTAGTTCATTGATCCCTTTGCTAAAAAAACCATAGGGACGAGAATCAATAAACTCTTTGAAGGCGATTTTAACTACCGCATCGGAGTTGAATTTTTTTCCTTGTAATAAGTTGTCCAAATTCCGGAAAAAATGGTAATCTGTTGGAGAAAGGTCCGGGGAGTACGGTAACTGTCGCAGATATTCCAATTGTAGCTCATCTAACTTAGTGGTTGTTTGTTGTGCAGTGTGTGGTCTTACGTTGTCGTGAAGCAGCAGTGGCCTAGAGCGATTGACCAATCTCGGTTGTTTAGCAGCTAGTTCTTCCTTCATGGTTTGCAGTTGCTGACAACAGATATCTGCCGTAATCGTTTGGCCAGATTTTAAAAAGCTGTAGTGAACGACACCGGCGCTAGTCCACTAAACACTAACAAGTAACCTTTTCTGAGTCAAGTATCGTTTAGGGCAGGATTTGGCTGGGTCTCCAGGGTTCAGCCATTGCGACGAGCACTTCCGATTATCGTACAGTGTCCACTTCTCATCACAAGTAATGATTCCATTTAAAATCCCTTCATTTTTGTGTCGTTTGAACAAAGTAACACAGCAGTCGACGCGTGTTTGCAAGTTCGACTCACTCAATGCATGAGGTACCCATCGTTCAAGTTTTTGTAATTTCTCGATTTGCTTCAAGTGGATTAATACAGTTTTATCACTTACCCCGAAGCCTGTAGCTATCTCTGAAGTGCTGTAATTCTTTATTTTCCACTTTGGTCTCCGGCCGTACACGGGTTGGTTCTGAAGGTCGAAGTTTCCAGAACGAAAACGTTGAAACAAAAAATGTAGCGTGCTTTCTTTTGCGACATCAGCGCGGTCACATTATTAATCCTTTAAGTTGTTTTTGCAGAACTGGTGCAACGGTAGAACTAATATCTCGTGTTTTCCATTGTGCGGTAATAAGCGACGCCAAAGAAAGAAATAATGAGGAAAAAACAAATGAATGACTGTTTTCAAAACTCAAATGTATCAGCTAAATTAATTTATAAATTTGGATTTAGAATTCTTAACCAAAAAGGAGATATTTCAGATCAAAGTAGTCAGTAGCGCAAAATGCTAATTTCATATGTAAGGACCCAATATTAAAAGGACAAACTAGTGATTAGCCACGGGTTTTTATCAGGTCCTTTTTATTTATTTTAGTTTTATCTGTCGTGTTGCGAATATAAACATTTATTATTAAATACTATAACATCCTAGCGTTGCCTTATTAAAATTAAAACTAGCTACTGGTGACGAAGCATTCCATTTTAGTTCTCGTGAGTGTGTGTGTGCAGTACACAACCACACGAGCAACACCCGAACAGTATCTACCGTTTGAATACTCAAGGACCGTGGACTTTCAATGGATGAATTTCATACATAGAATCTGTGCTCGTTTGTCACTACTGTACCCAAACAACAACATAAAAAAGAAATATGGTTGAATGTAATGTCAGAGACAGTTGACGGATAAAGTCCTTACGGATAAAGAATAGAATTAGAAATGGCGGCTCATCGAGTCCGTACCGTACACAGTACTAAAAGCGAAAGCCTGCTAATAACGGTATATCGTTATAACGCTGTATTATTCGGTTAATTGCATGTTTTATGTTAATGGGAAATATTTGAATAGTATTGTATAAGCAAGTAGGTAAATTAATTTTAAAATAACATAACTAGTGACCCGCTCTGGCTTCGACTGAGTGGCATCCATTAATAAGGCGTTATTTAATCTTAAGATATTCGTTAAAGACTATTTATTTTATCTTATCCATATTTCTATTTTAATAAAGTCTAAATTTTTTGGATAAAATTTAGTCTTTTATATAAATTATTATTTATTATGAAGAAAAATCTTATAATGGGTCTAGCTCACAAAATAGCGAAACCGGACTAAATTTTTCTTTGTAGTTTACGGCATTTTGTTATCCCTGATTCAAATGACAAGTTGGATTTAAGTTATAGAACGTACGAACAACACATGTAGCAACTTATTTTTTGTAGTCGGTGTGACTATAGATAGTGACAGTGTGGGAGCGAGAGGTGAATAGAGGAGATGCTACTTTCATTCTTTAACCGCACGTGTAGTATAAAACAATGAGACCAATAAACGTTTTTATGTAAAAAAGTCAATTGACTTTTTTCCTTTTTTAAAAATTGCTTAAACGAAAAATAAAAATATTATGTAAATGATATCAAATCTCTCAAAAATTTCAATGTTATATATAAACATTAAAATATCTATTTCTCTGTAATGAAAGTTCAAATATACACAAAAGGAAAAGCTCTCGCACTTCGCAGCCCAACATACTCGCCTAGATTTTTTGTTACGCGAACAATATACATTGATATAATACTAGTTTTTACGGAATTTATCGCGTATATTATACGCGATAAATTTCGTTTCGTAAATTCCGTAAAAACTAGTGTTATTTCAATGTATAGTGTTCGCGTAAATATAAGAAATCATTATATACAAGATTATTTTCTTTAATATATTGATTTAGGACTCCATTTTTATGTTTTGCTTCTGAACTACATGTGTCATGAATAAAAGCTGTGTTATTAAAACAATTAGACTCATTATTGGACTGCAATATTTCCTAACTTGTCCAAAATTTTAGCGAACTAGGTAGTTTTAGTGAGTAACCTCAGCGAAACTGGTATACAATTTCACGCTGCGTAGCACCGCAAAGGTATCGGCCCACCGCATGTTTTTGTAATGATGTTGTTGCTATCTCCTTGACTGCATCGATAGAGATCGTAAACGCGATGATTAATCATGAGGTCCCGGGTTTAAGTCCCGGGTCGGGTCAAAATCAGTTACTAAATTTTTCTGTTAAGAAATTCTCAGAAGCAGCCGGGAGTCACCATGTTGGCCGTGTTTCTACCCGTGCCTCTAAAAGCACGTAAAGCCGTTGGTTTTGTACCTGATATCTCTACCTTCGTGTGGGATTACCGTTCCATCGGACTACGAGAGTGATGGAATAGAGAGTGCACCTGTGTTTGCGCGTATACTCGGGTGCTATAAACCTGTCCTGCGCAAATGGATAGCCTCACGTTCGTGTGGAAATAATTATTGTTACTTCATTTCGTTCTGGGTAAATGTAAAAAACCCTCCGTTTTTATTATGCAACAGAGAGCAGTGTCAAGGACGGCTGCAATTGCAATCACCAATCCCCTTATCGAGGGTAACCAGTACAGCAAGTCTTCTTAGAAATTTCGGGTGTCATTAAAGTCTGACACAACTGGTTACTTCGCCTACGCAGATTCCAGATGTGGAGGGTCACGCACCTTCCCTATTGGACCTTCTGCTGACCTCTCATCCGGACGGATATCAGATTTCTGTCGACGCCCCTTTAGGCTCCTCGGACCTGTACAGTGCAACCGTACATTTTAGTGTGTAAGCGATTTATTTTGGTCAACATAATTTGCGTCATTCACTTTAGTTTTTGAGCAATAGACAGTTGACATTGTCGCTCAGAACACGATAGACGCGTTCTATATCATTATGAATATCATTATATAATATCATTATTTATTTTAAATAAAATCATTTTTCCTGTCAACTATCATTTAAAGGTGTTCCGTACATCTTTATGGTCCTTCGATCTTCGTAGCGGGACCTGAAATTCGGGTTTTAACGACCGGAAAAAGTGTTTCCGCTCAGTAACCTATTGCGACATAGTGCACTAAGTGACGTGTGCAATAGCTTTCCAGTCTGTACTAATAAGTGTGCAGCATCATTTCATTATTAATAAGCTCCGGCCATCGGTGTCACAAAGCATCAAGGATCAAGCAGCATTTGTGGGCGTTGCGAGTCTTGGGGCGCCGCCCAGCAGTAGCAGCTTGGAGCGCATCAGGAGAATCTAAGTCTTCGTTGGGTACTTACCACCACTACAGCACGAACGCGCCAACCACCTCTGCACAATCAGCAACCAGCATCACATCAAGTAAGATCTTTCCATTTTACTTATCTCTATATCATGATGTCTGTCAACGATGTCCTCACTACGCAGCAGCAGCTATCAACAGCAATTGAAAATTTGTATACTAATTTCAAGAAGGACGGGTCTGATAGGAAGACTCCAGACTATATCAAACGCAGATTAAATGCTCTAGACGACTATTGGTTTGAGTATGAGAAGAATTATCAGCATTTATCACAACTGGATATGCCAATGTACCAAGCAGAGAAAGAATAGATCAAGAAAGTGAAAGATTGAAGGAGAGATTTAACAACATTAGAGCGCATATCCAAAACTATCAGCCTTTGACAGAGGATAGACCTGGAACAACACTGTTAAAGCCCCCTACAATTGTCTCTAAAACAAATCCAATCACGCCGCAAATGAGTACAAGATCAAAATCGAGCAAAACAGAAGAGATGTTGAAAAAACACAATAGCAATTTTAAAGCATTTCAACGAACACTATCAAATATCAACCTGGAATTAGTATCAGAGAAATGGGAATTCGAAGACTTGTTACGTACTCTCCAGTCTCGTTGGGCAGCTATCGATGCCTTACACTGGGAGCTGGATAGCGAATTGGATGGTTCCAATGAAGCGTATGAAGAAACCTCTATGCGTATGAGGGATCCTTTGGTGGTACATATATTGTCTCAAAAACTATATGCCGAGACTCACAAAGACTACATCGAATCCCTAAAGAATCCTCGAGAATTAACCAACTTTAGCAGATTTTTAAATTTTTTGGAAAATAAATTTACGTCACTAGAATCATCCCGACGCAAACAAGACTCCACAACAAAATCCTCTCAGCCTGAAACAACATCTCATCAAAAGAAGCCTCATTATTTTAAATCATTTACCAGCAATCAAAATCAAGTCACAAATTATGCACAGAAAAACTCACAAACAGGATGTCCACTATGCAAAAATGAAAACCACGGCATATTTCACTGCAGCAACTTTCTCAAATTACAACCAACGGAAAGGCGAAATACAATTGCGAAATTGAAATATTGCTTCAATTGTCTTTACGATCACTACGGCAAAAATTGCATATCGGCAAAACGTTGCCGCGAGTGTAATGGCCGACATAACACACTCATACACGAGGCCTACGTGAAGCCGTTGACCTCAACAACAGAACAACGTAGAAATGCTAGCAACGTGTCACAAAATAATATAAATGAAACCCTCTTAGCAACAGCACTAGTAAAAGTACAGTGTGTTAATGGCACTTATATCAAAATTCGAGCGCTGATTGATCAGGGTTCCCAGACCTCCCTGATTACTGAGAAGGCAGCTCAAATGTTACAACTTCCTCGACAGAGGTGCAAAGGTGTCATTTTCGGAGTAGGAGCAAAGGAAAATAACTGTAAAGGTGTTATTAACATAACTTGCTCATCGGCTTACAGCGACTATCAATTTACGTCAGATGTGTTTATCATGAAAAACTTAATTAACAATCTGCCCAACAAGACATTCGACAAACCAGACTGGTCATATCTAGAAAACATTCAACTCGCCGATCCCGAATTCAACGTGAGCCGCCCAGTAGACTTGTTGCTGGGGGCGGACGTCTATTCTTCTATCATATTAGGCGGTATCATTTCATCACAACAATCACAACCTGTGGCACAGCAAACACGTCTCGGGTGGATTTTATGTGGCAACGTAAAATCCTATCAATGCAACGTTATTATGAACAATATAGATGAGATTCAACGTTTTTGGGAGATAGAAAACATACCTGACGAACTCACCATGACCCAAGAAGATGCTCAATGCCTGGAGTATTTCAAAAACACGACAACAAGGCAAGAAGATGGGAAATACATAGTTAGATTGCCATTTATATCAGAAGCAGTTCAAAAATTGGGAGAATCAAAATCAAGAGCAATAGCGCAGTTTAAACAGTTAGAAAAAAGATTTACTTACCGAAAAGATATTGAAAAAGAATATAAATCATTTATCCACGAGTACTTGGAATTAGGTCATATGAAAATGTCGCCATGCAAAAAGACGCCTGTCTACAGTCTGTATTTACCACATCATTGCATTCACCGACCGGAGTCAACAACAACTTCGCTTCGAGTAGTCTTTAACGGAGCGTCAAAAACTTCGAGCGGCTTAAGCTTGAACGACGTGATGCACCAAGGTCCCAACCTGCAACAGGACCTGTTATCACTAATTATCACCTGGCGACAGTACCAATATGCCTACACCGCTGACATCGAGAAAATGTTTCGGCAAATTCTCATTCACGAAGAAGATCAGAGATATCAAAGAATCATATGGAGAAATTCACCAACTGAAACTTTACAAGAATATCAATTAGCTACTGTCTAGTACATATGGAACTAAAGCAGCACCATTTCTTGCCATGATGGTATTGAAACAGCTAGCCAAAGATGAAGGTCATAAGTATCAGGAAAGCCCAGCAGCGAAGGTCCTGCAAGAACATTTTTATATGGACGACCTGATCAGTGGGAGTCATGACCTCGCATCAGCTAAAAAGTTACAATCAGACTTAAAAAACTTACTAAAAGCAGGTGGATTTAATTTAAGAAAATGGTCAGCCAATACACCGTGTCTTCTAGAGGGAGTCAGCACAGCAAATACCAACCAGCAAACATATGACTTCAAAACTGAAGTATCTACAAAAACCTTAGGCCTGCAATGGCTTACGCAATCAGATCAGCTGACTTTTGACTTGAAGATCGATTTATCAACATCAAAACTAACGAAACGAAGCTTGTTATCAAATATCTCAAAGCTCTACGACCCAGTAGGATTTTTAACGCCAGTTAGCACAAAATTGAAATTATTATTCCAAAAAATTTGGCAATATGACTTAAAATTGGACGACGAGCTTACTCAGGAGATTCAAGTGGATTGGACGAAGATCAAAGAAGATATCAAAAATATATCACAGATACGTATACCAAGATGGTTAAAGAGCAACAAAAATGACGTCATCATTCTTCATGGGTTCAGTGACGCGTCGATGAACGCATACGCTTGCGCAATTTATTGCAAGATAGTTCGTGAAAAACAAGAGGGAAGTAAAAACATATCCGTCGTCCTCGTTACAGCAAAATCCAGGCTAGTACCACCGAAAAAGAAGATCAGCTTACCTCGCTTAGAACTGTGTGCAACCCTACTTTTATCAAAGCTCATGAAAAAGGTGAAATCATGTTTGGAAGATTACAATATCAAAATGTTTGGATGGTGTGATTCGACAGCGGTATTGGGTTGGTTGCAAGGAGATCCGAAACGCTGGAACGTTTTTGTAGCCAACAGAGTAGCTAAGATCACAGAAGTTTTACCATCGGAATGTTGGCGCTATGTCAAGTCGCAGGATAACCCAGCTGACTGTGCCAGCCGAGGAATCAGCACGAAACAGCTTCATCGACATCAGTTGTGGTGGCATGGACCAGCGTGGTTATCATACTCCGACGATGATAACGTAAAGAAGATCACCTACACCACCGATGAAGAGGTCAAAACCATAAAGCAAGTACACACCACAACCTGCTCAAGCGAAGACGACGTCATTACCCAATTAATAAGCAAGCACAGCAATTTCACGCGAGTGACACGAATATTAGCCTACATACTACGCATAAAGCAAAATAATAAGCAAAGCTATTTAACAGCACAAGAATTACAAAAGGCAAAGCAAAAAATTATCAAGCACGTACAAAGCAAGGAGTTTGGAGAAGATATCGGCTATTTACAAAAGTATAACAAAGCAAGGCCAAATAGCAAATTATTACCTTTAAATCCTTTTATCGATTCTGAAAGTATGTTGAGAGTAGGTGGTAGACTGCAAAACGCTTCGATCAGCAAAGAAATGATGCATCCCCTTATCATCCCCCACGAGAGTCACCTGACACACCTACTCATTGATCAAGCCCATAAAATGACATATCACGGAGGAGCCCGTGTCACCTTAGCGTGGCTACGACAACAGTATTGGGTCCTAGGTGGGAACAGAGCAATCAAAAAACGCCTGCGCAACTGCGTAACCTGTAAAAAACACAACCCTACAAAACATTATCAGCTTATGGGCGATCTTCCTGAAGCAAGAATAATTCCGTCGAGACCATTTCTTCGAACAGGGGTGGATTTTTCAGGCTTTGTGGACGTAAAATCAAGTAAAGGCAGAGGAATCAAGACCTTTAAAGGATACATAGCAGTGTTTGTTTGTATGGTCACAAAAGCCATACATCTTGAGTTAGTATCCGATTTAACTTCATCAGCATTCTTAGCAGCATTAAGAAGAATGGCGGTGAGGCGTGGCACACCACATCACATTTACAGCGATAATGGTACGAATTTCGTTGGTGCCAACCGAATCATCAATCAAGAAATAATTGATCTAAAATCCATTATCACAAATGAGTTCTTATCAGAAATAAGCGAAATGAATATCACATGGCATTTCAATGCTCCATCATGGCCCAGTGCGGGGGGTCTGTGGGAAGCGGCTGTGAAGAGTGTTAAATACCATCTTCGCAGGGTCATCGGCGAACAAAAACTCACCTTCGAGGAGTTCTCAACACTGCTAACACAGATAGAAGCCTGCCTGAATTCTCGACCACTCTGCGCTATCACTGAAGATCCAAATGATATCAATTACCTGACTCCATCTCACTTTCTGGCCAGCGGTCCAGTTTTAAGTATCGTGGAGACAGAGAAAGACGAAAGAACACGTTGGCATATGACGCAGAAGATATTCAATGATGTTTGGAAGCGCTGGAAGTCTGAATATCTGACAGCATTATCCGCCAGGAACAAATGGCAGCAATCAACTGAAAATATCAAAATTGATGACATTGTAATTATTCATGAAGCAAACCTACCTGCTGGGAGATGCGCATGAGGGAGAGTTATCGATGTTCACCCCTGAAAAGATGGAATAGTCCGAGTAGTTACTGTTAAAACAAAAAACGGGAATATTAAGAGACCTATCACAAAATTAACCATTTTACCAACTCAGTCTGAAGCAAACTATCAGAATCCCACAAACTGTCAATCAAGTCCGAAAAACAATCAAGAATTAAGTTTGAAAGCAGATCACAAAAAACGACAAACCAGAAAAAGCACGATCTAGTATCAAACTTTGTAATTTTATCATGTACACACTGCTTCTTTTTACGTTATTCGCACAAACAGCACAAGGATCATTTAATGTAACAAATTTTAAGGATACCCAGAGTTTATACTTCGATAAAACATCAAACATGAGGCTTATCTGAGATGAATGGAAAATCATTGTTTATTACGATTTAGATCCGTACTGGCAAGGTTCGAAACTACTAAAAACATATATCACTCACCTCGAAAACATATGTTCAAAATTGCAAGAGCGACAACAATGTGACATAATCCTATTACAATTACGACACGGGAGCACCGAGTTACACTACTACGATCAGCTGTTGCTTGGTCAGCAGTCGGCGGCGGGAATACGAGTACGTCGCGGGCTTATCAATGGCGTGGGAAATGTCGCGCATGCACTATTCGGCGTACTTGACAATGACTTCGCTGAACAATATACAAAGGACATTGAACTCATTAGAAACAATCAAAACCATCTCGTAAAATTATGGAAAAATCAGACATCAGTAATAGAAGCACAATATAACTTTTTAAAAAGATTAGAAACAACAATTGACCAACAACACAAACTCTTCCATCAGCATATCAATAAATTAGAGCAAGAAAATTCTGTTATTAAAGAAGAGATACAAAAATTAAGAGCTAGCAACGAGTTTACCTTATCATCTGTAATATCAAACAACATCTTAATTAATTTGAAAAAGATACAAAATACCTTGCTCGATGTTGTTACCGACATTTATCAGGGGAAATTTGATATACATATACTATCACCTGAACAATTACAAGATGAGCTTAGCATCATTTCTGGACATTTAACAAAAGATCTATCATTGCCTATAGATGATATACATAACGGCGTATCAAAATTGTATCATTTACTGAGAGTAAAGGTCAAGGTCACATATCAAAACCTTTTACTCGAAATTAAAATACCACTTTTAACCAGAGAAAGCTATGACATCTACAGAGTTTTACCTATTCCTCAATCATACGACAATAAGATGATAAACATAATTCCGATCTCTGATTACTTTGCTGTAAACATCCAAAGACACTACCTTGACGAAGCCGAAGTACAATCATGTCTACATTCAGACCTCACCACGAAACTTTGTGAGATACGGGGTCCTGTTTACCATATGCAAAATGATCAAAATTTGTGTATCAAGAATCATTCAACAGACCAATGTCTCACTAATATTATCAGTTGTAAATGTTCATGGAATGCGCTCAACACTATAAACACATACTTATTTTTCTGCTGCGAACAATGCACTCTTCGATTCATATGCGACAATCAAGTTACATCGGAGCGCGTCAGCAAGGCCGGCGTTTTATCAGTCGGGAATAATTGCGTGCTCAAGGGAGACGCATTCATAATCTATCCACACAACTATCACATCAACACAATGCACGCACACCCCGATTTGTTAGCCATAGATATTCCACCTATCAACAACATAATCAACTTGACCATACCTATCAGTAAAGGTGAGATAAGCCAACCAGAGGAGAGAGAACGACAAGCGTCCTTGAAGGAGATCGGGGGTCAAATCGATCAAATGAAAAAAGAAAACATAGATGTTGAAGTGAATCAGCTGTCAACCCACGACTTACACCACTACGTCGTTATCTACGTGTTAGTGGGAGCACTCGGGGCAGCGGGCGTAGTGGTACTTTGGAAGCGAGTGAGACAAGCGCGCCGACGGAGCCTAGCGCCTGCGGCCCGCACGGAGCCGGCACCACGGTTATCTCTTCAAGACATTCCTCGTGCGTGTACAAGTGATAGTGTCAGTGCCAATCAAAACATATCAGTGCAAAGTGCGCGAGTACAAAACAAAGGCACCTCACCCGTATTTGCGAGAGTGTGCTTGAAGGACATACAAGTAAAATAGATCTGGACATGAACCTTTAACTACTTATTTTTATTTTATTTATTAGTGACATACTATGATAGTTTCTTAACTTAGTCATTATCTTATATCATTATCATTTTATCTTATATCATTTTTGTTGTTTCCTATCTATCTTATCACTCTCATCTCTCGCCCGGGAGCATGTACAGTGCAACCGTACATTTTAGTGTGTAAGCGATTTATTTTGGTCAACATAATTTGCGTCATTCACTTTAGTTTTTGAGCAATAGACAGTTGACGTTGTCGCTCAGAAAACGATAGACGCGTTCTATATCATTATCAATATCATTATATAATATCATTATTTATTTTAAATAAAATCATTTTTCCTATCAACTATCATTTAAAGGTGTTCCGTACATTATTGTCTTGTCCGGAGTGAGCAGGCTGCCGCCGTGTTTAGCACTATAAGTCAGCCGATTGGGTTAGGATGCGGTTTTTCTTTGTACCCTACCCTTAGGGGCGGGTTTGCTTCTCGCCGGAAGATCCCAACGTTCTTGCGGATTCTGTCGGTGATGTGGTACTTCAGGGTATGGTGATGTGGAACTTTTATTCCTTCCTCTGTGGTGCCCATCGGTGCAAATAGCATCATGCTATAAGCAGGAGTGCTACTAAGCCTGGACTGATGCGTCAACGTCCCGGGACGTAAACACCAGCGCTCTAAAAAAGCAGAATAATTCCGCCTCAAGGTCCTTCCAAAGAATCATTGCCAAGGCAAAGTCAGAGCACATAGGCAGAATTGGAACCTTCCTTCTGGAACCCGTGCATTCTGGTCTCTCGCCAAGGCTGTCCAGGGGGAATTTCTGTATGCCATCTCTTCCATCTCTGCACAGGGAGGACGACTCACTGGCTCATACCGCAAAGGAGAAAGCCGATCTGCTAGACTCTTTCTTTGCGTCCAACTCGACTCTCGATTAAGGGGGGAGTACGCCGCCAACTATCCCGCGGTGTGAGTGCTTCATGCCGGAAGTGCTGTTCACACAGCGCTCGGTTCGCAAAGCACTCCTCTCCCTGGACTCAATTGTGCTGAGGACGTGTGCTCCAGAGTTGGCACCGGTTTTAATGCATCTTTTCTAGTACTCCTACTTCCTAAGCGTAGTCCCAAAATCATGGAAGACGGCTTTCGTACACCCGGTACCCTAAAAATGGCGACCGCTCAGACTCGTCCAACTACCGGCCTATCGCCATCTCTCCTTGTTCTCCAAGACAATGGAGTCCATTGTCAACTGCCAGCCATGAAGTACCTTGAGGATCACCAGCTGATTAGTGGCCGCCAATACGGTTTTCGCCGTAGTCGGTCAGCTGGTGATCTTCTGGTCTACCTAACTCACAGATGGGCGGAGGCAGTAGAGTCTAAGGAGACGGAATTGGCCGTTAGTTTGGACATTGCGAAGGCCTTCGATCGGGTTTGTCACAAAGCGCTTCTTTCGAAGCTCCCCTCTTATGGGCTTCCCGAGAAATAGTGCGATTGGATCACCAGCTTTCTTGCAGATCGGATCATAAAGTCGTTGTAGACGGTGCAAGCTCCGATTGCAAGCCTATTAATGGAGGTGTTCCACAAGGCTGCGTGCTATCGCCAACGCTGTTTCTTCTGCATATCAATGATATGTTGCCAACCCGTAACATTAATTGCTATACAGATGACAGCACTAGTGATACAACGGGATAAACTTGTGTCTGAAGTCTGAGTCTGAGTCTTTGCTGAACAGAGTCTCGGATTGGGGTCGACTAAATCTAGTCCACTTTAACCCTCAGAAGACACAGGTTTGAGCGTTAACCGTTAAAAAGAACCCCTTTGTCGTATCTCCTCAGTTTCAAGGCACTGTACTTGTTGCCTCAGCCAGTATCGGAATCCTCGGCGTCGACATATCGAGTGACGTGCAGTTTCGTGGTCACTTGGAAGAGAAGGCTAAATTGGCCTCTAAAAATCTTGGCGAGCTTAGCAGAGCGGGACAGTATTTCATGCCGCCACACCGCCTTCTCGCTTCCACTTGACCGTATCCAGCGCAGAGCGGTTCGAATCGTCGACGACCGAGTGCTTTCCGATCGGCTCGAATCACTGACGCTGCAAAGAGATGTTGCATCTCTTTGCGTTTTCTTTAGCATATACCATGGGGAGTGCTCTGAGGAATTGTAAGGATTAATCCCAGCCGCCAAATTTCGTGAACGCACTACGTGGTAAACGTCCCAATACCATCAACATCATCGGGATGCTTGGCGGTTCACCACTGTATGTTTCACAAGGAGTTTTCTTCCGCGTACGACCTCTCTGTGGAATAATTTACCACCGGTGATTTTTTCGGACCTATACGACCTGGGGACCTTCAAGAAAAGAGCATACTCCTTTCTAAAGGGCCGGCAACGCACCTGCAATTCCAGAGGTATTGCGTTTGATCATGTCACTTAACATCAGGTGAACCGCATGCTCGTTTGCCCCTCTTCTATAAAAAAAATCAATTTTGTAATGACTATATCATCACCTGGGTGACGTAAAAGGCGACAAAAGGAAATGAAGCTAGCGATGGGCAGCATCTTGCTGATAATAACTCAAAATAATAAAAGTCTGCGGTTGCCAATCTGCCTGTTGAGCATGAAAACTGTAGCTAATATTCACGTTCTACGGAAATCTATGTAAGTATCACTTTGGTAGGTTGTAATGAAATAAATAAACTAATGTATTAATGTGGGCAATCAAAACTTCCGAATGTAAAACCTACTTGTAATGTGAATATATTCCAAAAGGTAGCTTTATTTTCTTTATAGAATAAGGGTGATAAACGAGCACACAGTCCACCTGATGGTAAGTGGATACTATGGACCATAGACGTCTACATTTATCCTCGATTAAAAATCAAAACGCAGATGTGTTGTCACCCCTGAGGATTAAGATGGAATACCTCGTTTCCAGTAAAAAGGGTCTCCGGTTCTCTACATTCACCATACGAAACACAACAGTATTAAACTGCTATTTTACGCTGGTATTCTGTAAGAGAGTGGTACTTCCCCGGTCGAGCCGACCCATTCGTATTACAACCAAAACATAGCTGCAGCGTGGCTCTACCACGTATATGTAAAAGATATTTATGATTATTGATTGAGTTTAAGGGCAAGGAGGCCCTAAAACCCTCTCAGTAATGAGGCCTGTGCCTGTGCCTGTACCCAGCAGTGGGACATGTATATAGGCTGTAACTTTATAAAGATTTGAGTAGATATGTATTTGTTATTTAAATTATTACGTTCACTTTTTAATTACTACACTACTGCAATAACCGTGTAATTTTTACTTAGGTAATAACTATTATCTAATCTGTGGTAATAGTAACTATAAGTATCTGTTAAATAAATAAATAAAAATATTCCTTGTAGAAATAGTAGCAATATAAAAGATTTTTACGAGTAATTTCAGGAAATATTTATAAAATATAACATTGTATTGTTTATTTCTTGCTTAAGTTTAAAACGTCAAATCATTTTTCAGTCCTCGGCTACTGAGCTCGACTCTGCGGTCTTTGTTTCTACCAACGCAGCGCACCGTCGATTAGTAGCTGGGATTCACTTAATTTAAAGAATATATAGCAACAAAGATTTCTTTTGTGAGCTTTTCAACTTTAAATTGCCTTAAAAACGCAACAAAAAGTATCATTGTTGATGTAAACTAAATTATATATTTCTGTATAAAAATAAATAACAAAGGTACAAAAAATTTTTCATATAAATTACTACCTATTGAAAAAAAAGAACTCAACTGCTGTGCTTTTTTGTTACTACCAGTTCACACTTTTCAAGTTTAATTGATTCGGTTTCCTAATACATTTTGGCCATACATATTAAAGCGTTCTCATTTCACAGACGGTTTTCTGTGAGCCCATGGCACAATAACCGAACTATTTAAATTCTTTCGTTAAGGTGATATGGCCAACAAGATCGTTTTGGTTTTTAACGTACGTCACTTCCGGTTCACTGTGACAAGATACATAAAATAAATTAAACATTTTTAGCGCATTAGGTAAGGTCATGTAGAAAATATACGCATAAGTTTGCATACGCTACTGGGAAACGTATTACAAAAACTTTTCTATATACCACAATCTGTTATGTAATAGTAATTCGTGGAAATTCGCTTTGCTCAGATTATAATAATTAAGTAAAACAATTAAGTATCGAATAAGAACAATCGTCGAGCCGTTAAGGTGACAGAATTTCATGATAGGACATATATAAATGCAAACTTTCGAACAAATTGTATTTAAATACAAATACAAACGTTCATATACCAGAAAACATATCCCCCTTTTTCGAGGCATTTGGTAAAGCCACACAGAACACTGAGAACACAATATTATGTTAGCATAAAATAGCAGTATAATACTGTGTTTCTTGAGTAATGATAACCAAAAACGAATAAGCAATAGTGATGCGACTTGGGTCTATTTCTACTCGAGTCATTTAGTACTTTCAATCGAGTGTCGCTCAACTGACCTAGTAACCGGAGTGGTGCTTAAGTCACTCGGCCACTTGTATCACTTGAGTGACCTTGTACAAGTAAGAAGAGGCTCAGATTATAAAAAATTATGGTTCATAATCAGATATTTTATTACACAACAGTTTTACAAATTCAACATTAAGTTTCAAATAAAAAATTAAATATTAATACCTGTTACAATAGACTTATAATATACACTTTTTCTATTTTGAATTCATTTTAATACTGCGATTATTTTCTTTGCTGAACGCAATCTGACAACATAAGTAATTGTAGGTAGTATAACAAGCCAACACTCTACTCAACTCGTTACATGAGCACTTATAATATTTTGGAACGAGCGTCTGTTTGCTTACGTTCGTTCTGTCAGGAAACTCGGAAACTTACGAGTATACGAGTATCTACAACGTGCGAGTAATGGCATGTTGAACTGATGACTCATTTTTCACTCTAATATAAGTTTTATTTATATATAAGTCGATTCAATCGATTAAAATTGTATTCTTTTTGCATCACTGGTAAGGACGCATTCCACCTTAGTCCGAGGAATGACAAGATATCTACATTTTTATACTTACTCGAAGATATGTCGATGTATTTGGGTCATGGCTTTCCTTTAGCATCAGCTGAAATTTGTGCATAAATTTAGCATAAAAAATACTACTCTGATCTTAACTACATTGTTAAAAAGTGATTCTCTTGTTGACGATGAATTTGGCACTTACTTTGGTTTGGATGGTCTATTTTTAATTTAAATATTTCTAATATTATTATATTTTTTAAATATTATTTAATGTGTTTATATTCTAATGACAGAACAAGTTTCAGGTTTCAAGGACTACCGTGGCCTCTCCCTTTGTCGAACTATAAGCCTTTTGCTTTTCAACATATATAATAGTGACACAAACAAAAGTAGTTTTTTATGTAATTAGAGTGACTAATAAGTATTTTTAAATATTCTAAAGCAAATTCAATTCAGAACATTTCGGAGTTTTGCGCAATTTTGCTCTGAAATTATGATATAATATGATACGCCAGATAATTGGGCTTTCTTCAAATAATATATATATTTTTTTATAAAATAAGGGTGACAAACAAGCATACAATTACATTACAATTTGAAGCGACAGTAGCCTAATGGCAGAGCGCGGACGGTCAACTCAAAAATGTCGTGGGTTCGAATCCGCCATTCGACTACTTGCGTGAACCACTCGTAACACAAGCAATTTAAGCTTACCACGACAGGTTAAGGGTAATATTAGTAATGTTTACAGCATTGTTAATATTCTTTATATAAAAAAACACAATCCTCCTGATGTTAAGTGGATGCTGTGGCCCATAGCCATATATATATATATCCGCGATTAGGTATCAAAATACAGATGCGTTGCCAGCCCTGAGGACTAAGACGGAATGCTTTGTTTCCAGTCTAAAAAGGTCTTCGGTTCTCTACACTCGCCATACGAAACACAGCAGCATTGAGCTGGTATGCGGTGAGAGCGTGGTGCTCCCCCGTTCGAACCGACCCATTCGTGCTACAAACATAATATAGATGCAGCATGGCTCTATCATTTATAAATATTTATTACTAGTTATTATTTCAAAACTCAAAAAAAAAAAAAACAACGTGTAGGTATTTGTGCAATCCATTACAGTGCAGCATAATCTAAGTTTTCTAAGTGTTGCATTGCACGTTAAGCACTTCTGGTATGAATTAGCCCCGTCTTTAAGATCATAACGTGTAACCAACAGCCTCGTTGGTCTAGTTGTTTCAAGTGTGATTGCTGATCATGAGATCCTGGACTCGAATTCAGGCTCGATCCCAAATCAACTATACATTTTTTGTCATGAAATTCTCTGTAGCAGTATGTAGTCAGGAAGCGGTGGTGGTGGCGGTGTTTCAACCTCATGCCTCGAAAAGCACGTGAAGCCGTAGTTCTGCGCTAAACCGTGTCTATCCCGGAGCGCAGTTTGAACCGGATTTCCATTCCATTGGACCATGAGAGTACCTGTACTATAATCCTTTCCTGCAGAGAATTGCTAGTCTATCTAAAAATAGTAGAGACTTAGCCGTGATCGAAATTCAGTCTGTAGGACATTAACCTCTCAAACCCCAAGTGGTCGGATCCGACCAAGGTAATATTGTGTAACCTCATCATCATCATTATCATCAGTACAGCCCATCACAACTCCACTGCTGAACGTAGGCCCACTCTAAGTTATGACTCAAAGCACGATCCTGAGCCAACTGTATCCATCGACTTCCTACATCTCTCACCAGGTATTTACTTTTTAATGGAGGTATCATATAATAATTAATACCTTTAAAATATTCATAAATATAAACGGGGAGCAGTCTTGTTTGCTACATATGTGAGGGAATATATTTCACACCTACTCTCGATTTGGTAGTTAAGATATAAAGAAGGCAAACGTGACGTTATCTTTAATTCTTTATTACGGTTATGAAACATCACGTAGGGGCACTCACCTATTTTATTACCTTTTATATAAACAATAATGAGATGTAAGACAAATGTCCAACTCATGGTGGCTTTTGTATTTTTTTGGTTATGAACATACTCGTATTATTTGCTACGGTAGATTTTGTTTTTTATAGTTTATAAACTTGTCTCTATTTATGATAACTGTGAGGACCTCAACGCTTTGTGCAAGTCTTATTCAAGCACAAATTTTATCGAGGACTATGCTAATCTTTATGTTTAGCAGCCGTTAATTGATATGCTGCATCGAAAAATAATCGTGTAAATGTGACCATGTTATTGATTCTTTGGGTGTGCCTATTTTGACAAGTGGACTTTTGAAGGGCTGTAATGATGGCAAACATGATGATGATATTTTTCAAAGAAAATTTATTTTCTAATATTGATAATGTAAAAGTACGGTAATGTTACAGCCTTAGACATCTCGTCGCTGGGCACATGTGAGAAGGTTTCAGGGCAAGGAAGTGACCGCTGCGATGTTCCAACGTGTATTACTTGACCTCAGATATTTTCCCCTCGAACGCGTTCCTGCAATGTCATGCCGGGGGGCGGGGGGCACATGGCTGACCCGTGAACCCGTAACAAAGACTAACTTTGCACAAAATATGATTAAAGTTTACAGGTGTCTGCACAATATATAATGTATATATTGCACATACATCTTTTCCCTTACTCTAGTATCACAGTGTCATAGACTGATGGGACGGCAATCGGACTGCACCGGGATCAGGCGCGGAACCACCGGCCTTACGTGCTTTATGCACGTTTCATGTGAGTGAAACACCGCCAACTTCTTGGCTCTGGGCGGCTAATGAGAATTTCTGGACGGAAAAACTAACAACTGATTTTGGCCGACCTGGGACCCGAACTAGGGAGCACAAGATCAGCAGTCGCTCTGACGGCCACTAGACTAGTTAAGTCTATATAATATCCCTAGTATAGTAAATAAGTAAATAATATGTAGATACTATAGTAACGAAGTTTCAACAAAAAATAAACAAATGATTGTAACATAATTACTTTAATAACCGTATCATGATAAAGAAACGAAACTGAAAGTAAATTCAACACGAAAGTGATAGTTATCTAAAGAGAAAAAAGTAAAACGATATGTAAGACTATAAAAGAAGGGGAGTTGGTTGAGCAAGTATATGAGTTTGTATACTTAGGACGTGTGTGTGTGTGTGTGTGTAGTGACGTGTGTGCAGAGATGGTTGACATGACAAGGATATAGATTGAAAATTGAATCCCGTATTCAGTAAACATTTCAGAGTAAATGGAGCTTTGTACTGTATCGGAAGATGTCAAAATGTGTCAATAAAGGCACGTGCGGCAATTCACAACAAGTTCAGTATAGTATCAAACCTAACGTATGGTAGTGAAAGTTACCTGTGGCAGAAGAAGCATGAGAGTGAAAGTAACGCTGTCGAAATGCGTTTATTAAGACTTTTATTAGATCTGCATCTTATCGATGAGGAATTGTGTAATAAGAGAAAAGTGTGGTTTCTACCATGATTTGGTAACCAAGCTAAACCCATTCCCTGTCCCATGAATCATATGGTATGAAAATTTCTATTGTTTTACTAACGGTTGTGCTGTTGAGGGCACAATATGAAGGGCTCCATACTGGAGAATTCTCCACCGTAGGGACGAGGAGAATGGGTTCTTAGTATCCTTTTCTCCGGACGACTCAACTGCAGAGGCTCTTCGGAAGGCAGGCGGCAGAGTGTTACTTGGCTTTAAAATGATAACTTTTAAAGTCAGGGGAGGATCTCACGCGGAAATGGAGCCCAAACCGCGCAAACTCCAATTCCCCCAGCCCTCCACCTCTCGGGGTGAGACTGGAACGACATCAGTGAGAGTAACGAAGACCTAAGGCGCAGATTTCGCCTCGATCTGACGCCTCCGCTGGTGTCGTCCAGCCGTGAGGGGAAGGGAGGTAGGAGCGGTTTGGCGAAAGGTAAGGTGGGGGTCAAGTGCGCAGGTAAAGGACGTCCTCGTCCTGAACAGGCGGAAAAGACCCCTGACCCCCATGCCCATAAATTGCTAAACCCAAGGGTAAGACGAGGGTCCTCCATGCAAATCTTCACCATGCAGCAGCTGCTTCTGCCGTGGTGGATGTTTGCTTTGCAGAAAACAACATTGAACTTATACAAGAGCGTTGGGTGGCAAACGGTCAAGTTCTGGGATTGGCGGCTGCCGGTAAAATTCTTGTCAATACTATAGGCACTAGACCCAGAGCTTGTATAATTTATAATAAAAATATTGAACTTTTAGCTGTTCCAGAGTACTGCAGTGATGACCTGGTCACAGCCTTCATAAATCTCAAGAGATCTCAATCTGCACAGGGGCCAGAGTAGTCATTTGTTCAGCCTATTTTCCCTAAGAAAACTCGATCCTACCATCGAGTTAGAACGAGTGGCGGAGTTCGCCTGAAAACACAACGCCAAACATGTGGTGAGTTGTGATGCTAATGCTCACCACACAGCCTGGAGAAGCACCAACATCAACGAAAGAGGTGAGTTACTTTATGATTTTATCATCTCCAACCACCTACTACTACTTGTAAGCCTAAACTTAGGTTGTTCACCAACCTTTGTAACGCGTGCTAGGCAAGAAGTGTTAGACATAGCCTTTGCTACCAATAACATGTCCAGGCGGATAAATGACTGGCACGTTAGTAGCGCAAACTCGATGTCTAATCACAAACGCATTAAGTTCCAGCTTAGGGATCCAAAAGCGACCTCCTGGAATATCTACAGAGATAGCCTAAGGAGGAATTTGGAAACGTCTCCTAAGAGCATCAAAACAATTAAAGATCTGAAGTTAGCGACGGAGACAGTAACCGTAGGTATCCGTGAAACCTTCGAGGACAGTCGTCCCATCAAAACCAAGACCTCAACACGAAAACTTCTTTGGTAAAATACTAAGCTAAAAGAACTTAGGGAAAAGATCGGGAAACTACTTAATAGGGCTAAGAAAACCAAGGTGTGGAATTTATAGTGCAGCCCTAACCGATTTTAATAAAGAAATTAGGAAAACCAAGAGAGCATCGGGGAGGAAGCTAAACGAGGAAGTTGGGTCTTTGGCTCGCAGAGCAAGACTACACAAAATGTTATCGAAAGCTAAACCTAATCATATCGGGCTTCTTTAAAAGCCGGATGGTAACTTCACTAATAGTGAAACAGAAACATTGGAGTTACTATCGTAAACCCATTTCCCAGAATCAAGACTTCAGCCTTGAATTCTTTCCGAGCCCTACGAAGGCCTTGTAATGAGGACTGTTGTAGGGCTGCAAAGACAAAAAGGCCAAACCTGGTGAAGTGGGCTGTTGACTCTTTTAAACCATTTAAATTAACAACAACTTTTTACGGAGAACTGAGTGAGAGAAAAGAAGAAAGTTATGTTTTTGATGGCATCTCATTTCTTTTTGTAGATAAGATAGTCCTCCTTTTTTTACCTTTCCGGTACCTTCTGCTTCTTGAATACCAACAACGTACTTATCTACACCTATTACACATACGAGTATACAAGTACACCGATTCATTCACTGCAAAACTTTGTAATTCTATATATTTATATAGGATTACAAAGTTATTTATGCAGTTATTGAATCTAGAAAACTGGATCGAAATTAAAAAATATTTTAGTTTTTACTTAATAAATATAATAAACACTAATTGTATTGTAAATTTGAAGCTTCTGTCTGCTAGAAGTATCTTAGAGTTTTGATGTTTGATGAGTTTTGATCGGTCAGTCAGTGAGTGACAAAATTAAGAAACTTTGACTAATTATAATTCTTAAACTACTGGTTCAAATTGAATGAAATTTGAAATATACTATGTTAATATAATGCTTATTTGGTTACTGAAAATTCAGGCTTACCGTTTTATCCACTACGAAGTTATGGGGGTCGAAAATGACCTGAAAAGCTTCGAGAAAAGTATGGTACGGCCGTGCCGCTTTTTTGCTCGACTTGGCGGGGGCACTGCCGCGCCCCCAGATAATTATTTAGGACCCCTTATTTTGAGACAATTTTAAGAACAATTCGTATATAATCTGTGTTATAAAATTGGTTTTTTTAATTGAAAGTTTAGTAAAAGTTTTATTTGAAATTTTATTTTCGTACATTTTTTGTAGGTATATCAATAATACTGTAAATTTTGATTATTTTTAAGGGAGGCAAAGTAAGCAAATAATTATAACTTAGTAAATAAACGAAAAACTCATGAAAAGTAAAGAAGCTCAGGACCGTGCGCTGCAGCAACCAACTTAGAAAGTCATGTTCAGCGGTGGACCTTGTGGTGTGTTGTAATGATGATGTCGAAACAACATCATCATAGCAGCACACCACATAAACTTGGATGATTATTTTATAAGAAATCGACGTGCTGCACACGTTTTTATCACAATTTGTTTAAAGTAATTGTTTAGTGTCAAAAGGAAAATTGAAATTCTTAAAAAAAAACATTTCAGTAAGCTAAGTATAGCTTGTAAAATTTTGAAACAAAATAATTATTGTTTTATATTACATGCTCATAACAAGCATGGTTTAAAATTAGGAGTTGTTACGAATTTATTACTGTGCATCGAAAACTTCCTTGTATTAGGTAACTACCAAAAACTTAAAATAACCCTAGGCTAAGCTGGCATTAAAGACACGAAAGGATGACATTCGACACAGGGTGCCAGAAGGTCGACAAGACACAGGTTACCTTCATTATTGAAAGTGTTCTTGAAATCATATAAGTGTAAATGAATATTCATAACATTTTTCGATCAATAACCTATCGATTAAACCGAGATTTAAAAATTATTGTGCTCTTATTAAAATGATAAAAATTATAAATTTGAAATTGGCACTAAAAGGCTGGTAAAAGTCCACTTTCCACTATCCGCTATCTCTCTTAGTCCGATGGGACGGTATACCGTTTGACCCGACTGGAGAGATATCAGGCGCAGGACCAACGGCTTTACGTGCATACCGAGGCACGGGGCTGAGACACCGCTAACTTCCTGACTCCAATCTGCTACTGAGATACCGCTAGCTTCCTGACTCCGGGCTGCTACAGAGACACCGCTTACTTGCTGACTCCGGGCTGCTACTGAAACAGCGCTAGCGTCCTGACTCCGGGCTGCTACTGAGACACCGCTAGCTTCCTGACTTCGGGCTGCTACTGAGACACCGCTAGCTTCCTGACTCCGGGCTGCTACTGAGACACCGCTAACTTCCTGACTCCGGGCTGATACTGAGACACAGCTAGCTTCCTGACTTCGGGCTGCTACTGAGACACCGCTAGCTTCCTGACTCCCGGCTGCTACTGAGACACCGCTAGCTTCCTGACTCCGGGCTGCTTCTGAGACACCGCTAACTTCCTGACTCCGGGCTGCTATTGAGACACCGCTAACTTCCTGACTCCGAACTGCTACTGAGACACCACTGGCTTCCTGACTCCGGGCTGCTACTGAGACACCGCTAATTTCATGACGCCGGGCTGCTAATGAGACACCGCTGACTTCCTGACTCCGGGCTACTACTGAGACACCGCTAACTTCCTGACTCCGGGCTGCTACTGAGACACCGCTAATTTCATCTCTTACAACACGCACTTCCTGACTCCGGGACAGGAAATTTCTTGATGGAAAAATTTAATAAGGGTTTTTTTTTGGTCCAACCCTGGGTCCGAACCCGGTAACTCATGATAACAATTTTTAATGTTATCGTAGGAACAATAGGGGGGATTAATCAAACATCATTACGAAAATTAATATCATTTTCATCTATTAATTATTATTTATTTAATTTAATTTATTAATACTAATAATAAATTAAATTAAACATAGTAATTTAGGATGAATATTAGCAGCATTAATAACAGCAGAAAATATATGAATTTTTATTTAATAATATATTCATTTTTAGATAAAACTATATGTTTTTAAATATAATAAATATTTATTATGTTAATCAGTTATTTAATATAAACATAAAATTTTCATTAAAATATTTTTATTAATTAATTCTTTATCATTAGGAGGCTTACCAGCGGGGTATTTAGGTTTTAGGATTTTTCCCTAAATGAATTATTATAAATTTTCTTATTATGAATAAATTATTTATAATTAGATTTATTTTTCCTAAAATAAGATTAATTATGTTATTTTTTATATTCGAATTATATATTGATCTATTATATTTAATTATTTAAATATAAAATTATTTAAAATTTTTATAAAATGTATGCACTTGACATTCCAAGCAGTTTTCATCGACAAACCTAGGAAATGTTTAATGAAAATTCCCCAGTGAAAGTTTCGAGTGAAACCTACGCTAATGTTGAAATAGGCAACTAATTAAGCAATGAACACAAGAAGTAACTTCGTCACGAGTGACGAAGTTACTTCTTGTGTACCTCTCGTAGTTCTGGCAGCTTTTGAATTCATTATTCATTGGTAAGAAGTTATTCCGATGATATCCCGGACGTTAGTCTGAGCGAGATTAGAATGGCTCTCCAGCACCTTAAAAACGGCAGGACCCCAGGCGAGGACGGAATTACAGCGGAGCTTCTGAAAGCGGGTGGAACACCGGTACTTGAAGTCCTTCAGAAGCTCTTCAATTCCGTCCACCATGGTGGCACTACTCCGGAGGCGTGGAGCAGAAGCGCGGTGGTCTTGTACTTTAAGAAAGGCGATAACACTCTATTGAAGAACTATAGACCGATTTCCCTTCTGAGCCGCGTCTACGTGCTGTTTTCGAGAGTCATTACGAAGCGTCTCGCACGCAGACTCGACGACTTCCAGCCTCCCGAACAAGCCAGTTTCCGAAAAGGCTTCAGTACCATAGACATGTGGTCATACCTTGCGGCAGATTGTACAGAAGACCGAAGAGTACAATTTGCCACTTTGCCTGGCATATGTGGACTATGAGAAAGCATTTGATTCCGTCGAAATTTGCGGCGGTGCTACAGTCCCTTCAGCGGTGCCAAGTTGACTGTCGGTATATCGAAGTGCTGATGTGTTTGTACAGTAGGGCTACAATGGCTATCCGAGTACAGAAGAGGAGTTCGAAACCTATCCAACTGCAGAGAGGTGTAAGACAGGGTGATGTTATATCCCCGAAACTCTTCACCGCTGCATTGGAAGACGTTTTCAAGCTACTGGACTGGCAAGGATACGGTATTAACATCAATGGCGAGTACATCACTCACCTTCGATTTGCCGACGATATAGTCCTTATGGCAGAATCGCTGGAGGACCTTAGCACTATGCTCAATGACCTCAATGGTGTCTCCCAACAGATAGGTCTTAAGATGAACATGGACAAAACAAAGATCATGTTTAATGTCCATGTCACACCTATGCCGGTAGTTGTTGGGAGCACTATGCTCGAAGATGTTGACGAGTACGTTTACCTGGGGCAAATAGTCCGACTAGGTAAGTCCAACTTCCACCGAGAGGTCAATTGACGGATTCAAATCGGCTGGGCAGCGTTCGGGAAATTACGACACATCTTTTCGTCCGGTATACCTCAATCTCTGAAAACTAAAGTGTATAACCAGTGCGTGTTGCCAGTGATGACTTACGGATCTGAGGCGTGGTCCTTCACTGCTGGCCGTATGAGGACGCTCAAGGTCGCTCAGCGAGCTATGGAGAGGGCTATGCTCGGAGTTTCAATGCGTGATAGACTCAGAAATGAGGATATTCGCAGTAAAACTAGAGTGACCGACATACCCCAACGGATTAGTAAGATGAAGTGGCAATGGGCCGGCCATATAGCTCGAAGAACCGATAACCGATGGGGAAGAAAGGTTCTCGAGTGGCAGCCTCGTACCGGTAGGCGTAGAGTAGGGCGACCCCCCACTAGATGGAGTGACGACCTGGTAAGACATGCAGGAAGTCAATGGATGCAGGTGGCTCAGGACCGTGCTTTGTGGCATTACTTGGGCATATATAAATGATGATGATGATAATGATGGTTAGAAGAATTGGTAAGAAAATGTTGTGAGGAATTAATAACTATTAAAATAGGAAATAAAATATAATCAATAAATAATCAAAATGCGGATGCGTTGTCACTGCTGACGTAAAAGATTAAATGTCTCCGGTTCTCTACACTCACCAGACGAAACACATCATCATTAAGGTGCTATTTCATGCCAGTATTCTGGAAGTGTGGCGTGTAATTAAAAAGGATTAATCTATTGGCTTAAATAAAATTGTACTGCTTGTTACACACTAATAGTAAAATTGTAATAATGCAAATATATTAGCTAGTCCCTTAGACACGTTATACTGTTGTATCACATGATTAGTCCTATCTAAGAGATACTAAAATACCAATAAAAACCCGCTTAAAAAACACGTAGCTGATGTTAGGAATCGATCGAATCGTAAGTCTGCAGTCTGTAAACATGTACAGGATCGCCACTACTCAGATTCGATAGACCACACATCCTTGCAAAAACACCACTACTTTCCAAGGTTGATTCGCAAGTAATTAAATCAAAAAACATTCTAATTTCAATAGAAAAGACGGCTGTGTGCTACCATCTGCTTGAGGTCCTATATTTAATCAAATTAAATCCCAACTCAAGCATACAACTGCAAGACTTCATGATACTATAACACTACGTAGATCGGACCAAAAATTTTAATCTGAAGGAAGCCATAGTTAACTACGATATAGGGACATCGAACACCTCAGTTCCCCCGTGATCATGGGTGCTGTAAGGTACTCGAAACTTCAGGAATATAAAACAAGTTAATTTACGCCGTGAAATCATGTAGTGTTCGCGTAAGCATAAGAAATAATAGTAGTTTACTTTAAAGTTTAAATTAATGAAGTTGTGTGTAATGGAACATTATAGTTTCTCACAGGGATAAGAGTTATATATGAATGAAATGAAAACTTTTTCGACGTAAAAAAAAAAATAAAATTTCGCACGTATTCTCATCTCTATATATCCTTTTTTTAGTGCTAATAATGCGATATTCCTAATTAAAATTGAAAAGCAATAGGTAATCAAATCATGTTCTATAGTAAGAGTACTCAACAAAACAAAAAATATACGTAAATTTGAGGTAATAAATGTGTTCACTAGTCCCCAAGCAGCACCTGTTCACAAGTATGACACATGTGGCAGCCACACAGGGACGACGCCAAAGCAAAGACTTACAGTAGACTTCAATAAATAACTCTCCAAAATCGAATTACACCATAGAGTATTTTACACCATGTAAAAAATCAAAAAATATATATTTATGATAGATTTTGTTAAAAGTAAACGGGAAATATTGATTTCTGTTTATAAAATAGTTTTAAATAAATTTTATATTTCAATTTTAAGAATATTTTCTTTTGTCTGTGGCTGAAATTTACGAAACGCTGTCCGCCATATTAGTACCTTCGTGACGTCACTGATCCCGACTAAGGGTACTCGTGTTCTGTGTGATTGAGAGAACTAGCTAATGTACTGCGTTATTTCGACATTTTTCAAGTTATCATTACGATTATTGAGTTTATTTCGAATTTTATTGAAAAGGCATCTTGGAAGACGTATTCGTAAAAGCACTAATCTACCAAGGATAAATAAGTTGGTTTTTGGAAAAATTCAAATTTCAGTTTTTGTTCTGCTGAGTTGAGGAACGTTAAACCATCAATGTAAATACCTATTACCAACTTTTGTTTATACAAAACACAATACCAGGTCAGAGTGCATTTAGATAAAACATAGTTTAGTAGATATCATAGTTTAGTTTACCTATAGTTACAATCTTTAGCAAACATTCATTATATTATCTAAGTTAACGTTATTTATTACAAAATTCGACCAGCGATACCTTTCACCTCATGATGTTTTGTTTTGTATAAACGATTGTTAAATATAAGCCATACATCAAAATGATCTTCACAGAAGAATAGTCTAGTTTTTGGAGACAATGTATTCGGATATGTTCTTGCCAGTTTTAACCAAATATTTTTTATATTTAAATCAGTTGGCACTTGAACCCATAACTTTCCAGGCATTCTTATGCTTTTATTTTTGCATTCAGGCACAACACAACAATGATAAAGATGATAACTCATTGCTAAACATTAAAAAGTAACTTATTCCTTTGCAAAATCGGCAAAATTCTAGGACGTTACGAGTTAAACAGCATGGCGACTAGCATTTTCACGCGAAAATTGAAAACGATAAATTAAAATTAAATTTTACGACACTGTTCGGTTTTAAATAATTTATTAAAAAATTATAGTGGCTCATTATCAGTCTAAGATTCATACAAAACACTTTTTGAAAATGGGTGTAATACCCTATTATATTATATATAATATAATTTAAGTGCTGATTTACCACGTGCTCGGTGATGGAGGAAAACATCGTGAGTAAACCTACATATTTGAGGAATATTTCGAGAACATAATGTGAAGTCCGTCGACAGATTGTAACAGTGTGGCGGAATTGTTCCATAGCCCTATCAGAAATGGGAGGAGGCCGATTCCAGCTTTATCAGGGATATTTTGCAATAACCGGCCGAGTAGGTTCAGAATAAGTAATAAACGCAAATTAATTAAAAAAATTAAAAGTTAAGCATTCTGTCCTCTTTATCTTTTAATTCAAAATGCATTATTTGTACTGATTTTACAGCGCACGCACACGCAACGGTCGATCGGTGGGCAAAACGTTGTTGCCCGTAAATCACATTTAGTTTGTGATAATTTCAAATACAAGTAGAAGCCTTGCTTACTCGTATTTTCAAAAACTCCAATAACGGTACATCATTATTTATATATTTGATCTTAAGTTTAAAATTTGGCTACGAAAAATATAATAGGCTATGAATATGTTTTAACATTTTATAATTTCCACTTTCTACGCATGGAATTGCATATATTAAAAAAATATTCTTTTATTTATAATAGCCTGCATATTTCTCTCCCTTGCTTTTAGTTTTAACTGAAGTAAGATGTATAGTTCTACATTTTCATTAAAAGAAAGCGAGTTTCAGTTAGCTCAGTTTAGGCAATTTCCACTACAATATATTTGCATTACAGCCCATAAAAGTCCAATTCACCACAGGTTGACACATGTGGTGAACTTTCTCGTGGTGGTCACACTTGGTAGACGAATTGGCAACCGCAGTTATTTAATATGTTGAGTCGTTATCAGCAAAATACCGCTGGTCTCCGTGTTTGTAACAATAACTCTAACGGCACCCATGGTACCGCATATGGTATGCGGTAGTGGATATTCTTACACCGCCACTACAACGGCTTACAGTATATAAATTTGACACATTATTTTTAAACAAGTAATAACAAGTTATTTTAATATACCACGTTCTTATCATATTTTTACAGTGTCATCTGATTCTGAGCTATGTTCAAAATTTGACATCTCTAGCTCGTCGGGATGTTACTAAATTAAACCCGTTCCGACATACACGAAAGCGAGTTAATAAAAACCTGATAAAATACTTTAAAGCGCTCTTTCTTACTGCCCTTATTAGATTACTAGATTAAATATACTAAAACAGCAATTTAACGAACATTAAAATTTAGTAAAAACATACATACATCGCTACAAAACAAATCCTTCACATGTTCTTGAGAGGATTAAACAGTTATTAGTTGATGATTTCGTCAAGCTTTCGTTAGTATAATCAGTCCAAGCTGCACTGGTCTCTCACTCTGCAGGCCTCTGTCACTTTTGTTACCTGCGTGTCTTATATGCCTATAATCGGGTGGAATCTCCAGCTTAGTAAAATACATAGTCAGGGCCAGGGCGTTTTAGGTCAAAAAAATCAAATCAAATTACATTCAGCTCTGTAGACCTCGGACGTGTCGGTTGAGTTCACTCCCGTCACTCCACTCTCTCTTTACTCATACACACAAAATATTTTATTAGTATACCTCGCCTACTGCTTGGTGCTTCTTTGGTGACTGTATTGATCCTCACTATGGTGCGCGAAGAACGCTGTTCCGGAAGACAGCAGTCTCGCTGCGAAGTATATCAGACGTTTGTTGTGCTGTAAAGAATGTTTTGTGCGCAACTCTCCTTCCTTGTTCCAACATGGATACCGAGATGCATGTCCCGTCGAAGCAAGATGACGGAAGCTTCACCCTCGTTCAAGGCAAAAAGCGCAAATGCGCAGCCCCCAAGAAAGCAGCCGAGACCAACTCAGTCCCCCCTCGTCACCCACCGCCACATCGGCTAAAAAGCCAACCGCCGCAGCGCGCAATCAAAAAAAATTTACTGCTTACGGGTGCAAAACGCTGGCCAGGGAATTCACATGTATATTAACTTGACCGAGGAATTATGCAGTGTCACCTACGCGTTCAGTAAATCAGCCTTACACACACACACACGCTCTCCCATGGGAGGTTAACTTTCGTGTCGTTATCCGAGGACTCTCCAAGGAACCTGAGACCGTCCACATCCATGACGACCTCTAAGCCCAGAATCTCTCAGTTCGAGAAGTGCACAGAAAGTACCAGAATTCCAATAAAAATGGATGCTTAGACCTGTGCCTTGTCATTCTGGACCGTCTCTGGAAGGCAAGGAGATATTTAACGTTTAGGGCATCTGCAACCTAAAAGGAATTGCGATTGAAGCCCATCGTAATAGGGGCATCGTTGACCAATGCCATCATTACCAATTTTACGACTACTCGGCAAAAAACTGCTACGCCTGGCCTAAGGGCGTCAAGTGCCTAGGTGACTACGACATCGCTGGCGACACCCCACACGCCCGAGACGGAAGAGCCTCTGAGCTCTCTTAATTGCCGCGAAGAGGGACACCAAGCCAACTATCTTGGGTGTTCCAAAGCGCTGCGAATGAAACGACGCGAAGGTAAAAGACAAGCAATCCCAATGGTAATTAACGCCTTAGACTCCAATTCACTAACCATTCGCTACCAAGTACTAACCGGACATCCCTGACATAGCAATACTCAAAGATTTCCGTTTATCGATAACATCAATCGAAACGATTTCAGAACTAGGATCGGACCACAAGTCACCAGTCTTGACGCAACTGTACTTCAGACTAAAACCAACGTGAACTGGCGTAAGCTCGAGGTCAAACTCGAGTCTATGACTTCCCAGTATTTAGACACGACAAAATAGAATCACCAAAGGAAGCCAATAAGACAATTACCACCCTATCGGGCCACCTCACCTCAGCGGTCGACGAATACACTCGTAAGGTCCGCGTATCGAGTTATCGACACTTGAAGCTTTAATGTGATATTCAACAGCTAATTAGAGCGAAAATGGGGCCCTAAGACATTTCGATTACTATCATACAATAGAAAGAAAATTTCTACGCAACCTCCAAAACGAGGTGAAACAGTGCCTTGCCGAGTTCAGACACAATAAGTGGGATAATCTATCGATGGATATCGAGCCATCACAAACTGCTTTCTGACAGTTAACCCGGGCTCTGAAAGCAGATTAGCCCTCACCCATGTCGCCTCTCATTAGGTCAGGAAACCACGATCTCGTCTTTGACGACTCCGAAAAGGCTGAATGCCTGACGGACAGTTTAGACTGCCAGTGTACTTCCTCTAGCAAATCTGTAAACCCCGGTTATCTAGCAGAGCTTGAACTATCACGTACATCGCCTAACAGAGTACATTTTGAAAGGCTTCATCCTCCCAAAACGAGGCCATAAGACCACTAGCATCGGCGCCCTCTTCTTTGATGACGCAGAAGCGTTCGAAAAGGTATGGAACGATGGCTTGCTTTACAAGCAATATAAACTCAAGATGCCCGATAGGCTCACTCACATCATCAGAGCTTTTCTTGCCAATCGCTACTTCCGCTATCGAATAGAGGGAACTCGCTCTATAAAGCGTCTCCTCAAGACTGGAGTCCCTCAGGACTCTGTCTCCTCCCCACTCCTCTTTACTCTCTTCGCGAGTTATATACCTAAAAAGCCAGTAGTTAATACTGCTCTTTTCGCCGATGACACGGAAATTTTAGTCGTCCATTATAACAAAAGAATTTTCACCAAGATGTTCCAAACAGCCGACAACCGCTAAGGCGATTGTTTCCGCTTATGGAGAACCGAATTGAATTCTGAGAAAATTGTAACAATATAATTTCAAAGGAAACTTCTCAATCGTCAAAAAATATCCTAAGAAATCGATATGTACGGTCACCCTGTTCACTCGTCAGATCCCCTGGCAATCAACGGCCAAATATTTAGGGGGTACATTCGACCACGGCATGACCTTCGCGAAACATATTCGTCTCCACCCAGTAGTTAAGAGCAAGAGAAAACTGTCCCCAAGACCAATTTCCATCTTTACAAAGCTTGCGTTAGACCTATCATGCCTTACCCAAGCGTTGTTTTCGCACATACTGCCCATCGAAATTTGTACAGTACAAATTATGGCCGTAAGTCGTCGTCGTTCGCGTCGTTCAATGTAATGACAATGTCTCAAAATATTCGCAGAAAGTTTAAAATAGGGAATTTAATTTAGAGGTCATAATTATACTGCGTAAAACAAAACTCATTTGAAGTCTCAAAAACCAGTTAGTGACGTGGCAAATAAAATTTTAATGAGATTGAAATATCAATACCACTTGGGAAAACCTTTAAGGCTGTCTTATATTTCTTGATCATTACGTTACAAAGTAATCCTAAAAACAATCGCAAAAGTGGGTTTCGAGCCTGCCCTCGGATTTCACTTATACTAAATGTCATTGAGTTTCAAAGCGTTTCTCATTAATTTTTCCTTTGTACAATGTTCTTAAATCGTATGCTTTATGTTTGTGTACAGTCTATATATGTACATTCCTCTAACACCTTAGAGGATTTTTGGGTAAGGACATGTCCGCCGCGCTGAAACAATACGTGTTGCGGACTATACGTTTCTCCGAAATAATTTTTCTCAGACATGCAGGTTTCTTTATGATGTTTTCCTACAATACAAAAAAAAATACAATTAACTATTTCAGTGTCTATGTGAGGTTAGCGACAGTACGCTAGATGTTCCTGAATTTTAATGGGCTAAAACTAGGCTATCTTTTCTGGGTTAACACAAAAAATATTTCTTAGTTTAAATTTTTTAATTTAATATTTAAAAACATAGTATAGTTCTATTGCCTAAAATTAAAATAATTTGTAAGAAGAATAATTATAAATAAGGCTTAATATAAAATAGGTTTATATAATATGTATACCTTATATTACAAACTGCACTGCACTGCAGGCCCATTGCCACCCACAATATATTATTAAAATTGACATTTAAAAAAGATTTTAAAATATTTAGTGGAATCGTACTTCATATTTTTGGTCAGTTTATTTTTTCAAAATCGCTTTTATCAATTAAGGTTCTGCTTCTCTCTAGGTCTTTGAGTAAGTTGTTTTCTTCATAGAATAAGAGTGACAAGCGAGCACACAGCCCACCCGGTGGTAAGTGGATGCTGCAGCCCTTAGATATCCACATCTATCCTCGATTAAAAATCAAAATACAGATGCGTTGTCACTCCTGAAGATTAAGATGTCTCGTTACCAGTAAACCACCATACGAAACATAGCAGCATAAATCTGCTATTTACGCTGGTATTCTGTGTGGTCCGACCCTGGTCGAGCCGATCCATTCGTGCCGTACCCACAATATAGCACTAGCGTGGCACTACCACATACTTTCAATTTGGGTGTAAATTCGTGTATTGTCACTATTTAAATAAAAATATACTCATGGGAAATTATGTAGAGTTCCACCTTGCTGTTGAACAGCATGCTTGTTTCACTTGCTTCAATATAATATTTCGTAGATGTTTCCAGTGTCTTATAATATATATTGAATGACTGAATATTTTTTTACATTTAGTTTTATCAATATGAGTTTAGAGTTGACTCTAGTCAATTAAGCAGGGATTGAAAAACAGTTTCAAATTTCATTACGATTATTCATTTACATTCTGTTTTCGATTAAATTAGAGGGCTTGAAATGAAAGTATTTATAGAGTTGTAATTAAACTTTATTTTAAAACAATTTCTTCCTTACTTTCCTCTCATTTCTTTATAATTACATCAATATTTATATAAGAAAAAACAATGTGTAACTAGCTGTATAATATTTTCTGCACCAAAATATGATTTTGCGGCTGTAAATCCATAAAATCAAACATATAAAAAATCTTCGTTCGTGTACAAACCTAATGTATCTACTTTAAGTTTTATTTTAGCTCTAGCTCCAGAGCCACCGAATACAGGCATTTTACCGGCATTTTCGGAACTTCTTTAATCCCTGCTATTCTAAAGAAATAATATACTAGCATCGCTATACACCGTCTAGTGCAGCGTAAGAAAACCTACTACTCTCATATCACTCCGCGGAATCACTTTACAGATATTCGATCTTGCGACACACACAGGTGCGTAAGAGGCCACAGAGGGAAACTGAAACAGGGGATGGGCAGCAGTGCATCCACCTGGTGAAATCTCAATAATATTAATGGCTAAAGGTGGTTGCCGAGTGCCAACCTGCCTGCCAAGCATGGCAATTACGGCAAATTGCTGCGAAATAATCCACAGGGGGGGCCTGAATTGCGAAACGGATCGGGATAAAACAGATTGCACCAAAAGGTCAAATTTAAACATATTTAATTTAAACGAAAATAGGATTTGTTTTTTTTTTCAGTGACACAAAGGTTCTTTGAAAACTTGAACAATTTTTTAAGATAATAATAATGTCCTCCAGAACCGATTTTTGGCCACGGCGGTCTGCCTCAACGGAGGCTAGCCATCGGCGCAGGACAGGATTATAGTGGCCAAGTGCATGCGCAAGCACAGGTGCACTCTCTATTCCCTCACTCTTGTAATCCGACGGGACGGTAAACCGACACAACCGGGAGAGAGATCAGGCGCAGGACGGCTTTACGTACTTTCCGAGGCACGGGGGTGAGACGCCGAAAACTTCTGAGAAGAGAATTTCTGAACAGAAAAACTCAATAATAGATTTTTTAAACAATGATAATGCTTTATTTCACTAATACATTTTAACAAATAAATTTAAAGTCCCTGACTCTCCCCCTCTTTCCTCTGTATTAAGAAAATTGAATAATGCAATCCGCATTTGATCAAAAATACTTCTCGCATCGTTTTCAGTTCTCAATTAAGTTGTCAGAGAAAAAATGACGATTATTTTCACAGTTGTATTGGAAGTTCTTTTTTTCTCACTATCTCTTGTCGCTTCCAGGTACGGTTGAAATAAATTTTTCAATAATTTTTTTTTTAGAAATTTTATTAAAAAGGAGCTAAATGAAATAAGAAAAGTAAAAAGATACCTGCGGAGTTTCATTCGTCGTTTTTTTCACAGCGGCAAATAACACTTCTGATGAACAAAATTTTATCTTTTTTTACGTTGACGAAATGTAGAGATTACATTATTTCCTGAAATCATTGACTGTTTCATTCGTTATTAAAATTGATTTCAATTTAATAATAATTTCGCGTTAGTCATTCAAAAAAGACTTGACTCAATCCTACACAATAATAATTACGTGGTAGAGCCACGCTGCAGCTTTATTATGGTTGCTGCACGAATGGATCGGCTCGACCGGGGAAGGACCACGCCTTTACAGAATAACAGCGTAAAATAGCAGCTCAATGCTACTTTGTTTTGTCGACGTCGAGGACATTGGTTGGCTCAATACGGGAGCTCATTACTGCTATGTTTCGTATGGTGAGTGTAGTGAACCGGATACCCTTTTTACTGGAAACGAGGTATTCTATCTCCTTTTAAAAAAAGAGGTTTATTGATGACCCGAATTTGGTTAAAACCAATCTTACCAGCCTCGAACACAGGTGGAAAGTAGCCAACATTTCGTTTTTCTACAGGATGCATTTCGGAGAGTGTGCGCAGGAATTGCATAATTTAATTCCTCCCTCTCCCTTCCACCATCGGACGACCAAACGCTCGGCCAGTCTCGACCCTTTCGTTTTTGACTTACCACGCATTCGAACCAAAAGATTTGCTTTATCATTCTTCATATGTACAGCAAAGGAGTGGAATAAATTTCCAGCTTGTGTCTTTCCATCCAATTACAGTGTGGGTGTCTCAAGGCAAAAGTGAATAGGTTTTTGTTAAGTAGTGCGCTTCACTTTCTTAGGCTTCATCACCACTTACCATCAGGTGGGAATGTAGTTAAACGATGGCTTAGAATAAAAAAAATCCTCAAGGCTAAAATACTCACGTGTATTTTGATTCTACATTGAGGATAAATGTAGAACATCGTTTACCATCAGGTGAACTGTGGCTCATTTGTCACACCCTTATTATAACAAAATACATTGTATTGACGTTGATCCTCATGTTTTATATGGACTATAACGACTTCTGTTATCTATTGCGCAGGAAATACGGCTAGGAATGGAGGTTCATAGCTACGGTAGCGGTCGCTGCTATCTAAGTCTATCTCACTAACTATACGCCAGAAAAGATTTCGTTCTCAAATCCTTAAGCTTGAAGTAGGTTATCATTGACGTAAGTGTAGTTGGATGCGTCTTTGATATTCAGTTTCGCTACTAGCGGTTGCAAATCGGTTTGCTCAAGTTCTGTGAACTTCAGGAGTACATAATTAATACTTAAAATTTGAATTCGTATTTTACTCGTTAATGGTCGCGAGTTCCTGAAATTTTTAAACTACCGTGGCAACTATTTTTTGAAATAGTGTTGGGCGTTTACCAATAAATCTCAAAAACTATACGCCAGGAAAGATCTCGTTCTAAAATCCGTAACCTTGAAGTGGGTTTCCTTGATACTAGGGCCGATGCAGAAGCAAAGGTAAAACCTTTTGCTAGCATCATAAACGGAGCGGAGTAAAAGTCTAAAGTCATAACTATCTTTATTTCAACAAGAGATTCAATCAAATGGTACAACATTGCGCAGATGTAAATTAAATTAGCTCATGTAATCAATTTAAATAAATCAGCTCATCTTAACAATTCGCCAATTTATTGGAGCTCCGCTCGGTTCACTCGCCTGCTTCAATAAATTAGCGAAATCATTAAAAAAAATTCAAATTCAGATTTTTATTGTTTACAAACCTTGTCTGCGTTGAGCTACAAATATTGCCGAAAATTTGTGTAAATTGGACTACGGGGTACGGAAGAGATAGATTTCATGAAATGATTCCTTGTGCCATGGAAGCTCCGCTAGCTTTGCTCGCTCCGCTCTAAATACTTATGCGTTGTAAAGCCACGCTTTAACTAATTTATCACTGAAGCACGAATATGTCGACCCGACCAGGAAAGGACCACGCTCTCACATAAATGTTTTAAATGGTGAGAGTGTAGAATCGGTGACTATTTTTACTGGATACGAGACCATACCGTCTTAGTCCTCGGTGGTGACGACGCATCTAAATTTTGATTCGTAATTGGGGACAGAACTCGATGTCTATGGGCTACAACATCCACTTACCGAACCGTATATACTCGTTTGCCACCCTTATCTATATATGTATATATGTGCGTGCGCCACGAGAGCTCCGCTCCAATAAGTTAATTTGAATGCGCCTTTAACATTCAGTGACGCTGTTAGCGGTTGCAAATCGGCTTGCTCAAGTTCTGTGAACTCGAGGCGAATGTAATTAGCACTGCAAATTTGAATTAGGGTTTTACTCGTTGAATTCAAGGTCGCGATTTCCTGAAACTTTTAAGCTACCGTGAACTACCACAACTCGATTTCCTTAACGTCTTTAATACGTAATTAACTTATATTTTTCATTAGTAAACCTTTTCATTCAATAAACATATATAAATAATACTTGTTATAAGGCACTCTTATGATTACATATAATTTATACTTCTAATTATTGTCACCTAGAGGAACTCCAGCTTTATTTTTGTGATTTGGCTAAACAATAATTTAATCACAACATTTATTTTCATTTTTAACAATACGGGACATATAATAAAATAATAATCCAATAGACGAAAATATTTATATAATCTTTGCACTGACTCGCTGCTAACTTTTTAATACGAGGGCTGCACTAAAAGTATCGGGAATGGAATATTTCCACTGTTCCCGTCATATTAAAATCTTTTTAATTGCAAAATCCTTGGTTTTAAAAATCGAATACCATTTATTTATTTAAAAAAAAAGATTCTCGGTCTTGTCACAAGGTTTTGTCAAACTTGTTTAGTCGTTGAGAAAATGGAATTGACCCGAGAAAATTCATGAGCGATGATTTTGTAATGAGGGTACATTAAATATATAAGTGATTGATTGCAAAAGGCTCGTCGAACAGTCACGAATAAACCATCAATGCGCTTACCCGTGTCTTATTTACGAAATACACTACAGTGGCGACGAGGATTAAGTTGTTTTTATTCTTCGGTAAATTTACGTGGACGCATATATTAAATAATGTCGATCGGCAAAGTGAGTGAATTCAACGTCAAAACAGGAAACTGGACTTTATATGTGAAGAGACTAGAAATGTACTTTACGGTAGTGAAAAACGAAATGTGGTTGCCGACATTAATCGCCGGTATGGGAGACGAAGCGTACGAATTATTAAGTAATTTAACAAGTCCGATTAAACCGGTAGATAAATCGTATCAAGAAGTGGTAAAAATACTTCGGGAACATCTTCATCAACCCTCGTTCATGGCGGAGCTATATCGTTTTCGATAAAGAAGACAGTTGAGCGGAGAAACGATTCCGCAGTATACAACCGAACTTAAGAAATTGTCGAAATACTGTGAGTTTCATTCAACTCTAGATGACAGTTTAAGGGATCAATTGGTGTGTGGGCTAAGAAGTGATGTCATCCGTCAACGATTATTCGCAGAAGATAATCTGAAATATTCCGTAGCCGTGAGAATAGCTTGCGCTTTAGAGGCGGCGGAGCGGGATTCGGCCGCGGTGGAGCAGGCGGGCGGCGGCGACGGGCTCGGCGGTAACGGCGCGGATAGCGCCTTGCATGCGGTGACATCATCGATAAGCGGCGCTCGAACACGGGAGCAGGACAGCGCACCGAGGGCTTTTAAAGGTCGAGAACATGGGGCGGCAATGCGCTATATTGCAGCGCCTGCGGGTCGAGATACCACCGAAGTGATGATTGCCGCTATAAGAAATTCGTGTGTGGTAAATGCAAACAGAGCGGTCATCTACGCAGGGTATGTCCCAAACGAGGGGGGTACACGGGAAATGCGGGCTCCCGACGCCACATGTACCATGAGGAGGCGGCAGAGTGCGAGACACCGTCAGCGGACGACGAGCCACCATCCGTGGAAAGTCAAACGGAGTTACAGGAGGATCTACACCATCTATGTTTAAATAGCTATAAACCGGAGAGCCTACCTACTAGTTATTATTAGACGGATTTAAACTTAATATGGAAATTGATACCGGGTCGGCAGTGTCTTGTATAAGTAAAGCGACTTATAATAAATATTTTTACACTAGACCTATGGACAAGTTCGATCTGGTTCTAAAATTTTATGATGGAAGTCGAATCAAACCTTTAGGCATCATCAAGCCCGAAGTTAGATATGGAAATATAACAAAGCACTTAGAACTGTTTGTAATAGATGGGGGCACGACTTCATTGTTGGGTAGGCAGTGGCTGTCGGAACTGCAAATTAAAATTCCGACATTCCATAGCATGGTGCTGGATGACCATTTTAGTAACAATAATTTGTCATTATTATTCGACAGATATAACAAGTTGTTTTCCGGCGGCTTGGGGGTGGTTCGCGGGCAGCAAGGCGACGCTGCGAGTCCGGGAAGGGGCGATACCGGTGTTCTGCCGCGCACGACCTTTGCCCTACGCGCTCAAGGACCGCGTGGATGCTGAGCTGGATGCGATGCTTCGGGAGGGGGTTATTGAACCCGTGGAGAGCTCTGACTAGGCTACACCTCTGGTGCCGGTACGTAAGGCGGATGGTGGGCTCCGAATTTGTGCTGACTATAAAGTGACGCTGAACCCCGTATTGCTGGTCGATAGATTTCCCTTGCCTAGGATTAATGATTTGTTGGTAGGTATGAATGGCGCTAGAGTATTGTCTAAAATCGATCTGCCACAAGCCTACAATCAGATCGAACTAGATAACTCTAAAAACCTTAGCGTTATAAATACACATAGGGGCCTATTTACGTATAACAGGCTAGTATATGGGTTCTCATCAAAGTCCAGGAATTTTCCAGCGTATAATGTCAAATCTTTTTCACGAAAAGGTAGAAGTATTTTTGAACGATATAATAATAGGTTCTTCTAATGAAAGAGAGCATTTACAAATATTGGAAAAGGTGCTTAGTAGATTACATAAAAACGGAATGAAGCTGAGGAAAGACAAATGTTTATTCATGGTGGACGAGGTCAAGTATTTAGGATATATTATTTCAAAAGATGACATTAAAGTTGATCCTGACAAGGTAGCTGCTATAGTAAAAATTCCGCGCCCCAAGGAAGTTTCGGACTTAAGATCATTTAGCTAGGTTCATTAAAAATTTAAGTACTACCTTAGCCCCACTTTACGGCTTATTAAAAAAGGGTGTTACTTGGGACTGGGATGGAAGTTGCGAGGAATCTTTAAAAAAAAATTAAAAAGTCTTAACCAGTGCTGAAATAGTAAGTAGTAAGTAAGTAGTATTGCATTACGATCAAAACAAACCGTTAATACAGACGTGTGACGCGAGCGCTCGAGGTATAGGAGGCGTGCTCACTCAGCCGTGCGCCGGCGCAGTGGGAAGCGAGCGGCCGGTGGTCTATGTGTCGAGAGCTCTCAGCGACGCGGAGAAACATTATTCACAAATTGATCGCGAGGCTTTAGCAATTGTTTTTTGCTTAAAAAAAATTGCATCAATACCTGTATGGTCGACGGTTCACCTTACGTACTGATCACAAGCCGCTTGTCAGTATTTTTGGCCCAAAAGATGGCATTCCATTAATGGCTGCGAGCCGATTGCAGCGTTGGGCGATTACGGTATCCGCTTACTCTTATGACATAGAGTACGTTAGTAGTAAACAGAACTGTGCGGACGGCCTATCTCGTCTACCGGTATCGGTTCAATCCACAAAGAACGAATGTTTAGATTTACCTGAACAAACGTATTTACATTTCGCTCAAAGTGAAATGTTACTGGATTATAATGAAATTAAAAAACAAACCCAGCGCGATTCGATTTTAGGTAGAATTATACTATATTTAAGAGAAGATTGGCCCACCGATAATGAGGTCAAATCATTGCAACCGCATTTTACCCGAAAAAAGGAACTATAAGAAGAACTAGGGTGTATCATGTGGGGTCATAGAGTAGTCATACCGGAGAATTGCAGGGGTAGGGTGGTCACCGAACTCCACGAATGCCACCTGAGAATCGTCAAAACGAAGGCGGTAGATCGAAGCTATGTGTGGTGGCCGGGGATGGATGAGGCGATCGAAACGATGTGCCGAGCGTGCGTCGTGTGTGCGGCCGAGGCGGACGCGCCCCAACGGCACACTCCAAGCCCGTGGCCATGGCCAGCTAAGCCTTGCTCTCGTATACACGTAGATTTTTAAGGCCAATTTTCAATAAAATTTACTTGGCAATAATTGATGCCAGAACTAAATGGCTAGAGGTTTTTTATGTACCGAGTACAGCAGCAAGCCACACTATAGTTAAACTTTCCGAAGTTTTTGCTAGGTGGGGTCTACCTAAAGCTAAACAATTAGTATCAGACAATGGGCCGCCATTTACCAGTAGGGAATTTTCTCAGTTTTTAACAAATAATGGTATACAGCATGTTTTCACCGCACCGTACCACCAGGCTTCAAACGGTGCCGCGGAAAACGCAGTACGCACGGTCAAGAAAGTTATTAAAAAGGCAGTGAGGGAAAATAAAGATATAAATTATTTTTTAAACACTTTCCTATTGCATTATCGAAATACCGAACATTGTACTACGGGCGAAAGTCCCGCTTCTCTCATGTTAGGAAGAAGATTACGTACTAAACTAGACGTAATTAGACCGGATAGTGAGAATAAAATTATTAAAACTCAAATAAACCAGAAAGAGAACGCTCCCACTGGTGAACGTGGCCTGCAGCCGGGTGATGATGTATGGCTTCGCCAATATCAGGGGAGCGACAAATGGGCAGCCGGACAAGTGACGCAACGTTTGGGCATAACGGACTACAAAGTTTTAGACACTATAGGTAAGGAGTCACATAAGCATATCGACCAGCTAAAACGTAGAATTAGGAGTTCACTGATTTGTCCCCGTAGTAGTAATAGTCAGCCAAATTCGAGTTCCGAGTCTTTGTCTTGCTCCGGTGCAGAGGAAATTAATGCGCCTAGAATAAACCCTGCCGTAACAGACACCGGGAGGAAATCAAAAGCACCGGAGGGAACCGAAATAATAGATAAGAGTGACTGCTTAGATACGGCAAGGGAAACTTCAACACTTCGTGCTCCATCAGCTCATACGTCGCCTGTACCGCCCGCAACGCCGCCCCAGGTCTTCCGGCCAGTACGCAAGTGCCGTTTGGATAACCCCCCCGCTATAAAGAGTAGTTAACATCGCACTATATTATTTTTATATACTTCTTTTTTTTAAATATTTTTAAGAATTTTTCCTTTTCTGTAACAGTATAGTATAAAATACTTATATGTATAACTAATTGTAAGTCTTAATTAAGGTGGGAGGATTGTAATGAGGGTACATTAAATATATAAGTGATTGATTGCAAAAGGCTCGTCGAACAGTCACGAATAAACCGTCAATCCGTTTACCCGTGTCTTATTTATGAAATACACTACAGATTTATTACGACTTTCGAAGTGGTTTAACACAAAAACAGTGTGTTGACCGGATGATTTCTGCATTTGGTGATGAAGCCCCATCCAAAATCACAATTTATCGCTGGTTTGTTGAATTTCAACGTGGACGTGTCAAGCTCAGTGATGATCCCCGTCACGGTCGTCCAAAAACGTTTGAAAAAGAAAACGTTGATGCTGTGCGTAAACTGATTGAGGAAGATCGACATGTGGCATACCGCGAAATTCAGGCAACTTTAGACATTGGCATGAGTCAAATACAAATAATCTTGCATGAACAATTAGGTGTAAAAAAGTTGTTTCCCGATGGATACCGCATTCGCTCTGAAGCTCGTGAAGAGCAAAAAAGCGGGTCGCGTTACTTGGTGCGTCAAAACTCTCGAAAGATTCCACGCAGGATCCTCAAATGCTGTATACAAAATCGTATCAGGTGACGAATCCTGGATATACGCGTATCCAAAACAAAAAACCAGTCATGAGTTTGGGTGTTCGAAAATGAGTTAAAGCCAACAAAAATTGTTCGTTCACGGAGTGTTGCAAAAAAAATGGTGGCCACGTTTGTCTCCAAAATTGGCCACGTTACGACTATTACTCTTGAGGGACAAAGAAAGGTTAATGCAGAATGGTATGCTAGTATTTGTTTGCCAGAGGTTATTTCTGAACTCCGTAAAGAGAACTACAACTGCCGCATCATCCTCCATCACGACAATGCGAGTTCTCACACCGCACACAGAACAAAAGAGTTGTTAGAGCAATAAAACATACTCGTAGAATTATTAGACCATCTGCCGTACAGCCCCGACCTAAGCCCTAATGATTTCTATACTTTCCCTAAAATAAAGAATAAATTGCGTGGACAGAGATTTTCATCAAATGAAGAAGCTATGGACGCCTACAAAACGGCCATTTTGGAGACCCCAACTTTCGAATGGAATGGTTGCTTCAATGATTGGTTCCATCGTATGGAAAAATGTGTCAAATTACGCGAAGAATACTTCGAAAAGGAATAAATACATTTTTAAATAGTAATGTTGTGTCACTTCCTTGATTCCCAAAATTTTCAGTGCCGCTCGTATACAAAACATCTTATACAAAATTTTTGTGAGACCGTGTATTGGTGGTTTATTATAACCGTAACATACGGGAATTGTTTAATTGTGTTATAAAACGTCATTTTAGCTTTTTCAAAAGAAAGACACATAATTAAAGTGAATAGATTTTGTAATTATCATGTTAAATCAACCTTATTACAATTAAATAGTGTTACGGCACATCATTATCATTCAATAAAGCTATTTTGATTAATCTACATGAACTAATAGAACTGTACGTTCTGCATCGTTTTTTTTTTACCGGTAATTAAGCAGTTGATTTAAATGTGCTGCGATAGTAGAAACGATGTTTTATTATAGTCTTCGAATTTATATTTACACAGGTGCAAATTGCTCGTCGAGGTCAGGAATCTCAAAAGATGGACACTTATATTTTTTAACTTTGTTTTTCTTTTATAGACTATCGGTGACAAACGAGCACACAGTCCAGCTGACGGTAAGTGGATGCTGTGGCCCCCAGACATCTTCATTTATTCACAATTAAGAAATAAAATGGAGATGCGTTCTCACCCCTGAGGACTAAGATGGAATGCCTTGTTCCTGTAAAATGGGTCTCCGGTTTTCTACATTTACCATTCGAAACACAGCAGAATTAAGCTGATATTTTACGCTGGTATTTTGTGAGAGCTGTTTCCTACCCTGGTCGAGCCGACCCATTCATGCTACAACCATAATACAGTTGTAGCGTGGCGTTTACTACGTTTCATTCAAATTCATTCAAATTGTCGTCTTCCTAATAACGACTAAAAATAAAAAACTACGGTCGCCAAACCACTTGCAAAGAGTGGCAACTATGGCAAATGACACAATCCATGGGGGAGACCTATGTTCAGCAGTGGGCTTTAATAAGCTGTAACGGTTTTAACTTTCGCAGGATAATTGGTTGGAGATCTGTTTTTTTTGAAGTATGTGGTGTTAGTAAGAGAACGAATGAAAGGAAAGACAATACGTTATGGTGGGATGATGAGGTACGTATGAAAGTTGAAGCAAAGAAGAGAGCATGGCTAGATTTACTAGCGACCAAAGCTGGTAACTCTGGCGGTAAGAATAATGAGAATGAAAGAAAAAAGGCAGAGTTTAAACGTTTAAATAAGAGAGTAAAATAATTAGTTAAAAGGAAAAAGCAAGAAAGAACGGATAGGAATGATAGAAGAATATCGGATAACTTCCAGGCAAATATTAAAATGTTCTGGAAACTCGTAAGAAATACCAGGGGACTTTCAAAACAGCCTAGATTGAATGCGATACGAGACGAGAATGGCTGTATCCTGAATGATGAAGTGTTGAGTCTAAAGAGATGGAAGGAATATTTTGAAAGCGAATTTATGAGTGAGGAGAAGTGTAAACTAAATGAAATAGAAATTCCGAAAGAAGATGAAAGAGATAGGGAGATAAGTATAGATGAAGTAATGAAAGCAATGAAAACTATGAAAGTAGGTAAGGCAGCCGGATATGATAGAGTTTCACTCGAAATGCTAAGGGCTGGAGAGGACGTGGTGGCAGGCCTGTTGTACGCCTTGTTTAATTTATGTTGGGAACTAAAACGGGTACCGGGAGACTGGTGCAAAGCCGTGATAGTCCCAATATATAAGGGAAAAGGGTCACAGCAGGACTGTAAAAACTACCGTGGTATCAGCCTTCTTAGCATTGTGGGAAAACTGTATGCTAAGGTACTAATTGCAAGAGTTATGAAAGAAACTGATGAAAAAATTTGGGATGTGCAAGCGGGATTTAGAAAGGGAATAGAGTGTACAGATCAAGTCTTTTCCATGCGCATGATCGCGGAGAAGTTTTTGGCGAAAAACCAAAAAGTTTTTTGTGCGTTCATGGACTTGGAAAAGGCTTATGACAGAGTGGACAGGGATGTGTTATGGCAAACGCTGAACGCATTTAGGTTGAGCGCTGGTTTGATACAGGCATTAAAGTCTCTGTATAGGGACTCGAGTGCTTGTGTTAGAATCAACGGGGTCTACTCGGACTGGTTTGGCATCCATAAAGGTGTCAGACAGGGCTGTGTAGCTTCCCCGTGGCTGTTCAACCTATTTATGGACAGCTGTTTGGAAAATTTGAAAGTTGAAGAATGCGGGTTAAGAATGGGTGAGTTAACCATCAAATGCCTTTTGTACGCCGATGATCAAGTCATGCTTGCGTCGTCGGCGGCCGAGTTGCAAATGATGGTTACATTAATGAACAGGTCATTAAAAGAAAGGGGAATGAAAGTGAACGCAAGTAAGACGAAAGTGATGGTTTTTGAAAGAGATGAAGGCAAAACGGTATGTGAAATAAGAATAGAAGGAGAGTTAATTGAGCAAGTGGATGAGTTCGTATATTTGGGATGTGTATTCAGCAGGGATGGGAGATATGATAAGGACATTGAACGACGAGTGAATGCAGGAAATAAAGTAAATGGGGCTCTACACTCTATTGTGAAAAGTCAGAATGTGTCAAAAAAGGCACGTATGGCAATTCACAGTGCTGTATTAGTCCCTACTTTAACGTATGGTAGCGAAAGTTGGGTGTGGCAGAAGAAGCACGAGAGTAGAATAAATGCGGTAGAAATGCGGTCGCTAAGGAGTATGTTAGGGCTGAATCTGAGTGACAGGGTGAGAAACTGTGTGATAAAAGAAGAGTGTGGTTTGCAAGATGATGCGGTGACCAGGATTAAGAAAGGAATGCTTCGGTGGTTTGGTCATGTAGAAAGAATGAATGCGGAAAGACTGACAAAGCAAATATATGTTGCAGAAGTGAATGGAAGAGTCGGAAAGGGACGTCCTAGGCGGACGTTTGTCGACCAAATTGGCGATATACTAAAAATGGGCCAAATTAAGAGTACCCTTAACCGACGAGCATGTATGCGTAGGTATATGGATGTGGAAGAGGCGAGAAAGGTATGTCAGGATCGTGCTAAATGGAAGTCTGTAGTCTCTGCCTACCCCTCTGGGTGACAGGCGTGAGTGTTTATATATGTTATGTATGCATCTGTTAATATGGAGTCATTTAGATTTTTATTACAAGCAATCTGCCCCGGCTTCGTCTGGGTGGCATCTGTTAATATGGAGTCATTTAGATTTTTATTACAAGCAACACGCTTCCGCTTCGTCTGGGTGGCATCTGTTAATATGGAGTCATTTAGATTTTTATTACAAGCAACCCGCCCCGGCTTCGTCTGGGTGGCATCTGTTAATACGGAGTCATTTAGATTTTTATTACTAGCAACACGCCCCGGCTTCGTCTGGGTGGCATCTGTTAATATGGAGTCATTTAGATTTTTATTACAAGCAACACGCCCCGGCTTCGTCTGGGTGGCATCTGTTAATATGGAGTCATTTAGATTTTTATAACAAGCAACACGCCCCGGCTTCGTCTGGGTGGCATGTGTTAATATGGAGTGATTTAGATTTTTATTACAAGAAACCCGCCCCGGCTTCGTCTGGGTGGCATCTGTCAATATGGAGTCATTTAGATTTTTATTACTAGCAACCCGCCCCGGCTTCGTCTGGGTGGCATCTGTTAATATGGAGTCATTTAGATTGTACAATGTAATCATGAGTGGAAATTTGTTTTATAAATTTTTCCATTTCATGATAAATTATTTCGATTTTAAAGTTTTTCTAATAAAATATAGTTGAGATCGATTGTGGCCTTGCTCTTTATCCGTTCAAGAAGTTTCTTCGTAATCGATTCAGCCATTCCAAAACTTTGCTCGGACAGACAGACATGTAGACAGACTTTCTTTTACAAATGGTTATTCACGTCTTAATGACATACAAGTAAACTTTAATTAACTCCAAACAACTTGACCTTTTACGCTTTTACAACAAAATCCCAGAAAATAAAAAAAAATTTGACCTGCACAAATTTCAATTTTTTTAAATCTAAATATGTACTCGTATAAAAGGGGTTATTATAATATTTACGAATTGATGGATGATAACAACTCCTGGGAAAGCTGATCGCTCCAAGCTATTTCTAATTTATTTTGTGTGATCAATTTTGTAACATACATGATTGTAAACTCTTATCATTTTTCTTAAATTCCCGCTGGGTTTTTTTCGGAACCAGTGGTAAATTAAAAAAAGTGACTTTCAATAAGTATTATTTATAATCTATATTGAATAAAAAAGTTTATGTTTCTGTTTCTAGTTATATAAAAATTTTAAAGAATTTTTGACGTGTTATTGAAACATTTTCTATCTTTATTTATTTATATTAAAATGTATTATTATGCCTGACGGATGAAATATTGACATCCTCGTATGGATTTGTTAACAAATAATATTTTTTTGCTAACTTTAACTGTTTATAAAAGGACAATCACACAATAAATTCCGAAGTTAAAATCACAAATTAAAATGGAAATCAATCAATTCCACGAGCCTTCACAAATCGGAAAAAGTCACGTTTGAAATTAATTCCAAATTTGAAGTGGGGCATAATGTGTGCTTTTAGTGAAGCATTAAAACTAATTGATACTCACGTAAAGTGGTCGAGATAGTTGTAACTATAGAGGGTCCAAGTTGAAGAACATCCATTAAATATTCAACGCTAATAATTCCCTATTTCCAAATTTAATATAACAGCCATCAATCACATCATCAAATATTTATCCTTTAAAAAAAACTTATGTTTTATTCATAAGACTGTCTAAATCGATTAATAAAAAGGGTAGCAATCTCAATCAACCGTCTTAATCAACTAAATGTGGCTTAGTGTAATAAATGAATGAATGAAAAAAAATGAATCATTATTAAAAAAGAATGACTTCGGTGTTTATTGCGGTTTTCGTTTATAAAGGTTTGAATTTTCGAACTAGTGGCTGATGTTTAAGTAAAATATTTTTTCTATACTTAACATAATAAAGGAACAAAGGTTTGTGAGGTTCAGAAGTAATAATACCGCACCTTATTTTTGCAATAAGTCAAATATAATATAAATATCATGATCAACATCATGATAGCGTCAATGATGCGAGATTGTGAGTTCAACGATTCGTCCGCAAAACATAATAATTACCTTATATTTGTCTTACTATAGGAGAACACCATGTGAAATATGATGACTTCATAAGTTACTACGTACTTCATTGCACAACATATTAAAAGTAAAGTTACAGCCTCTGTATGTCCTACTGCTGGGTACAAGTCCGCCGCGCTGCTCCAATGAGTGTTGGCGAACTTTACATGTATTCTAAATATTTTTTAGTCTCTCAGACATGCAGGTTTTCTCACGATGTTTTCCTCCACCGCCGAGCACGTAATAAATCAGCACTTAAATTGAAATTAACAATTTTATTATTGCCAGCGGGGATGGAAAGCGGGTGCCTTGCTTGACGTGGTATTTTACATTTGATATTGGTTATCATCATTATCATTACAGACTATCAAAAGTTCACTACTGAACATAGGACTCCCCCATAGATTGCCTCATAGGGAGATATTTTTCAGATTTGCTTGGCTTGCCAGGTGGGTTGATAAGCGCAGTTTTTTATTTTTGTGATGTTATCAGTAAGATTCCGCTGTACATTTTCTGGTTCATTTTCCTCTGTCGTATCTCACGACACGCATTGGACGATGGGTAGTGGATAAAGTTGTTTTCAGTTAATGGCAAGTATCAACTTACTAAGTGTTCTTAGATTTACCGTTGTCTGAATAAACTGTGTAGTAATGGTGTATGGATATCCCATATCATCCCGTGGGTGTCGTAATATGTGATAGAGACAAACTGGAACAGTTGCGACGTGTACTGCAACATATTCTTGATAACAACTCAAATAAACCTTAAAGTAATTATGGAAGTTAAAAAATCCTTACGTGGTATAAAGATGGTCACGCTTTGAGTTCCTCAATAAAATTAATATCGATATTATCTACAGTAGAGCTTTTTTGGGAAAACAGTCGTTTGTTGCGTAGACTGCGAAGATGAATCCTGGTGCGATGAGACATTTTAATTAGTTGATAGACAAGAGTAAGTAGTTACTTTGAATAAACACTTTTATTAGTATATTTATTTTCTTAATTGAGAATGAAAATCGTGATTAAATCAGTCTATTTTTATTACCCTTATTACTGATCATGACATTTTAAGAGCCTCCACCTATCAAAGTGCGCTGCAATGTATTACGATAGACTTTTAAACCAATTAAGCGCTTTAAGAGGTCTTATAAAAAAGAAGCTAGGGATAAAACATTATATTGCAAAATATAACGAAGACTACGAAAAAATAAAACGGATTATTAAGCTGAAGTAGCAATAGTCTGGCTACATAATTCGAAGAACTAAAAACCGATGTGGAAGAAAGATTCTTGAGCGTTAATCTAGTTCAGTAAACGCACTGCAGGGTGACTTCATGTAGGGTGGCTACAGAAGCGCGTGCACACACATGCGGTAATAGTATAGTTCATTACGAGTGCGGAAAGCCTGTCATTGCAAAGAGTTCCGACAAATTTCCACCCGAGCCAAGGCGCAGCCGAAGGTCAGTCACAGGAAGGAAGGACAGTCGGAACAAGTTGCAATGACCGTTCCGCACGTGTACTGAACAACTATTTTTAATACAGTTGCAAAAAAAATGAAGCAATTTAATAAAATAATAAAAACACAGTAAACTCAAATAACTTGGGTATTCATTTGTATTCACGTTGTTCCTTATTTTCAGCATATTTTTTATCATCGAAAATCTCGACCATAACGTAGAAGGTTTTAATTTTGCTGACAGTTCGGAGAAGTATGCCAACATAACATTTTCTGAAAAACTATTTGCTTTTTTTCTTCTCTCCAAGCAATAAATTCGTCGTATGTAGATACGGAGCAACTTTTTGAATTTTCCGGTAAAGGGTTCTCCGAAGCATTTTGTGCAATTATACTGAGTACCGGTGGTGTAAATACAAATAAAATATCGTCGCAATTACTCATTTTGTGCAACAAACAACGAAACTCGCAAAGAACATTTTTGGAAAATGGCGCCAACCGTAAAAGAATATAACCAGAGATTTTTTCGTTTTCTTCACCCATTCTGGGTAGACAAAGGGAACTATGCCCATAAAGCCAGGTCTTTACTAGAATTTTTTATTGATATGAAATGAAAATAAAATTAAATGAGATGAGATGAAATGAAATGAAACCTAACCTAACTCAATGAATCAAATCATTAAATATGATATTGAAACAAATTAGTTACTTCTTTTTAGAAATATTTGCATGAATCATTAAAACTTCTATGATTTTTTTTAGTAAAAATTTCGTGGTTGGTTTTTTATTTTTAATGGACATTAGTTTGACACTTGGGAAAGAGAACGCACGAGTTCGGAAAAGTTAAAGAAAAAGCTCGAGTATGTAATAGCCCACATCCCGAACACTATACGTCCCTGCAATACGCCACTTTTTAAACAAATAAATAAAACTTTTATCATACAAATAAAAATGAATTTGTTATCATCATCATAATTACAGCCCTTCACAAGTCCACTGCTGTACATAGGCCTCCCCCAAGTAATGCCACAAAGCACGGTCCTGAGCCACCTGCATCCATCGACTTCCTGCATGTCTTACCAGGTCGTCATTGAATTCGAATTCGAATCGTCGAATTTGTTAGGTCAAGAATAAATAATGAATGTTGGTATTTCCAACTCAACCGTGTGGTATACTGTAAGTATACACACAGAAAATCCACTAACCTATATAGTCCAGTGGGTATTGTAAGAGGCGAAAGAGGTAAATAAATAAGGAGTTGGGCAGCAGTGTGTTGCTTAATAGAGATAATATATAATATACAATATATAATATAATGCCTAATAGACTTTTGTGATCCCATAAAGGTAGTTAACAAGTACACGTTTATGTCAAAAACAAAGAGCGCATGAGTGTTACAAAGAATTCTTATGAGTGCATATTAGCTATAAAGAAGATTTATTGAAAGAAAAAAATATTTAACATTTTTATGTGGCTCGACCGCGGTAAGAAAACGCTCTCGCAGAATACCAGCGTCAAATAGCAGCTAAATGCTGCTGGCTTCTTTATGGTGAGTGTAAAAAACTGGAGACCCTTTTTACTGGAAACGAGGTATTTCATTTCAGTCCTCGGGGTGTAATCACAAAATTTTATAGCTACCAATGGCAGATTATGTATTTACATCCATCCATCAATTGCAGACCATAAAAAACGACTGCTGAATAATAAAGTCCTCCCGCCACAATAGCGGAGGCAATGTGTGGGACATTGCCTCCGCTATTGCCTACGCGTAGTGGCGGTGTAAGAATATCCTCAAACCCATATCGTTCTGTTGCTACATTAAGAGGCGACAGACGGAACTGAAATAGGAGACGGGCAGGAGCATCTTCTCATTATTAGTACAAAATTATAAAAAATAAGGTTGCCAACCTGTGTGCCACGTACGAATTCGCACGTTGCGAATTATGGTTCGGCTTGCCCGTTGAATTTCTACGCTCGGCAGGAAATTTGGCACCAGCGTAAAATATCATCATATTGCTGTAGTGTATCATATGCTGAGTGAAAAGAACCGGAGACCCATTTTACTGATAACTAGACATTCCTAGTAAAGGATACTTGATGTTGGTGTCTGGACGTCAGCACTAACTTACCATCAGGTGGATTGTGTAAACAAACCAGAAGACTGGCAGCAGAATCTTCCTAATAACATCTAAAAATTAAAAAACTGCCGTTGCCAACCCGTCTGCCAAGTATGGCAACCATGGCAAATATCCCCACTATGAGGCAGTCTGTGGGGGAGACCTATGTCCAGCAGTGGACTTTTAACAGTCAGCAACGGTAACGGTAATGCTTTTCTGTAGAAGATATCCTGAGAAGTATAAAATTATTCCATCTCGAGTTTCGACCACAGCCTTTTTGCTATCACGTTCGAACGTATTTCATTGACAGATTATATTAACTTAGGGAGTCTGGCATGTTTACATAAATACAATAAAGGCAGTCATATACTTTCGCCTTGGGGATACTTCACAAGCCCTTATAACACGATTTATTTAACTTTTACGATTTAGTTATACGTTACACATAACATACATATTTCTTAACAAATAGGCTTTTAAAACAATACTAAACAATAGAACTGTTAAATTTAAGAAGTATGGTAAAGAAAGCTAAGAGTGCGCACTACCAAAGAGTACGCACTTCTACTATTTGAAAAAATATTGTTTGTGCTGGCAACACATCCTTACCTGTCAATTGCAGGCCATATGCCGGGCTAGTGAACAAGTTTTTGATTTGCTCCGGTATGTATACAAAACTTTTATTGCAATTTTTTTATTTTACGCACTTTTAATGTTATTTTTAAGCATTTTAAAATCCATATCGTAAGGTTCGTAAGTTGATTAAGCCTGTGAATCTAGATTATTCTTAAAATGTGGTTACAAAATTTTACTCTTAGAGAAAAAGTATGACGCCATTTTTGTATGTTTTGGATTATATTCAAAAAGTCGTGTGCGGTAAGAGTACACAGACAAAGAGTGCGCATGCGTACTCTTAGCTAGTATGACATTTGATTTGAATGAATTCAAGAGTTTTTGTTTCTCTATAGGATCGCTAAAGCAGAAAGTGTGGGTAAATATAAGAGAAAATCGGATAGAAAGTTTGCCAAAAGCTAATATACAAAAGAAAAGAAATATAAAACAAAAAAAATCTGAAATACTTACGAGTTCTCCTTACAAAATTCAGTTGGAAGAGGAAGATCAGCGAAGAACAAAGAAGAAGCGTCTGCAAACAGCAAAAACCGTAAAGTCAAAGAATAATAATAAAAATAGACCCATTTTGGCACAAACAGGTACAGGCAGAGAAGTAATTCGCTGCCCTCTTTGTATGGAGGTTTATACTGAGCCTCCAGATGAAGACTGGATCCAGTGCGGTCGGTGCGAGGCTTGGTGGCATGACGAGTGCACCAACTACCTTGGTTTTGGAAATTTTAAATGTGATAATTGTTTATAAGCGCACTCTTAGCTTATATGGATGTTTATAAGTGCGCACTCTTTAGAATGTTTCTATTTAAGAGTGCGCATGGGACAAACTTTAGTTTTTAACAATTTAATTATTTTTTAAGTAATTTTAGTCCATATTGATTTTTGAAATAATTTTCTTAAAGAACCAAAGAAGAACATAAACATAAGACTAATCATGTAATTCGAAAATTGATTTAAAAAATATATAAATTTTAAAAACTGCGCACTCTTTGCTTTCTTTACCTATTTTAAACAAAGCGATTGATGATTATGGTAAGAATGTGGCTTTATGAAGTAGGTATCATGAATAAGATTTGAGAATCTTTTTGTACCCAATATTACTAAGTTATAATGTAGCGTGTGCTTAATAAATCCACTTAAACTTAAAATAGATAATATTTATTGTGCACGAAACTTTAAAATTTTTATTTATATTAGACTAGTTTTTTTACCCGCGGCTTCGCTCGCGTGGGGTTTATTTAGAAACATCAAAAATACTATATTAACTAATAATAGCATTACTTAATCACTTTTAGATACACCTCGGCATCCGTGGCTATATTGAACGTGGCATATGATTTGTATGTGCAAAATAATTTGCTACAGAAACACATAAGTTTGGGCGAAGCACCGCCGTGTCCGCTCAAACTTATGTGTTTCTGTAGCAAACGGCGGCGACCTCTCGCGTCCGGCCCTGGTCGAAGCCATGGTCCGGAGCGAGACGGAATGGGATGCCGTCACCACCTTCTGCGAAGCAGTGATGCTAGCGAAGGAGGTGGCGGAGCGGGAGAAGGAGAGAGCAGCAACTTTCCTCCCCGGCCGCCGCTGGAGACGCCCCGGGCGTCGGGGGCTACGTCGTAGCCCCCGGCCACCGTAGGCGCGGGCCTGTGGACGGCGAGCAATGGGTAGCTCGCCGTCCGTCCGTCTAACGTCGACAGGCCGTGTCGACGGCGCGTTTTGTTCCACGCGCGCCTCAAAGAGCTGTCAGCAGCGTGAAGGGGCCCGCAAGGGCCGACGCCTGCAGGGGCTGCGAGCTGTTCGAAAGAGATACCGCGGCTCCGGAACGTAAGGGCACTGAAGGAACACGGATGGTTTTTAGTCAGTAAAAGTCTGACACTCCCTTACGCTCCACCCAGAGCGAAAGGCGTTATTAGATGATTTTCCATCCGCAAAAAAAAAGAAACACATAAGTGAGTTCAACAGAATTGCTTTAATATCATACGCCTAGCAACATCTTTTTTATCGGACATGTCTTCCGATGTGTCTTTATGAAAGATAATTGAAAACCACTGTCCCATTTCACCCCGTGAGTGTCGTAAGAGGTGACAGAGTGAAGCTGAATTAGGAGATGAATGGCAGCATATTCCTGATAACAGTGTAAAGTAATAAAAAGAAATATCTCAGTTTTGCAAGCAACTCAAGTAGGTCCTAATTCGACTTCGAAGGAACACTCGATTGCTATGTCTAGTCTATAATATCTTGCATAATCCTTACTCTCCCACATACATCAGAAGCCGATTTTCCTTCACTCAATCTCCGAATAAACCATGCAGATCCCGTGTTAAAACTTTTCTTAACTTTCCCGTCTATAATTCCGTATATAATTACGAAACTTTATTGGTATTTAAGAAACGTGTTAGAGATAATTTCTTTGTATACTGTTAATTAATATATATTATTTTACTATATTAGTACTAGTTAAAATATATATATATATATATATATATATATATATATATTATACCTAACTTTTTTATAGGATAGGGGGACAAACGAGCACACAGTCCACCTGATGGTAAGTGGTTGCTGTGGGGCATAGACATCTACATCTATCCTCGATTACGAATCAAAATGCAGATGGGTTGTCACCGGTAAGGACTAAAATGGAATGAACACTCACCATACGAAACACAGCAGCATTAAGCTACTATTTTACGCTGGTATTCTGTGAGAGCGTGGTCCTTCCCCGGTCGAGCCGACCTATTCGTGCTACAACTTTACTAACTATCGTATTTATTATTTTTATGTATTGTTTTATTTTATTTTAATTTATAGTATTGTTTAATATAATATACTTAACATTTTGTTTATTACTTATTCATTAATTGTAATGTATGCACTAAGTTTGACGTTTTAATATATTTTTCTATATGGGTCTACTGTAAGATATTCCAGCTAATTATAGAGAAAAAGTACAGCTGTGCTTGCGCATACACTCGGGCACTATAAACTTGTTCTGCGCAGATGGCAAGTCTCCGTTGAGACTGTCCACCGTGTCCGATATTCGGTTTGGAGGTCATTATTATTATGAGAGGCGACAGAGGGAAACAAATCCGAAGATGGATATCAGCTTCGCCCACATAGCAACCAGAATATAAAAACTGGATTTTTCTAACTGCGTATGGTAACAACAACTATGGCAAATTTCGCTCTTACGAAGCAGTCCTGAGTTCAGCTGTAAACTATAATAGGCTGTTAACTATAATAATCTATGAACGTGTTGGATGATAAAGATGGCAAATATTAATTAAGTCAATAAACTAACATTAATTACTAAGAAGTTTATTTAAATAGATTTAAAACCTCATAATATTTTGTGGAGTACCAACATATTTTTCTTTATTTGTTCGAATTTGATTATCTCAAATTACCGACTGAAAACCAACAAAAATATTCCGCAACAATAATGCCTCTTACAAATCGATACTCGGTCAAGGATATGTAATAATTAAAAAAAAAAACGAAATATATTTCTTTTTTATTAGAGATATATTGACATTTTTGTAATTTTTTTATAGAATAAGGGTGACAAACGAGCACACAGTCTACCTGATTGTAAATGGATGCTGTGGCCTATAGACATCTACATTTATTCTCGATCAAAAAGCAGAACGTAGATGCGTTGTCATCCCTGAGGACTGAAATGGAATGCCTCGTTTCCAGTAAAAAAGTTCTTCCCTGGATGAGCCGCCCCATTCGTTTTACAAACATAATATAGCTGCAGCGTGACTCTGCCACGTATAAAATTATATTTGAAATTAAGTAGTAATCCTAACGTAACGTAAGTAAACCTTACTTTAGAACTTTAGCCCGCAGTTTTTACTAATCACAAGTTGCCGTTGTTAACGTAAAAGATGGTGATATAAAACAGTAAATTTTTACTTGAATAATATATGGTAAAACGCCTGAAACGAGAAGCAATTCAAATATTATAATAGAAGTAATTTTTGTGTTTAAGTGTTTTCTGATAAGGGGATAAGTCTGGCTCAAGTTTAGTTTCTCAAGGATTTGATTTCGATTTGCCTTTTCAGATTTAGCATTATACTTAAATAAATTTCAATTAATTTCGTCTTACTATAATATTTTATTAAAGTAAGCAAAACTTTCAAAGTAAATTGTGTTCTAGAGTGAACAAAACAAACATAGCACTGCTATTAATATACTACAGACCGTGTTTCGGTTGCGGCCGCCACCTGCACACGAAGCACAAGTGCATTCTCTGTTCCCATACTCTCATAGTCCGATAGGACGGCATTCTAACTTGACCGGAGGGAGATCAGGCGCTGAAACAGTTGCTTTCCATGCTTTTCAAGGCACGAAGATAAATCCGCACCGGCAACTTCCTGACTCTGGGCTGCTGCTGAAAACTTCATGACAGGAGAACTCAATAATTGTGTTTGGCCCGAACCAGGATTTGAACCTGGTACCATATGATCTGAAGAGGTACCAAACGAACCGGTCCTTTAATATTATTAAGAGTTACCGTTAACATTACAGCTTATTAAAAGTTTACGCTGAGCGTAGCCCCCCATAGATTGCCTCATAGGGGGATATTTGCTACTGTTGCTACACTTAGTGAGTGTGAGTTTTAGTCATTTTTAGGAAGAAACTGCAGCCCATATTCTGGTTTGAATCATGGTTTGTATTCTTGGTTTTTGTTGTCCCAGTATCAGAATTATTTGAAAAACAAAAAATGCGACATTTTTCGTTTTTACAGTTTCTTTGTGTCATATAAAGATTTGCTTTTAAATATATTTTATTATGCAATTTTAAATATAACAGAACCAATAAAAGTAAAGTAAAGTTAGAGCCTATATACGTCCCACTGCTGGGCTCAGGCCTTCCCTCATTTCTGAGAGGGTTTAGGGCAAGGAAGTGTCCGCCGCGCTGCCCAAATGCGTGTTGACGAACTTCACATGTCTTCGAAATATTTTTTTTTCTTATTCCTCAGACATGCGGGTTTCCTCACGATGTTTTCCTTCACCGCCGAGCACGTGGTAAATCAGCACTTAAAATTGCAATTAACAATTTCATTGGTGCCGGCGGGGATCGAACCCGGGTTACTCGCGTTCTGTTATATTTACAGCTCCCGTCAACCACTGAGCTACCACGGCTCTCGAACCAATATGAGATAACGTTTTACAAACGCAATTCTTATTCTAATGTAACTTTTTTTAAAAAGCTTAACTTTTGGGTGAGCTAAATTTGTGAACTCAGCAGAAAAGTAAATCGGATTTGGCAAACATTTAAACACTTCGTTCCGAAACGTTCCGTTAGAAACTAACCAACAAAAACTTTAGGATATTAATTTGTAATTGAGTATTTAAAACGCAGTATATACTACGGATCGTACAAATCATTATTCTGATAAATATAAGTGCTTCATGCTTTCATACTTTTCAACAGTAACTAATACAAACTTTGTCATCATCTAAAGACTAAACTTTGTTTGTAAATAAATACTTCACTCATACTTAACGTGAAGCCATGCTGCAGTTATATTATGACCATAGAGTAGAGTAATATATACAGAAATGATTATGACTGTAGCACGAACAGGTCGGCTCGCCTGTGGAGGGCCACGTCCTCACATAATATCAGCGTAAAATTGTAGTTGTTAATTCTGCTGTGTTTTGATTTTGTTTCTTATTCGAAGTAAAGTGCTGTTATGACATGTGAACTGTGTGCCGCTTGGGGTCCTTGCTCTATATTTAAGAAAAATCTTACACTAAACAATGTTGGTGTAGTTATATTATGACTGAAGCACGAATGAATCGGAAAATCGCAACCTACAATTTTATTAGTGCTGGTGGGGTTTGGGGCCGGATTGCACGCGTACTGTGAAATTTACTGCGAGCAACAAGGGAAGAAACAGAAAAAATGTAGTTATGCCGTATTATGACAATAATTTAAAAAAAATATTGAATTTATACTTTTTAGTATTTCTTATCTTGTTCTGCTAAAAGTAAATCTCAGCGCTTAATTTTTCTTATTATTTTTGTCAAAAATAGGAATAATGGATATCAGACGACCGCACGTTAAATTGCATGAGTGAGCTTATTCTCTAAAAGGTAGTATATTTTCCAGGAATAAAATATTTCCATCGTGATAATATAAAATATTATAGTCTATCTCTCTTTTTTTAGCGAGATAAAGGAACAGCAATTGATATAAAATAAAATACTTGCTGCGATGTTCACATTAAATATATGCTACGCTACAGAAACGTTATTATACAGGGAAACTATTTGCTGCTCAGCTAGGAAGCGCCTTAGTGGGTGAGCAATTTCCTGTGAATCTAGTTAACACGATATTTATGTGAAGAAAATTACATGACATATTGCTATATTAACCTTAAGAGAATAGGTTGCATCCAAAATTTATGCTGACAAATTTATAATTTATATTGTAAAAGCAATGTTACTGTTCTAGAAATATTAATGCATTTAATATCAAAATGGTTCAAATTCCACCTATTATGAACTTTTTGAGCTCGAAGAACTTTTTGAAATACCATGTTTTTTTTATTTCATTATATCACGAAAAAATCAACTGATATTTCTGACAATTTGCGGCAATCGACGAATTTTTTTAAGCTTATTAGAAAAGTCTATTATAAAAAATCGTTATTACGGAAAATTTTCATGTTATTTTGAAATAACGCCTTTTCGAGTTTTTTTTTTGACAACAATAGCTCTCGAACGAATCAACTAATTTTGATACGGTTCTCGGCAATACATTGAAAGTATTGATCAAAACAAGGGTGTCGAAGTAATTCCAAGAGAGCCGCATTTTGAAAATAAAAGAAAACTCGAATTTTTGAGGTTGTGTCAGAATCTATTGTGACGATTCGGTATAAATGACAGAAAATCTTAGTTTAGCGAGGTCGAAATCGCTTTTCGATCGGATATTCCGTTACAAAGTTATGAGACGTTTTACAATAAAATTTACAATGTGGCTTCGATACATGCTACAACCATAATATAACTACAGCGTGAGATCCTGTATAGTAATGGAATTGTGATGATGAATTTAATTACTTCTGTTGGGATTCGAATTCGGGTTGCTAATATACTATGTAGTTTAAAACGCAAACTTATCCCTTGGTAAATTATTTGTAGAGCAAAGTGAGAATATCAATATCTCAAAGGATTGTTTACTAATTTACAATTAGTAAGTTCCATTTGTAATAAAATAACCTCCCAAATTACTTTATCAAATTTTTGCAATATGTAAGCAACGCAAAGCATTTTTAACTTTTGTGAATACTTTGTCAGGTAAAATATTGATTTTCTCATCTTTAAATATGTCACGTACCATGTTTCAACATTTAATATTTTGATACAATAACCGTCATACATTACTTACCTGATAAGATACATACATATAGATACATTATAATTATAACTCTTGATAACAAAATAGAAACCAGTTTTAAAAAGCTTTTATTTCTTCAAGGCTTTTAAATCAATTTAAATATACAACAATATTTATGTTTCTTAAACGTCAATCATTTAAATGTGACGAAGTTAAGAATGCTATATCGATTAGTGCATTGGTTTAACGTTAATAATCTACGTTTAAACGACAATAAAACTAAATGTATTAAATTTACAACAACAAATGTTAGAAATTCGAATACCAATATGTATTTAAATATGAAAGAACTGAGTTCTGTTGAATCCTCTGATTTTCTTGGCTTCACTCGCGACCCAGTGGGGCCCCCATATATAATATAAACTAGCAAGCAACTAAGCTCTGCAGTTTATGCTGAAAAAAAAGATTGGAGATCTTACTAGATCGAGACAGCTGGATTAGTTTATTTCAGTTGTTTCCATAGCATAATGTCATATGAAATTTTGCTATGGGGGATTGTAGCTGATTTAGAAACTATTTTTGTTTTGCAGAAGAGGGCCATTAGAGCTATTTACAACCTTAAACCGAGAGTCTCTTAGAGAAAAATGTAAAGAAATAAATATATTAACTTTGGCTTCTCAGTATATCTATTGAAAATTTGATGTATGTTCACAAAAATAAAGGTAGTTTTAATTAAAAAGTGACATACACTCTGTGAACACTAGGAACAAACACAAGCTGGTGCTAGCAGTTTCTCGACTCCACAGAGTCAGTAATTCATTCTTGGGGCAATGTATACGCTATTACAATAAAGTACCAGAAAATAAACAAGTTCTGTCTATTACCAACTTTAATTTTTTTTTCATAGAAAAAGGGTGATGAGCGAGCACGCAGTCCACCGTATGGTAAGTGATTGCTGTGGCCTATAGACATCTACATCTATCCTCGTTTGCGAAACAAAATGAAGATGCGTTGTCAGCCTTGAGAACTAAAATGGAATGCCTCTTTTTCAGTAAAAAGGGTCTCCGGTTCTCTACACTCACCATACGAAACACAACAGCAATAAGCTGCTATTTGACGCTGGTATTCTGTGAGAGCGTGGTCCTTCCCTGGTCTAGCCGACCCATTCGTGCTACAACTACTCAATTGATATAACCGCAACATGGCTCTTCCACGTAAAAAAAAAATTAAACAAATACTGAATAAAAAGGGTTATTATGATATAAATGAATATATGGTTGATAATAACCCCTGGGAATGAGGTGGTCGCTTCCAAGCTGTTTCTAAAATAAATTTTGTAAATAATTTGTGACCCTTGACATTGTAAAATTTATTTAAAAAAAGTACCGCTGAGTTTCTTGCTGGTTTTCCCAGGACAGAGGTTTTTTTTCGAACTAATGGTAACGTAAGATATTGACTTTCAATAAGAATTATTTGTAATCTGTATTGAATAAAAAATATTCTATTCCATTCTATTCTTTCAATTAAGCAATTTAAGTACGCTTTAAAATTTGAAGTTGAAGTTTACTAGATGGTAGGAATAAGTTTCCTTATAGGAGACCATCTGATTATGTAGGAGTGCGTGCAAATCACAGGTTGCGAGGCTTTCTTTTGTCACTTATATTTTATAAACAATAACTAATCCAAAATCTTTAATATTATTAAGCGTGTCACACACTACGCAGATACAATAAAATATCTGTATCTGAACGCGTATCTTTTAATATGGCTTTCTGTAGAATTCAATGAACTAACACACAGCGCAATATCGAAATATATAGAAACATATATCGAAAGATACTGACAATATTATCTGCTCATACAAATATATACGCAATTACATCTGCAGATACAAATATGTCATGCAGATACAGAATGGTTTATTCGCCTGGATCCTTTTTAAGCTTTATTATTTTGTAGGATAGGGTGACAAACGAGCACACAGTCAGATGGTAAGTGGTTGCTGTGGCCCATAGACATCTAAATCTATTCTCGATTAGGAATTAAAATACAGATGCGTTGCCACCTGTGAGGACTGCTTCGTTTTCAATAAAAAGTATCTCCGGTTCTCTACACTCACCATACGAAACACAGCAGCGTTAAGCTGCTATATAACGCTGGTATTTTGTAAGAGCGTGGTCCTTCCCAAGTCGAGCTGACCTATTAGTGCTACGAGAAGAAAATCTGTATCCTATTCTGACGAGCTGTCTAGCAAGGCTAGAAGCAATATACGCCAACACATTGTAGGTAACACTCTGTATAAATAATTCACTCCAGTAATACGTATAGTAAGTTTGAAGGATTTCGAGTGAATGTATCATTTGGTATATTGTCGTATCGTAGTGCGTGAAACTTTCAGATAATTAAGTTTTTATACGCAAATAAAATACTATATTACTCGTATCTGCATAGTCTGTGACTCGCTTTATACTGTTCTTTCTAATCTTGGAGAGTAAATAACAATGCAGTGCTGAATTTTCTTCATTCACATTGTTTGCACGAGCTAATGTTGGCTGTGTTATTTCTGAATCGTCTTGATCCTACAGTGGAAATTAATTTATCTAGTCTATAACAGTCCTTCTATATATTTATATTAAATATACTCTCAGTCTTATGTTATAGCAGAATGAGATATTTATTGTATACTGTACTAGTAGCAATATAAAATAAAATATAATTTACGCAAATTAGCGTGAATTTGAGGATACATTACCCGATATCGTACAATGGGGTGTCGTTAGGGGAAACTGAAACAGTAGTCGAGCAGCAGTACGAAAACACTGCGGTGGCAACTGTGGCATAATCTCTCCTATAAAGCAATCTATACGCAAACTATGTTCAGCTGTGGACTTTTGTAGGATGTTGTCGACGAAATAAATATATTTCAAATCATTTCTCAAGCTGACGGATTGCCAAATAATGAATGTTATTACTTAAAGGCAATTTTGAAATAATCAATACAGCCTTCGGGGTAGGCATAGAGCTGAAAATGTCAATTTTAATGTCTTATATCATTTTACAGAAAAATTTAAATGAATGAATAAATTACTTTGGGGATATCCATAATAATGAATATGTTAAAAATTATTTTTTTATTTTTTTTATAGAAGAGGGGACAAACGAGCATGCCCATGATCAACCGCAACACCAGGGGAATTGCAGGTGCGTTGCCGGCCCTTTAGAAAGGAGTAAGCTCTTTTCTTGAAGGTCCCCAGGTCTTATCGGTCCGGAAAAATCGCCGGTGGTAAACTATTCCACAGAGAGGTTGTACGCGGAAGAAAACTCCTTTTGAAACGTACTGTGGTGGACTGCCAAGCATCCAGATGGTGTGGATGGTATCGAAACGTTTGCCGCGTAGTGCGTCCACGAAATTTAGCGGCTGGGATTAATCCGAACAATTCCTCAGAGCACTCTCCATGGTATATGCGAAATAAAATGCAAAGAGATGCAACATCTATTCGCAGTGCCAGTGAATCGAGCCGATCGGAAAGCACTCGGTCGCGGACGATTCGAGCCGCTCTGCGCTGGATGCGGTCAAGTGGAAGGAGCTGGTACTGGGGAGCCCCAGCCCAGAGATGGGAACAGTATTCCATTTGCGGCCGAACTTGCGCCTTGTAAAGTCGCAGGCGGTGTGCGGCATGAAATACTGTCCCGCCCTGCTGAGCACGCCAAACTTTTTAGAGGCCAATTTGGCCTTCTCTTCCAAGTGACCACGAAACTGCACGTCACTCGATATGTCAACGCCGAGGATTCCCATACTGGCTGAGGCAACAAAGGAGTGCCTTAAAACTGAGGAGATACTATAAAGGGGTTCTTTTTAGCGGTTAACGCGCAAACTTGTGTCTTCTGGGGGTTAAACTGGACTAGATTTAGTCGCCCCCAATCCGAGACTCTGTTCAGCAAAGACTCGACTTCAGACACAAGTTTGTTACGGCACTCGGAGACGTTTTCCCAAGAAATATTGGCTCGGCCGGTGTAAAGAGCATCACCAGTGCTGACATCTACATAGCAATGAATGTTACAGGTTTGCAACATATCATTGATATGCATAAGAAACAGCGTTGGCGATAGCACACTTCTTTGTGGAACACCAGCATTAATAGGCTTGCAATCGGAGCTTGCACCTCTACAACGACCTTGATGCACCGATCTGCAAGAAAGCTGGTGATCTAATCGCACAATTTCTGAGGAAGCCCATAGGAAGGGAGCTTCGAAAGAAGCGCTTTGTGCCAAACCTGATCGAAGGCCTTCGCAATGTATAAACTAACGGCCAATGCCTCCCCCTTGGACTCTACTGCCTCCGCCTATCTATGAGTTAGGTAGACCAGAAGATCACCAGCTGACCGACCACGTCGTCGCTGTCTACGCATAGTCAAAGGATGGACAGGTCCGAACCTTCAAGTCTGCCGAGGCGTCGAGAACCGATGTCATCTCTGATGTAAACGCAAACTCCAGCCCGAGGCACAAAGGAGTGTTCCAGATTGTACCCCGAGTAGGAGAGATACGAAACATCAGCCGGAGAGGACACCCGCATCTCGGTCAGGAAGAGCAGAGCCGGCCTCGCCGTCTCGAGATGGTAGTGAACGGCGTTTAGGTTGGAGTGAAGTCCCCTGATATTGCAGAAATTCACGGACAGCGTGGCAGGGGTCGCCTTGGTCGGTCTTGTTGCTCCGTTTGCCCCGAGTAGTTGTAGTCTTAAGCGGAATTTTGCCCCCCCCCCCCAGAATACGCGGGGCAGCCTGAGCACCCACGCTCAGAAGTGGAGAAACATGGTCGTGGATGCTTAGCGAGGGATTATCCAGGGGTGCTGGTACCCTCCTGGGGTAGTCTATCATTATTTAATTCCGCTACCATGTTGATGGGGGGGAGGGATTTGGGTCTCCGGCCACCTGAACGAAACGCGGAAGCAGAGCTTCCACTTCACGCCGGTATTCTGTGAGATCGTGGTACCACCCCGGTTTGAGCCGGCCCATACGTGCAACAGCAAAGCTGCCGCGTGGCTCTACCACTGTTTATTAAATTACGTGAATAATAAAAATAATGTGTCATGCCTAGTCCGGAGAGCCCGTCAATTGCGTGAACTATTCCCATCACCACTCATCTTAACACCATTGGCCCCAATACCATCGATTATTCAACACATGATTTCTTAAGGAGGCATCATTGGAAAAAATAGACTGCGATTGCTGACCTCTATGTGATCCTTCCGTAAAAACTTGTAAGGAAATTTTTGATTTTAATAGCATTTAAATTATCGTAAATTTCTATGAAAATAGTTTGTTATAAAAATTATTTTTATATGCGCTTCGTATTACATAATACGAGAGACCATCGTCTTTATACTTAAATAATAATATATATCACAAGAAATTCTATATTTTGATTGTAAGTCGAGGATACATGTCTATTGGCCACGCCATCCACTTACCCACTTGCCATCAAGTAGAATGCTTGTTCATTTATCAGCCTTACGAAATAAAATGTTTACTTGCTACTGCTATAAGTAATTAAAACATATGTTCTAACTACTAAACAAAGAGCTCCCTAATGTTGTACTTAAATCTTAAGAGGTTCCCAGTAAAAAACATTTTATTTTCTTCCTACACGACGAGCTTTATTTATGATATTAATGCCACGCGAGGTACACAGTGTGTGTGGGAATAAAACCACACAGACAATGAAAAAGAAAACCCAAAAGGAATCTAAGCGGTAAGTTTACAGTGCCAGATTGAAGATTAAATATATTTTTTGATTTGTTTTAATTTTTAATATTTTAAAAGACCACTATTAACACTGGTAATCATAGGGGTGTTATTTGCCATAGTTGCTACCAGTTGCTACTCTCGGCGAGCGGATTGGCTACCGCAGTTTTTATTTTATTTTTTAGTATTTATTAGTAAGAAGTTTATAATGCATTTATATTTTATTTGTCACAATAGGATCTAATAGTACGGTTGATTCTGAGCTTAGTCTAACTAAGCGCTCACCGTAAATCTCACAGTATGCGAGAAGTCCCGGTTCATTCCCCGTCCACACCAATAAAATTGTGAATTGCAATTGTAGCTGCTGGTTAACCACGTACTCATGAAATTTAGAAATGGGACAAAAATCTTATAGCTCGCAGTAAATGGATAACGGTATGATGTTAAGACAAAAAAATTGAATAGAGTATTGTTTTGAAGATGTTTGAGTGCGCTCTACATAAACTCTCCGTTACTTCCTCCGTTCTTAGAAGAGTTAACATAAGTCTTTATGGACTTTAGAGTGTTGTATTTTCATCTACCAGCTGGCCGTTTTTCACTTGTTCGACCGTTTTTTTTAATTGCTGGATCGATTCTGGCTACCCATTCTGGCTACGTGAACGAGTCATCATAGGCTTGAAATAATGTTTGTTTCATATAAAGTAAACTGTCACTAATATTTTTCATGTATTTAGAGTTCGGCCCAGTATTTACGTGAAACTAACTATCGTATCGTAAATTACAGAGTAATTTTAGTATGTTTAGCGGTCAACCATAGACCGAGATAAAGAAAATTCACGTCTGAGTGATATTGTAAACTCATAGCCTCAAGCGTTGAGATTTATATGAGTTGCAACAAAATTGAATTGTTCAAACAAACTGTATCTATCGCATGACTCTTTGTTGACTTGACAATATCCTCTAGGTTAAAGTGGATCATTTCAGTGCAATTTGGATATAATCTGTTTTAGCCCCATTAAGCGGATATGAAAGCATCAGCATTTTTCCCGTGGAAAAGATAAGTTGGTTAGAAAGTAGTATGAAGGAGTCCTCAAGACAGGATGCCTTGACCATTCCTCTTTATTCATTTTTATGCTTATGAAATATTCTGTAAACAAATATGTAACATATGGAATGGCCTCGGTGTCCGTCTGTCGATCGGCTGTAAATATTTTTTAATTAATTCATTAAATCATATCAAAAGTCAATTGCTAAATGTGTTAGAGATTATTTCGTGAATATAACATACGGGACAATTATGAAATTCCATATAATAGTTTTCCTCCTTCCATTGTATCACTGAAGCAGCACTGCCGTCTATGGCGCTGCTTGCAAGCTTTTAATAAATGTTGGTGCAGAGTACTAACATTTATTAAACGGCTTGGTTGGCTGGCTTCCCTCAAATCTTTTGAGGCTATTGGAAAGAATGAATCTCGAACGGCAATCTAATACCGGTAAGTCAAGTGTGGGACGGCCCCCCACTGGATGGAGTGATGACCTGGTAAGAGATAGTAAATCGACGAATACAAATGGCCCAGGACTGTGTTTTCTGGTATTCCTTGGAGGAGGCTTATGTTTAGCAGTAGACTTGTGATGGGATGTAGTGATTCAAATATATACTCAAACATAGTGGAGGAAGTTCAAATTATAGTTTTTGACATAAGGGGTAATTTTTTTAGAATAAAATAGGAGTAGAGTCATTTATTTCGGAATTTATTTTTAGTGGGATGTCGTTTAAAAGATTTTTAAAATACCACTTCAATAATATGTCGTCAATATTTGTGTTTTTATAGAAATAACGGTGATAAACGAGTATACTGTCCACCTGATGGTAAGTGGATGCTGTAAGCCATAGACACCTTGTCAATCTGACTGACAACCCAATCCTAGATTAACAATTAAAATCCATATGCTTCGCCACACGTAAGAAGGATTACGTTAGGTAACATTTTTCTTATCAAATTTCTCCATCGTAACTTCAGAAATACTGAAAAGCAAAATCAAAATTAAATTACTATTTTGAAAAATGAGGTAAGTATGGAAGGAGAATAACTATAATGGTGTTAAATTAATGGAAAAAAGGAACGTCATAAGAGTTTTATATTTAATTTTTTATTAAGCCTGTAATTTGTGTATGTCAATAGGTAGTGACATAATCCAATGGAACTTCCAATTTTAATGGAATATTATACAACTATCCATCCTCACAAAACAATACCCTTTCAGTGTTGATTCATTCAAATTTGATTCGGTGTGACCTTTGTACTGCTTGAATGTTGACTATTAATATACTTATATATTGTATGTACTTGTGTACGGAAATTTATTTACCGTCAGTAAATTTGTTAAATATTTTTGACCCAGTAAGGAACACAATTAAGTTGTAATAAGACTTTATTTATAAACCTATATATTATTTATACGTAAAGGGAAAATTTTGTATCTGTTTTAAGCAAACTGCGTGCATTTACAAGTGTAAGACTTAGCTTAGTTAAAGTTTATATGAATAAAGAGTGATGAACACTAAAACTTATTTAAAATATATTTTACAAATACATTAAATTAAACATACATTGTTTAAGTTCATACTGCAAATATCTCAGATGAAATATCAAAGAATATATAATTCTTCCTACGATATCTAAATTGAAATGTAGTTTCCTTGATATTCTCACCGAAAAATTTAATGAACTACCGTCGAATTTCGGCCATTAGTCGACTTAAATATTAGATTAACATCAAAAATTGATGAAAATCAAATTGATGAAAAAAATGACAGTCGATACGCTTTTACAACAAAGTTCCAGAAAATATACAAAATGTATATATTTTCAATGATTTAAAAAAAGAAAGTATAATAAATGCTACTATAATATAAGTGAATACACGGTTGTATTCACTTATACTCGTATTATAGTAGTGGCGGTGGAGAATTCGATTCCCCATATCATTCCGTGGGTGTCATAGGAGGCAAAAGATAGACTGATCCAGAAGATGGACTGAATCTTTCTGATAACTCAAATTTAAAAAAGATCTGCGGTTGTCGGCCAGCCTGCGAAGCGTGGCAACTATGGAATAGAATGACTTTTGTTCAACATATATTACTACATAATACTTATTGAATAAATCATTTTTTTATTTACCACTGGTTCGGAAAATAACTAACTCAACGTGGCAACTATAAAGAGACCTATGGAAGAGGCCTATGTTCGTAGTCTTTTGATAGCTTCTAATAAATCAAAGATAAAAAACAGGGTTAATAATAAAGAATTAGATGATTGCTTACAAGCTGTTTGCTTAATTCACTTTAAAAGTACTTATACATTCGGATTTACCGGTATGCTCAGCAGTCGTATACATGTGACTAACACAACGCCCTCCGTCCGCTCGGCAATGGTACACATATGTCTACTACTAATTTATGAGGCCGAACCCGACAAAAAAAAGTTTGTTATTAAAAATTATTACAAAGTTATACTAAAAAGTATAATACAGGCATAGACAAAGACATACTCTTTAATTTGGTATCATAATCTGTCAATTTCGAACTAAAAATAAACATAAAAATCATTCTGACGTAATGGCTTCTTACACCAGTAGGGCGTGGTTGTGCGTGAGTTATTGCTGAGTGATTTCTCCGTTTTCCTGTGTGTTTTTGAAATAAAAAGATGACTTTTATACTTTTGTGTATTTCTTGTAATAAAACAAATACGTAGATGTATAATTTGTGGCATAAAAAGTGAAAAGTAAGTGCCAAAAGTACTTCGAAATCGAGAAGGCCCATTTTAGAGATTGGGTCAAAAATGTGTTATTTTTATAATTCTCTTTCATTTTTAGTGTAAAATGTAACTAAAAATAGTTTTATAACATATTTAAAATAACTTGACGTTGTATTTATTTCAAATTCACACAAAAATATATTTGAAATATTGTTCGAAATCTCATACAGATAAAAATTAATATGTTTTTTTATATATATTTTGGTATGAGTAAAGAATAGAAACACATAAAACATAAAAATATATATATTTACATTTTCGTATAGATTTCTCCAAAAACAAACGTGTAGGATTCAAATTAATAGTAATTTTAGATTAAAAGTGAAGTATCTACTACTACTATGCTATAAAGGGTAATTTATGAATTTTATTAAAATTTCTAGCAACTAAAAATAATTTTATTCGATAATTTATACATTCATTAAGAATTCCCGTAAGTTTTATCCATAAATATTGTCTCAAAGTGAAAATATAGCAAAATTTGCAAATTAGCAAAAAATTTGCAATTCCCGCCATTTTACGTCGCGAGCCAAGGCGTATCGAATAACGTCGCCTTCCGAACATACAGGTTAAATATTTAGTATTAAATAACAAAAATATGCTGGGTTTCTTGCTGGTCCTTCTCAGGACAGAGTATTTTTTAATAAAAATAATTTGTAATCTTTATTGAATATAAATACATATTTAATTTCATTCTATTCTTAAAGATCTTAATCAATATTGTCAATTTTTCAAATTTTCGTTAAGAAAAATCATTGCGTAAAAACTCTATGTACTTTTATATGTAGTTTTGAATATCACAATTGATTTAGACATTCAGCAGCAGCTGAATACTGCTGTGTTTCGTAAAGTGAGGGTAGAGATCCAGAGATCCTTTTTTACTAGAAACGAGGAATTCTATCTTACAGTTACTTTGATTCTTAATCGAGGATAAATGTAGATGTCTATGGGCCACAGCATCCACTTACCATCAGGTGGACTGTGTGCTCGTTTGTCACCCTTATTCTATAAAAAAATTCACGTCAGCCTCTAACCTGGTTAATTCTGGCGCTAAACTGAATAAATGAATTACTCTGCCTGAGATTCAAGGAAAGTAAAAAATTCGCATTATCTATTCTTGGACCTAGTTTTCTCAAATGTTATAAATTTTGTTTAACTATATGGTAACTGTGAAAAAAGTCGTGGTATAAAAGATACTATTACGAGCTTGGGGTTCGTGACAATAAAAACTGCCGATTGAATTACCAAAATAGACATTTTAATTACCGAACACCAATTACAACTTAAAATTCATTATTACCAAAACACAATTGCACTACTGATCACTTTAGCTCGAAGTTATATCGCTTCGAAGTATTCGTACGAATCGCCAATTCAATACTGATTCGGTTGCGGTCCTCACCAGCCTTATATATGCCCACTTCTCTGAAACATCTAGAATAGAGTACATACCGGTCCTGGCTGACTAATTGTAGAAAGTTCTAATATGGAATTTTCTCGAAAGATCTTGACTGCCCTAGTTCTGCTACTTGATACTAGATGGCGTTAGTGGTAACACGCCGTGTAACAGTACTCAACTCGCCATGTAGGCATTAATTATGGCGCGCAACAATACGTTTACAGGTATATAGGAATAGTTTAAATGTTTTATTGTTACGTTGTGCTAGTAAGAAAAATGTAATCAGTAGTTGCTCTACAACTGTGGTTTTATAAAATCTCAAAGTTCGTTACACGTATTCGTATACGTATTACGTTATACGTATTCTTACACCACCACAGAGATCAGATCAAAAGGAGCTATCAGGAGGCGCATATTCTCTCGGTAGATAGTTATAGTGTTCTGTGCGCATCAGCGTTTCAGTCTTTCACAAGCACACTTAGCCAACTGCATCCATCGACTTTCTGCATGGCTTACTAGGTGCAATACTTAATAATCTGTAATAGCTATATTTATTATATCCAAAGAGGATATGTATCTTCATTAGCCTCTTTACAATCTACTAGATATGGGTTTCTTTTAAAGTAAGAAAAGTTTGCCGGAATTACCTCGCTTGGCAGACACGTGAGGATTGTCGTGCCAGGTGTTCGACTCTTCCCTCCGTTAATCGGCTTAGGTTATACGTATTTTTAAGACAATGGCGTTATAAACATTTGCTTCTAAAGCTTATGGAAGATACAGTCAATTTTGCACTTTCACGCCAGCAAACAAAACTTCCGTCATGAGCCACCAAATAACACAACACAACACAACAACACTGTTTCACCGGAGTTCACACCAACTTTTGCCGTTAACACAATAAACAAATAGCGTTTCTAAATTCATACCGGCGTAACCAACATTCATACGGATTAAAAGGGAACTTCTAAACTATACTTTTTTTATATAACACAACATTGTCTAGGGGTACATTAGGCGTACATTACGCGCTCATGCAGGCGTCAATCACTGCATTACACGGTAGGTTATTCGTCAATCACAACCGTGATTGTTGTAAAACTGACATTCTGCATGTACGCCTTACACGCTCAGGCGATAAATGCAAAGACGAATTACTGTGATGATACTGTGATGTGAATTATTTGATACATAGGCTTAAATATATTGTAAATATAGTAGAAAAAAAACAAAGTGATGTATGTACACCTTCCCTCTTCGCAATTCGTTGTTAACAACAGATCTTTGCGCAAAAGGATTGTCTAAAAGAAATCACTCCCAGAGCGATAATATTGCCCGTTTTACTTTATATACACATATTATGTTTATAATTGTTTTGTATTGTATACATCGTAAATATTATATTTATTGACTGCCTCCATGTTGTACTGGCCGTAAGCATCACGTTTGAACATGAAATCCCGGGTCAGCCCAAAACCACTTACTGAGTTTTTCCGTCAAGAAATTCTCGAGAGTCAGGGAGTTCGCGGTGTTACACTTACGTGCCTTGGAAAGCACGTTAAGCCTTTCTTCCGCTGCTAGAGTGTGATCTCTCTCCGGTCATGACGAATGCCGTCCCATCAGACTATGATGACCGTAAATAAGTGTAAAAGATATAAATTAGCTTATAGTGCTAAGTAAGTTTTAGTCGAATGTTTCAAATAAAACAAAAGGGAATAACTTTTGGCCTCCATTAGATGGAGTGACAAATTGGTAAACATGCTGGAGGTCGATGCTTGGTAGAGGCCTGTGTTCACCAGTGGACTTGTGGTAGGCTTTAGTGAAGATAAGTAACTTCGTAATATTAAATAAAACAAATTTTTGATTTCTTATAAACATACTTAATGGCGTGTTAAAGAAGACCTTGTGGAGTTACATAAATGTAACTCCACAAGGCTTTAAAAATGTACTGTTGTAAACAACAGTACATTTTTAAAGCCTTATTTTATAGGACATAATTCCAGTTCTTAACTATCGAGAAACTTCAAGAGTTTTACGGGTATAAAAATATGACGCCTGCAGCTGCGTCATCAATAAACTATCCTTTGTTAAAAGTTAGCCCTGCTAGCTGCTATGATATGTTCATCAAACAGTCCTAAAAAAATAAAACTTCAGAAAAACGACGCATTACTCCAAACACCTAATAATTTAGATTTAGTAACACAAACACCTAATAAATTAGATTTAGCAACGCAAACATCTAATAAATTGGATTTAGCAACGCCAACGGCGGCAATAAAAGACGCCAGAATAGATGACAAAAATAACATGTTAATGACTAAAACGAAAACATAGAGCTAGAAAACAAGTTGGAGGAAGATATTCAGCATCTACGTCCAACAAACTGCAATATTAAAAAAAGAAAAATATTTATATTTGGAATGCAACAATGTGTCGGCTTAGCCTCAGCGTTGCTTCGTTCGAGAGAACATAGTAAATATAAGGAATATGATATAATCTGTTATACAAAACCTGATGCCTTAACTGAAAATATACTAAAAAGTTGTGTTCTCAATCAAGACTATGGTCCGTCAGATAAAATTATTATTTGTGTTGGTGAAAACGATAAAAATCCTCTAGCTGTTTCATCAGAATTATATATAACATTAAAACAACTAATAAAACATACTGTAATTACTTTAAATGTTTTAAATAGTAGATATTTAAATACAGGGATGATATATTCCAATATTATAAAAGTATATAGTCAATATAAAAACTATTATTTTATAAAAGAAAATTCCTATTATAAAAATCTATTCAACACTTGTAAAAGAATTAACTATATAATTGATTGTATAGATTATGTTCAACAATTTTTAGACTATTCCCAACTAAAAAATATTATTAAACAGTGTTCACCACTAATTAAATGTTCTGAATTAATTAATAAAGTACATAAGAAAGGTACAATTCCTTACTATTTCGCAAATATAAAAACAAAACAAAACATAATATTTTGAATAAAAATCTTGGGTTAAATTGGATAGAATAGAGAGTGTGAGTGACATTAAGGAACCTATAAAGTTCAAAAAAGGAACTATCCCATTTTATTTTCCTATCATAGAAAAATATTGTTTATTTCGAAATTAAGGCATTAGAAATCTGTAGAAACAGTATTTTAATAAATGATAAAATACATAAAATAGGAAATTCCTATATGCGAGTATTTAACCAAAACATAACAGGATTACTAGGAAAATTAGACTTACATGAGGCGTGCATCGCAGAATTTAATTACTCTGAAGAACCAATAGACGTGATTTGTCTAACAGAAACATTCGTAAAAAATTAAGAAAACTTAATTTTTAAAAACTTTAAACTGGCTGCCAATTTCTCAAGAAAACAATCAAAACGTGGTGGTGTGTTTATTCTTGTAAAACATAATTTCAAGTATCGCATTTTAATAATAATAATAAAACATTTATTCATTACCACCTTTACTTTTTTATTTAGTTACAGTGAGCAGTATACACAGATATAACCAAAATTACACAGTGTAGTAATGAATGGGCTCTAGCTCAGCATAAATGTTGCAGTTGCCTACAACGCTGTTATTCTGCCAGCGCCCAACAAATGAAGAGTACAGTACGCGCGCATCCCTGCTTATATTACATTTAACAACTGTTCATATTAAGAGTACATGTCGTGTTTTCCTAAGTATTAGCGAGTGTTTTTTTTTTGTGAATATTGCGAGTATTACGAGTATTAGCCAGTTCAAATTAATAGTTAAGAAATATATAATATAATCATATAATATAATAATTATCATAAATTTTTCCAAAAAATTTATATTATTAATAATTATTGCAACAATAACACTAATAGTAACATAACAACAAAGTATTAAATAATATTTATTTTACTGAGCATAACTTATTTGAGCTTATAAATCTACTACCGCCTACTGGCAATGTTAGATTAAATTAGATTAGATTTTTTACAATTCTTACATTTTTTACAACCGTTTTCAAAGGAAATTGAGTTTGAATGTTGCGGTATAGAATCGACTGAACAAAAATGTATTATTATTTGTATTGATAGAACACCAAACTCGGAAATAAGTATATCGTATAATAGGTCTATCAGATCACACGGGGCAAACATTAAGTTTTTTATTAAACGATACAACAAAGTCTCCTGGGCATTATTATATATTTAGAAGGCAATACACGGAAAGTAATATTAGCAGTTTCTGCAATTACTTAAAATCATTATCATTCTTGGACGTATATGAAGAGGATAACATAGAAAAAGAATTTACAAAATTTTATGACACGTTTGTACTAATTTATAAGCTGTGCTTTCCCTTAAATAGAGTCAATGTAAATAATTTTGATCAAAAATTAAAATGGCTTACAGCTGGTATAAATTTTTTCCTGTAGAACAAAACGTGCACCTCGCTATAAATATTATAAAAATAAAACTCACGAGAGCAAAAATAAATGTACACTTTATAGAAATATCCTAAAAAAAAAACTATTTTACTGGCACAAAAGCAGATGAATCACAAATACGTACTTAACTCAAAAAATAAAACTAAAGCCACTTGGAACCTAATAAAAGAAAATAGTTAGACACATCCAAATCTCATTGATAGACTTACAGACAATAATCAAAATATACTAAATCCCATTGAACTGGCAACAACATTTAATCAGCATTTCATCTATTCCATTAAAGACAAAATATCACATAATAGTGCGGATAAATTAAGCGTAACTAGTCTAAGAAATCAATCTAGTATTTATTTAAGGCCATGTGATATAACGGAAAGTATGAACCATATTTCATCACTTAAAAACACAAAATCTACTGGCTGTGATGAAATACAAACAAAAGTTTTAAAGAGGTGTCCAGGAAAAATCATAGACGTATTATGTTTTCTCATTAATAAGTGGCTTGAAGCGGGAATTTTTCCTAAAGAATTGAAATTATCCGTTGTTATACCATTGCATAAAAAACGGAGACAAAAATAATATTAATAATTATAGACCAATTACATTAATGTCAATATTATCAAAATTGTATGAGAAGGTTATGCAAAAAAGACTTTTAGGCTTTTTTAATAAGTTTAACATATTAAAACCAGAGCAATATGGTTTTCAAAAAAGTAAATCTACGACACTGGCAACTTTTTCCCATATAAAAATCGTAACCGATTATATAAACAGAAAAATACCAATTTCTGTAGTGTAATTTGATATGAGCAAAGCATTTGATTTGGTCATGATGTTCTCTTAAAAAAATTGAAGCTTATGGTATAAGAGGGCCAGCTTACTCCTGGATACAAAGCTATTTAAAAGGTAGAAAGCAAAGTGTTGAAATACAACAAAAAGATAAAAAACGGCAAGACATTTTAAAATATAAATCTTCGTACTTATGAAATGATTACGAAGTGCCACAAGGTGTGTTTTAGGTCCTTTACTGTTTTAATTTACATAAATGACCTACCAAATTAAATTAAACTTAATACAATATTATTTGCTGACGACATTTCTATTTTAATACCGAAAATAAATTTTAATTCCAGTAATAAAGAATATGAAAATGAAATAAATAATACATAAAATTAATACCTAATAAATGTTGTTAAACGGATAAAAAACAATAATCTAAGCATAAATCTTTCTAAAACTAAATTTATGCAATTCTACAATGTTAAAAATAAATCTCAATTACTTGATATTAAGTATAATGGTGAAAAAATTACTGCTACTAAATGTACCACATTTTTAGGTATTAGTTTAGACAAACATTGTAATTGGAAATATCACATAGATAAAGTTTGTTCTAAAATATTTAAATTTAATTTTGCTCTGCGAAGGCTAACTTCAATCTCGTCAAGAAACACTTCTCTTATAGCATACCACAGAACACATTTACCCTGACGGGAAGAACGAAAACTTCATACAAAAAAAATGCCAACAACTTGCGACACTAGCGCGCCAGTTTTTGACCCGTGAACTAATTTTCGCGCCAGACTTCAAATCCGATGATAAACTCATGATTTTATTTCATTTTATTTTATGCCATGTATCATGAAAACAAAGCGAAATTCTGGTATTTAATTTGAAAATTACCTGAATTTTGGTTTATTTTCATGATGCATACATATTTATGGAAAGGTATTAAATAAAACTAAGTTGTAAGCGTGTTTTAAAATATTTATTTTTCTTTTCATTGCTTTTTTCGAAGCTTCATCGGTGAACTGCCTATTTTTTAAAATATAGTGTCGTTTTATACATATACATATAGTGGAAATAATTATATGCATTTTATTTTTATCATAGTGCTCAGAACAACCAAGCAACCATTCGAAATTTAATTTTCTTCTTAAAATTTCTATAAGTTCATTTTTTATATTTATTTTACACCCATGCTCATCCAAAAATTTATTAACAATTGTTGCAGCAATCTCCACTGTCTCCGTAAAAAATTTATTAACATAATGTAGACTGTTGCGCATACAACTGTATTCTTTAAAGCTTGTGAATAAATGACTTACCTCTGTGTTCTGGTCTGCAAGCATTGTGATTTTGCACTGATGGCAAATGGGTACTAATTTTTTTATCATGAAGCCACATACATATGCGCAAGCTTGCAGTTCTCCAGAACACTGAGGTATTACAGTATTAGATGCTTCTACACCTTCTGTTAAATCAAATGTTTTAACAGCTACATTTGTTTCTTTATTTTGGTCAACTTGACTTAAAAAAGATTTTAAATCATTTAATATGACATTATCGTCTTCTTTGCAATTTTTATTTTTACTGCTATGCAATAAATTGTTGATCATGGAGGTTTTGAGAGCTGCAACAAATTGTAGGGTGTTTGGGTTCGGGTTGCATCCACAATTGCTGCGGATGCAACCAAAACAGTTTTCTAATGGATCTTGATTGAGCCTGCGCGTTGATAAACTTTTTATACCATATTGCCTTTCTAAATTAAAAAATAGACGCTCAACTGCATTTATAGTTCTAATAAAACCTTCCTGCGAAGGCGGCTTGCATCTGGCCCCAATAAATTGTAACTCTTGGAACAGGATTTTCATTTCCTTAAAAAAATTTAAATGTGGACTTCTGCGGGTAAAATTTGTAAGGAATTTTTTTCCTCTTTTCTGATCAGGCGTATCGCCATTTAAGGTGTCGAACAGCTGGTCTATTTTTTCTATCAGCATGGCTGTCGTCGTTGCTTCTTGCGGCAGTTCATCTGTAAAGTAAACACTTATTTTTTTATTTTATAGTGAAAGGTTAGGGAAAATGAAATTGAAGACAATGGGAAATTCACGCGTTCGCCGCGTCGCGTCTTGCGCCCTCGTTCGCTCTTGGAAGCGTGTCGGGGAGGGAGGCACGAGACAAGACGAGACGAGCGTGTACAGCAGGCATAAAAATTACACCTAATAAGTAATCAAAATTACACTAAATAAAGTAATCTTTATAAAAATATTCAATTATAAAAGAAAGCTGTCAACGCGAAGTAGCTTAATTTTATCTTATTAGAATGATTATTTGAATAAGCTCTAATAATAGTTGATTGACATATTCAGAAACTATTATATTATATTTCGAGACGTCGATTATTTTTGAAGATTATTAAAAGTTATTATTAAAATAATTAAGAAAACTAAGTTGTACAACCAGTGCGTGTTGCCAGTGATGACATATGGAACTGAGACGTGGTCCTTCACTGCTGGCCCTATGAGGAAGATCAAAGTCGCTCAGCGAGCTATGGAGAGGGCTGCTCTGAGTTTCTCTGCGTAATAAACTTAGAAATGAGGATATCCGCAGTAGAACCAGAGTGACCGACATAGCCCAACGGATTAGTAAGCTGAAGTGGAAATAGGTGGCCATATAGCTCGAAGAACCGACAACCGTTGGGGAAAAAAGGTTCTCGAGTGGCAGCCTCATACCGGTAGACGAAGTGTAGGGCGACCCTCCACTAGATGGAGTGACGACCTGGTAAGACATGAAGGAAGTCGATGGATGCAGGTGGCTCAGGACGGTGCTTTGTGGCATACCTTGGGGGAGGCCTATGTTCAGCAGTGGACTTGTAAAGGGCTGTAATGATGATGATGATGATGATTAAAAGTTATCCAATAAAACAACTTACTGTTCGCAATCTTTGCAAGCATTCCTGCAGCAACTGAATGGCTGAATACTTGGCAAGCTAAGCTGACTTTCATCTTTTGTTTAAAATTGGGTTCAATATGCTGCTTGGTTAAAGCAGGTGCAAAAACAAAATTTGGATTTTCATTGTCCTTTTCAAAGAATGATTTAATGTGGCTCCACTTGGCTACACCTGTAATAATAAACATGTAAAATATATTATAAATAATAACAGAAGTATTAATAAAATACATTTATTGAGTCTGTGTTAGTTTATATTAATCTGATGATCATCCGCGCGGCGGGTTGCACAAGACAAGATAAATCTTATGAAGCTTGAATTGCCACCTTTGACCTTAGTCATGTACTCATGTCATACCTACTTATTATCTATTATTTACAACATTTAAATTACCTGGTATAGATTTTCCATCAATTTGCAATACTTGAGGGCATTTAATGTCGTACTTCAGTAAATTATTTCTGAAGCATTTGATTAGGTGAGGTGGGTCTATAATTGTGACGATTTCATGGCCTTTAAACTCAAAATATGGTTGAGCCACTGAGGAACCAAGGGAGTTTAGTGCTTTGATGTTCACACCAAAGTTGTCCGATACAGTAGCTGTGACATTCAACCCAGCTTGGAAGCTTGCATCAAGTACCTGTAAATACAAATATATAATTATATAATATATTGAGTATGCAATGGTTTTTTTTTCTTCAGTCAACTATATTGCATACTTACTTCTTTTATAAGAACAGATAATCTATCAGCCGTAACACAGTCACCAGAAAAGTAGAAAGCTAAAGGCTGCTTCCACTTTTTTCGGATTCCAATAGCCATAAAAAGCAATGCATGTGTGGCTGGCTCCATAGTTCTGCCTTGATTTCCATGATCTTGATAACCATCAATTACATCTTGTTTACTATTATATTGCAAATGTTTTCGTATTGACATTTCGTCAAATGCCAAAATGCACAGATTTTCTTCTGGTTCTCGATTTTTAGTTATATCTTTAATTGTTTTGAATATTTGGCTATTTATACCGCATTTCATCGGAATTCTATTCAGCAATGCTTTTAATGTACCTTCACTTGGTAGACAAAAAAGTCGCCTCAGCAGTCTATAGCAGCCAGTAGACCTTTTATAGATGCTTAAAGCCATAACTTTGTCATCTATACTCCACCTCCGACCAGTTAGTTTTCTGGGAGTATTTTGCAGTTGACTTTGCAACAATAAAGCAAATGGCCCTGATATATTTTTGTCCATGAGACTTTGGACATTACTATTTGTAGTTAATGTTTTGAAGAGGGCACGTGGTTGTTTCTTAATTTTTTTTCTAAGTCTCATTATTTCGCTCAAATTTCTCCTACATCTTTTATACAGTTTAAGTTTCTTAGGGGTCAATTCCAATGACTTGCTTAAATCTAGCTCCTTCAAAATCCCTTTAGTCCTTGGCATCTGGAAATAAGTTAAATATTGTGATCATATAGATCCTCATTTCTTAAACAATACATAAACAGACTGTAGGTTCGAAACCTATACATATGAGGGCAACAATGAAAGTTTTTAGCACTGGCCACTTGCAAACGATATAATAAAAAATAAGTTCAAGTTTTGAAAGTGGAACTCTTTACCAATATTATTGGGTGCGTTTGGCAGAAAAAAGCGCTAGCAAGCGCTTGTAAACAAAATGGCGATCGTAAGCGGTAAGTGCTGTCAAAGCGTAAGTAGCTATTTTCCTCTAGGACACGATGTTAGTTTTAACGGGTAACCTAACCTAATTTAAATATATGTTTGTAAAGTATTCATATTAAAAACTTACCAATCATGAATTTTTAATAACATGTATATGTTTATTCAAGTCATTATATTACTTAAAACTAATATTGCACATAAGAACTTATAAACTCTACTTCAAAACAAACAAATTAAATAAGCAAAATGGCGGATTGTGTCAGCGCTACTGAAGTAGCAATCGTGTCCTGGCCGAAAACTATTTTAGCGCTTGTAAGCGCTTGCTAGCGCTTTTTTCTGCCAAACGCACCCAATGTGTATGTATTTTATTAATTTGTCACTTGGTTACGATTTGGCGGCAAATTGAAAATTGTCTGTGTCACGACAACATGAACTCAACGCTAGAAAATTTTCGTACAATGGGTGCGTTTGGCAGAAAAAAGCGCTAGCAAGCGCTTACTAGCGCTAAAATAGTTTCCGGCCAGGACACGATTGCTACTTCAGTAGCGCTGACACAATCCGCCATTTTGCTTATTTAATTTGTTTGTTTTGAAGTAGAGTTTATAAGTTGTTTTTTTGCAATATTAGTTTTAAGTAATATAATGACATGAATAGACATATACATATTATTAAAAATTCATGATTGGTAAGTTTTTAATATGAATACTTCACAAACATATATTTAAATTAGGTTAGGTTCCCCGGTTAAAACTAACATCGTGTCCTAGAGGAAAACAGCTACTTACGATTTGACAGCGCTTTTTTATAATATATAATAAAAATTAAGTTATATTGATATAACTTCCTAGTTTGTTCAGTTTTTGATTTTCTAAGAACTTTCAGTGTCACTCTTGTAGGTAGTTAATAAACAATGAAGAAAACTCTTGATACCTGAGCAAGCGCCAAAGTCAAAAGCTTGTTTATTATACTTATTTAATTATGAGATATTGGTCACTGTGATTAAGATTGTTCATGAAAATTAGTATAAGTACTACAAACCTTCAAGCTATCAGTAGTTGGTTCACATATGGTTGGCACTTGAACAGGTAAAGATGTAGTTGGGTTGGCTGTGGTTGGCACCTGAACAGGTAATGAAGGTTCCAACACTAGCATCTGAAAATTACAATGAGACGATTTTTGTGAACAAAGGTGATGATCAGTTTCAACATTACCTGAGTAAGAATCATTATGGTGATATTAATCTACATAATTAGCAAGCATTAGTTTGTTTCTTATTTATACGAGAAATTGGTCACTGTGCCCGAAATAGGGACTATGCATGAAAAAATATTCATAAGACCATACAGTTTATCTAAAAATATACAAAACATAATGCTAACAGGGCAATAGAATCAAAATTGATATAAAAACAAACAAGATACAACAATTTTAAATAATTATATCTATCCCTCTCGCGAAAATGCTGTTTTGCATGGCAGATGTATGGTCGGCACAGACATTGCCGTCATAGTCTTTATCGGACCCTAATTGGTATCTTTGTAGCTTTATAACATTGTCGCTGATGAAGGTACTTTGAAAAATTATTTCATAATTGTTTACTAGAGCTAATAGTTAATTAATTTCGCAAATAAAAAATGCATGCATATTCCCTATTGCCCAGTAAAACATCATCACATTCTATACAACCAAAAATGTGAACAAAAGTTTCACAAGTTTTAATGTTGTACATATATAATGTTATACATGTGAGTGAAAATTATTATAAGTACTACAAACCTTCAAGCTATCAGTAGTTGGTTCACATATGGTTGGCACTTGAACAGGTAAAGATGTAGTTGGGTTGGCTGTGGTTGGCACCTGAACAGGTAATGAAGGTTCCAACACTAGCACCTGAAAATTACAATGAACAATTTAGAAAATTCATTCTATTTTCCACATATATGCACGATGGAGCATGATTACCGAGATGAGTTTTCACATAAGGAATATGAAATTTTTTTTGCGATGCGACAACGGGGATATTTATGCAGAACAGCAAACGAAATGCTGTCAAGGAGGTCAATGCACTTAACTTAATGGTGTACTATTTTATGTAGAAAATTCAAATCTAGAATATTTCGTCTATTTTGGAGAGACATCACCTTAAACTTATCCAGTCGCTGATAGTAAGGCTGCCTATGTGAGATACCACTGGCATGAAAGGCAAGATGTCGAGTAAAGGCATGTTGAATACTTTCAATGCGTTGGGAGTGCACACTAGAAGATGGATTCCATATGACACTAACGAATTCAAGGAGTCTTCTTACAAAAGCATTATATAAAACAAATTGACACCCTTTATATTGCGCTTAATAAATTCTAAGAACTTCAGGGCTTTGTAAATAAACAATAATGTTTATATGAGATTTAAAGGTTAGCTTTCTGTCAATAGTTACTCCTAAGTCTTTAATCACCAGTACCTCTTGCAAAACTACATTACCAATTGAGTAACTAGAGACAAGCAGTTTTATTTTCCTGGTTTTTTATTTTATTTTGTAAACAAAGTGCTTATCAGTTTCTACATTTAAATTATCAGGATGTTTCCAATGCCATATTATCCTCATTTTTGTGTTCAACTTGTTGAAAACTTCATGATTGAACTTCTAATAAAAAAGAGTAAGTAAGTAATCTCTCTGTGGAATAGTTTACCACCGGCGATTTTTCCGGACCGATACGACCTGGAGACCTTCAAGAAAAGAGCTTACTCCTTTCTCTAAAACAAAATGAAATTTAAAATAGAGTTTAGACAAGGCCTATTAATTTCTTTCTGTGAGTTTTAGCTTAAGTATTTGTTTGACTGTACTTATAAATTCCAACCACATATCAAGCTTAATGATTGATGGAGTTTTGAGTAATATAGTAATTAATGTTTACTTACTTGAGGTTTTTCAACTGAGATATTTGTATCTTGTTTACTTTCACTTGCAGTTGCACATTGTTCTAATAATCTTTACCATTAAATCCTGTGTCCCAGTTGGGATGGCAAAATTGTGCAATCTTATCCTCGCACTGTTAGTGAATGAGGAATCATCAAAGTGCTTACTGCATAACATTTTGTGTTGCGAGTGCAAGTCTCTTAGTGATTTCTCAGACCACTCTCCAGTAGGGTAACAGTATTCAGCCCATACACGTGCCCTGAAATTAATGATTTTTTTAAAATCTAAGTGTAGTTTTGATCACAGTTTGGAAGGCCTTCTACAAGATAAGACCAATAACCTGGTAAGGGTCACGGGTAGCAGATGGATGCGAGACACACAGGTCTGGTCGTTATGGTGACCCTTGGGGGAGGCATGTGCCCAGCAATGAAAAATTTATGTTATGAACATTATGTTTACTATGTTATGAACATTATGAATGTTAAAAACATACTAGGTACTTAATAAGATAATGAGGGAAAAAGTAACAAAAAATTAGAATAGCTTAGTTACTTACTTTAAAAATGTATGTCTACCAGGTAGAGGAAATCTGTGGAAACTCAAGTTTCCATCTTCTGTGGCAGTGATGTTACACTTTGCACACTTTCTTTTTCGTTCATAGCGCGTATGGCGTGACATATTAACAAATAATGCTCAGACACACGTACACAAAATAAAAAAAACAAATGAGTCTATATCTCGTAAAATTGTCCAGGCAAAAAAGAATTACAAACACCAAATAAATGAGTCTCTATCTCTAAGCGTTCAGCGGGCACACAAAACAAAAACACAGTAGCACGAAATAATGAGTCTCTATCTCGTAAAAATCTTCAGGCACATGCTATAAAAGCAAAGAAATATACAATAGAAATAAAAATATTTCAAAGTACGTTTAGCGCTTTCAATAATCCGCCATATTGCAAAGCAAAGCATCAATAGTGATTTCTCTGTCTAGCTCTAGCGTATGGCGTTCTCTCTGTTTCGCTTATTTTGCCCGACGTTTGCATCGGCTCCATAGAGACTTGACCCCCCGTGTAGCATACCTAGGTGGATTGAAAAGTACTCGGCCTAACACAGATCCATTCAATTCTAAAAATCAAATCTACCCACATTATTTAGTTCAGTTCAGACTAGTTCATTGTGTGAAGTTCGAAACGTGTGCGATAATTAGTTGTGATTTTATAAATTTATTAACAAAGTAATCGGACATAATTTCCGCGAATGGAGCAAATCGAGCAGCGTGCCGTCATTAAGTACCTCCATAAGAAGGGGCTATCATCAAAAGCCATCCATGATGACATGGTCAGTACATTAGGCGATTGTGCTCTGTCATATTCATCCGTCAAAAAATGGATAGCAGAATTTAAGCGTGGTAGAGAGAGTGTGAAAGATGAACCCCGCTCTGGAAGGCCTTCGACGTCAACTACTGACGAAAATATTAAAAAAAGTACTTGATTTAATAATGTGAGACCGCAGATTAAAAATTAGAGAGATAGCCGAGATTATAGGCATCTCTTATGAACGAACTCAAAACATCATTGTCAACGAGTTGGGTTTCCACAAGGTGTCTGCGAGGTGGGTTCCGCGACTGCTTTCAGTTGAACAAAAAAGGACGCGATTGACTATTTCACGCGACTGTTTGGAGTTATTTGAAGCCGATGCAGATGATTTTTTGAATCGTTTTGTTACTATGGACGAATCATGGGTTCATTACTGTACACCGGATACAAAACAACAATCAAAACAGTGGAGAAGACCTGGTTCACCATCCCCTAAAAAGACTAAGTCGATTTTGTCGTCAAATAAGGTGATGGCTTCAGTATTCTGGGACTCGAAAGGTGTGATTATGATTGATTATCTTGAAAGGGGTCAGACTTTATAGTCTGACCCCTTTCAAGATAATCAATCATAATCAGAGTTTATACTCTGATTACTACTGCACCTTACTACGTCGTTTACGAGAGGAAATAAAAGAAAAACGTCGAGGAATGCTCAGAAGAAAAGTCCTGTTTCATCAAGATAACGCCCGTGTTCACACGTCAGTACAGTCAATGGCTGAAATTCACAACTGTGGCTTTGAACTGTTACCGCAACCGCCGTATTCACCTGATCTGGCACCATCAGACTTCTTTCTGTTCCCTAACCTAAAAAAGCACTTGGGAGGTCAAAGATTTTCGACAAACGACGAGGTCAAAGCAGCTGTAGACGCATATTTTGAGTCTAAGGAAGAATCATTTTTTTCAACGGTCTAAATGCTTGGAAGGGGAGGTGGCAAAAGTGTATTGAACTTGATGGTGATTATGTAGAAAAATAAAAATATAACTGATTTAGTATGTATTTATTTTCTTGGTTAGGCCGAGTACTTTTCAATCCACCCTCGTATCATGGGTACGTCGCTGCTGTATTAAGATATGGTCTCATATTACAGGGAAACTCGACGGATGTTAACCGTGCTTCTATAGCGCAAAAACGCTGTATGCAAGAATTATGTGGTTTCTGGCCACTAGTTTCTTGCAAACCACTGTTAAAAGAATTAGGTGTTCTTACGCTACCATCCTTGTACATTTTTGAACTTTCAATATTCTTAAAATAGTATCCTCAGTTTTTTACTAGATTAAAAGATACAGTAACATATAGTACCAGATACCCAGATAAAATTATTTTACCTTCATTAAAAACTAGCCTGTACTCAAAAAAATTGCTATGTGATGGCTATTCAAGTGTTTAATAAAATCCCAAATCAAATAAGGCAATTAGATTATAATCGATTTAGACGTAATTTATTAAAGTGGCTTTTAGAAAATTAATTTTATTCGGTAAATGAACTAAAAAGAAAAGAACGTTTCTATTGACTGTAAAACGCTGTTTCTTTTCTGATTGTGTTTGAAGGATAAATATTAAAATTGTAAAGTGATGCATGTTTAGTTTTACTTAAATTTTGTATGTTCTAACCATAAGTTAATCAGTAAATACGTATTCATATACCAAAATTGGTGAAATATGTGAATCATTATTATTTTATAAGAACATCTTTGTACCATATTTCTTGTGAATAAATTTATTTATTTATTTATTTTATTTATTTAGAGCTAAACAATATTGTCCAAAGGAATTATTTACTAAATGTATATATAATACGAGGGCATTTCTACGATTAATTACATGTCGATTGTACGCGGTAGAAACACGCTGCAGCTACGAGTATGTAAGTTGTCGCACGAATGGCTCGGCTCGACCGATGCTCTCACAGAATACCAGTATAAAACAGCAGTTTAAAACTGCTGTGTTTCTTATGGTGAGAGAGGAGAACCGGAGACCCATTTTATTGGAAAGGAGGCATCACATCTAAGTCCTCATAGTCAGCAAAGCATCTGCATTTTGATTCTTAACCGAAGATGTAGATTGCTATGGGCCACAGCACCCACTTACCTAGTGGACTGTGTGCTTAGTGAGTAAAAATAATTTCAATAAGTATGATATTTATTGAAAGTCAAATTAAGTTTATTCTACCACCTATTCATAAAATACCCTTATTTTGGTAGACTCAAAAACAAAAACCTTTAAAAAACTATTTACAGTTATGTATTATTTCACAACGAAGGTAAAATAGAAACATCCTGGTCCTGGTTCAGGATTATCTCATTCCCATGGGCTTGTGTCATCCATGCATTCCTCAATGCTTTTTATAAATCCATTTATACAATAATTGTTGAATATATTTTTGGACTTTGTTAAAGAGAACTATTTTTTTTACTGGGATTTTGTAATAAAATATACCATTACTGACTCTGTGTAGTTGAGTAAACGGTAAAATTAGATTGTCTGTTCTTTATGTTGAATGTATGTCACTAATAACTTCTTCATGTACACAAATTACATTTCTGAAAATGTGTATACTGAAAGGGAAAGGTTAATATATTCATTTTATAGCTTTATAGTTTGCTGATTCTTCCTAGGGCGGAGGTTTTTATCCGAACCAGTTAATTTTAAAAATCTGATTTAAATAAAATTAATATTTAAAATAATTTTACTCAATTTCAATATTTACTACTTGTAATCTATGTTGAAAAAAAAAGTTCTATTCTTTTATATTATCCCTTTAAGAACAACAGTGGGAGCACTACTGTCTAGCGCCAAAAATACATTTATATACGCAGTACCAACCCCGATGGATTTCAAGGCAGATAAGCAATTTTACCACGTTAAATTATTTTAAATTAGTTTACAAAATTTTTGACTGTAACTGACGCAAGATGTGATATTTAAAATTAAATCATAACGTTAACGTTACCTATGCTAAAAACGCCTCATCGCCTCTTTAAAGAGTTAACGTTACATGTTTTCAAAGCAGGCAACCATAATTATTTTAACTGTTTGTACATGTAAGCTTGAATTAACTGAATGTTTTTGTAAAAAGGTGTCTACGGTAATAACGTTATTTATATTTTAATAAAAATCTCTCTGCTTTCTAAAGGAAATACCTACCGAAACATTTCATAACTAAATTGTGTACCGTATACTAAATTATCATGATACAAGAGCAATTTACATTCGATATATAAGGATTATTAAAAGAGTTAATTACAATAAGAGCAAATAAAATTATGATTCTTGAAAAGGTCAGCCATCATCTTTGCAGTTATGAAGTGTCATTAATTTCAATTGATCATGAAAGCGTGTAAGAAAAGACATAACTAGCAAAAGGCATTTTAGTACATCTCACCAGCCTGTGTGGCGTGAATATAACGAAGATAATGCTTCAACGCAGCATTTCATTCTACTCCTGCAAGTCTCGCAAGATACCGATATTATTTTTGCACGGTAGAGCCACACTGCAGCTATATTATGGTAGTAGCACGAATAGGTCGACTAGACTGGGGTAGGACCACGCTCTCACAGAATACCAGCGTAAAATAGCAGCTTAATGCAGCTGTGTTTCTTGAACTGGAGATCCTTTTTACTGAAAACGAGGCATTCCATCTTAGTGCTCAGAGGTAACATCGCATCTCAAAATGATTCTTAATCAAGAATAAATAAAGATGTCTATGGCCCACAGTATTCACTCACCATCATGTGAACTGTGTGCTCGTTTGTCACCCTTGTTCTATAAACAAATGCCAAAAAGAACTATGTTTTGCAAAGTGATCTCTATGTAATTATCTCATTCATAATCAGTATATTAATTATAAATTCATAATCAGTAAACTAACAGTAGCCTAATAGCGGAATGCGGACCGTGAACTCAAAAGATCGTGGATTCAAATCCACCTTTCGGTTACTGTCATGAACTACTCCTGCTACAAACTTACTAGGAGTGGTTAAATGGAATATTAATAATGTTATAGCATTGCCAATATTAATATCAATATAATATTCTCCATAGGAGAATTACGAAATGCGTTACTGGTAATGAGACATAATACTATTTTAGTTCCTAATTTTGACATTGATTCCCAGTAAATAATAAAATGTAGTATATGTTTCTTTGTATCACTGCTTCATTGAAAGGCCGCAAGGAATTTGAGGCCATTTCCTTATGGTTTTGGTTCATGGTGTGAGAGAATTGATGGTAGATTTTATGCCGCTACCACTGTGCAAAGAGCCGAGTCTGTTCTTTCGCCTTTGTTGTAAATTTACTGCTCATAGCTTTAGTGTAGAATAACTTTAATTATCTATAGTAAGTGCAGGCGGACTGTACCTACGGGCAATTACAGGGAGCAAATAGAGAAGGTTCTTTTTATTATGACTTCAAGCCAAAACCTCGGTCGGCTTAGCTCTATTAAACCGAATATATAATGAACTGAGTGATTATTAATTAATTTAATATATGTATTCAGTCCAATCACATCGAAGGAACAAATCCAGATCAATGTTAAGATTTTTTGTCTATGTTGCATTTTGCGGGATTTTGTTGAGCGTATATGTTCTTGATATAGTGGTACATACAACAAATATCTTTTTCTCCTGCGAATTTACTAATTGTGTCTTTTAATTCATTACAGCCTATCAAAGTCCTCTGATGAACATAGGCCTCCTTCACGGATTGCCTTATAAGAGGGTATTTACCACGGTGGCCACGCTTGACTGGCGCGTTGGTGACCGCAGTTTTTTTTATTTAGAAACATCAATATCATCATCACCATCATTATAGCCCTTCACAACACTGAATGCTGAATATAGGCCTCCCCCAAGGTATGCCACAAAGAACGGTCCTGAGCCACTTCCCAGAACGTTCCCAGTCCGCAGTTTGTGATCATATCCTAGACGGGCCCAACCATTACATCAGATTTGATAGACCACAAATCCTCGCGAAGGAACACCGATTCCTACCAAGGACGATACGTGAGGCTATTGAAATTAAAAAACATTCTAATTTCAATAGAGAAGGAGGCTGGGTACTACCACCTGCTTGGGATCCTATAATCAATAAAATTAAAACTAAACCCAAGCATACCACTGCAAGACTTCAAAACACATTAGTTCATTCTGCGTAAAGCGTCTGGTTAACTTTGACATCGGGACGTCAGTCACCTCAGTCCCCCGTGACCATGGGTGCTGGAAAGCGCCCGAAACGTCGGGAATTAAAAATAAAAATAATTAAAAGTGAAATTAAACGCCATTAAATCCCTAAAAGTAGTTTTAGTCAATATGTAGTGTTCGCGTAATTATAAGAAAACATTAACTTCTAGCATAGTGCTCCCAACAACTACCGGCATAGGTGTGACATGGATAATAAACATGATCTTTGTTTTGTCCATGTTCATCTTAAGACCTATCCGTTGGGAGACACCATTGAGGTCATTGAGCATAGTGCTTAGGTCCTCCAGCGATTCTGTTATAAGGACTACATCGTCAGCAAATCGAAGGTGAGCTGATGTCCTCTCTTCGGACCTCGGATAATCCTATAATATTCCAGCGTAACTTGTATATCTCTTCTTCCAGCTCCAGGATTTTCTTGTCAGTTCCCAGGATGCGTGCGTTATATGTTACCAGGTCGAGTCGTCGTAGGTGGCAACCAAAGTTCCACCGGAGATTCCGCCGCCGGGGACTGGGGGGCCGTTTTTTCGTATTTCTTACTTTCATGGGGAGTATACCGCCATAGTTATCACGCTTGGCGAGCGGGTTGACAACCACAGTTTTTTTTCTTTTTTTGTACGGTTGCTGCTATCAGTAAGATGCAGCTGCCCATCTCGTGCTTGTTTCCCTCTGTCGCTTTACGACACCCACGGAAAGATATGGGGTAGCGGATATTCCCACACAGACACTACACGGTCATTGCTAAATATAGCAATACCGAGTTTCACTTATCTGTAACATGAATAGAAGCAGACGCTGAAAATATTCATATGGATTTCATTTTTTGTTACGGAAAATTTTAATATTGAAGTCAAATTAACGGCAGCTACTATAAGCCATAAAGTCACGATTTTATCTTCAGTTATGAATTTCGCATATAAATCTTTTGTCTAAAAATTTTAAAATAAGTTTGGTGCCTCAAAATTCTGTTTTAAGCTTTGGACATTTGGTTGAATTTAGTATATACGTTATTCTATCCTAATAAAATGGTCCGCGGTTGACAATAGCTCTTGACCCTTTTAAAAAGCTACAAGCATCGACTAGAAGTGGCTTTTTCATCAATGAAGCTGATATTTTTTTTATAAAATGTTGTATTTTATAAGCAAAACTTAGAGTTATGTGTAACTATGAAGTGGAATGAATTTTGATTATTATTAAAAGCCGTCAAATAGTGTAACCCCATCTTAAAAGAAATTTTATGCATTCTCCGTTATTAGATTGCATAGTACATATCGTCTTCGTGGTAAAGTTTCATCCCAAGCATTTCACGTGGTAGAGACACGCTGCGCATATCTAAGGATCTCCTAGGTGTGCGTTATTTCGTAGTTAGCAGTGGTTGCAAATAACCGCCGGTTCGACAAACTCCGCCGATCGTGGAGTCCCGCGATTCCGTGAGGCGTCGAGGTCACCGGCCCCTAGGTGATTCTTGGCACTTTATGCGTTCCGTGCATTCTGTGCCCAGTCGCGCATTAAAGCGCCACCTTTGCACTTCCCCCAACCCTTTTGCTATAAAAGTGTAGGCAGTGCCCATAGTGTGGAAAGTCTCTTCTATATCATCTCCACCATCCGCGTCGCGCACCAACATCTGTTGCCGATCGGCTGGATAATAGATAGGGCCTATAGCAGATTACCACTGACTGATAGGATAGGGATATGTCAGGGAAAGATAAGGGGGAACCTCCTCCTAAATCTAGGAAACCACCGGACCGGTCAAGCGCATTGGAGAGGCCAATCGCCTACCGAGATATATTCAATCCGTAGAGGGTGAGAGTTGTCTCATCCTACTCACAAATACCGACCCGGAAACCTTCATCGCCGGGTAAGGAGTCCGCACCTAGGGTTGCACTCTCGCCCATCGTACCTGAGTGTACGACTGGGCGTGAACCGCTGCCCTCTCAGCAACAGCGGCCCATGAAGATTCCGCGAAGGCATACACCACCGGAAACCGAGGCCTCCCTCTATGAGAAGAAGCAGCGTGTTGGACGACCATCAGAACCATCATCAGCGTCATCGGATGATGAGGAGCCCCAAATAGCGACTAGGAAGAAGGTCCACACCTCACCTCCTAAGTCGCCATCACCACCGCAACAGCCACCATCCATCTCTCCGGACCGACATAGACATGACTCAGCCCAATTTGAGCAAGGAGGTGAGGAGTCTGCTGGGCCACATTCAACCCTAGCTGCATCAGCCGGAAGATCATCCCCGGTACAAACCACCAACCCGTCCGGGTTAGCTCACGACGATGGACAGCGGCCGTCAACGAGCTATGCCCACATGGCTGCGGCCCCTGCAGTACCACGACCGCAATCGGCGGAGGAACCTCAGAAAACTGAGAAGGAAAAGGAGAAGACGAGATATCCGCCGATTGTCGCAGAATGCCTCCCGGACTGGACCAGGCATTTCAAGGTGCTCAACGAGAAGTTGGGCCACCCTCCCAATGCCCGTCCGTTCGGGAAGGGAGTGAGATTTTCACCGCAGAGCCCGGATGAGTTTCGTACCATTCAAAGATATATGGTCGAGCTCTCTGAAAAGGATAAAACCATGTCGTGGTATTGCTACACCCCGGCAGAGGAGAAGCCCACCAAAGTGGGCATCCGTGGCCTGCCAGTGGGCACCGACACAAAGATGATCGAGGAGGCTATTCGGGCAAAGGGCTTCTCCATCAACTATGTGAAGGCCATACCACCACGCAGGGGCAAACCGGGCTGCCTCTACTTTGCACAGCTGGAGCATCTGAGCCTGGAGCGGCTCCAAGAACTTTACCACATCGACGAACTCCTCTACAAGGAGTAGTCATCGAAGCCTGGCAAAGAAAAACGGGACCATCACAATGTCACCGTTGCCAGGCTTTCGGACATGCCTCAGCAAATTGCTTCAGGCCAGTGAAATGCGTTCGCTGTGCTGCTGAGCATATTGCCAGCCTTTGCCCTAGGGGTAGAGAGGAGGAGCCAAAGTGCGCAAATTGCGCTAAGAACCATACGGCCAACGATATCCGCTGCCCGGTCCTGAGGAGGATCGCCAGGAAGCAGGGGATCGTTTTACCTGGGCTACTCCCGGAGAACCCTAAGAGGATCCCCCAGAGTCGCCCAAAGGCCGTCACCATACAGGAGGACGGGTGGGCAACCATCACCAGAGGGAAGGGTAGGCAACCAGCCCCCCCCCCACCCCCCTGTAGTACCAATAGAAACGGTAGGTCCCACAGACCAAAGGGCAACCACCGGGGCGACTCTCCGACCTCCTGCCGATGACGCCACTGAGAGGCAACCCTCCCAGAGGAAGAGGCGGAGGAATAGGAGCAGGAGAACGGAACAGCCTCCTCCTCAGACTGTGACTACCTCTACCCCCACAACCACAGGACCAATAGCCTCGCAGGCGCAGGTTGCTGTAAGAACACCAGCACCAACCACGACAGGTAGAGCGCCAGAAAGGGCTCTACCAGAAAGTAGAACCCGCTCCACACACAGAGCGCGCTCTACCCAAAGGAAGACCTCAATCAACGCCCCGAGACCAGTGCCTTCACAGCGTAGTTCAGAACGCAGACCACCAGCGTCCGGCTTCGAGACGGCTGATGCCATCCACAGATTGGTAGGCATAGCCATCGAAGTCGGTACACAAGTCCTGGCCGACATAAGGGCCGGGAGAGACCCCGTTACCGCCGTCATGAAGGCGCTGGCATCACTACTGGCAAGGCACTACGGAGGACAGCAACCTGCGTCTGCTTTACTGGAACCCGGGCGGGATTCGTCAAAGGATCCACGAACTCTGCACTGTCACCCAGCAACAGGACATCCAGGTGATCTTGCTGGGTGAAACCAAGTTACGACCTACAACGCATCTTAAGCTGCCTAATTACACCATATACAGGAGGGATGAGGTCGATCCTCAAGGGGTCGCTTATAGAGGGACAGCGATCCTGGTGAGGAGAGACATCGTCCACCAGGAGCTGGACCTGCCAGACTTCCAGACGATGCGTTCGATCGGCATAAAAATGGAGGCGGCGGGCGAGGAACTAAGGATCTTTGCAGCATACCGCCCGCCAGGGACTCCATTTCACTCCTCAGACATCCGGACGGTAATGGAAGGTACGGCACCCACCATCATCGCCGGGGACCTGAACGCCAAACACCCGGCGTGGGGGTCCAGAGTGATCACCCCACCGGGTCGTGAACTCTATGAAGATGCTGAAAACCATGATTATGACGTTCTAGGTCCCGAGGAACTGACGCATATTCCTAGCGACCATAGGAAGCGTCCGGATGTATTAGACATCGTGCTCACTAGGAACGTCAACTACCCAGTAGTGGTAGAAGTGCTGTATGACTTGAATACACAGCACCTCCCGATTCTGATAACCCTTGGCACTAAGGCAGTGACTTCACCGCCCAGAGCCGTCAAGACCAAGATCGACTGGAGGCTCTACCACCAACACCTGCAGGAGAGACCTCCAGTCCATACACAGATCAACTCAGCGGACGACGTAGAGGCCGCTGCAACTAGAATATCCACGTGCATCCAGGAGGCCCTCAACGCGGCCTCTACGATCGTCCCTCTCACGGGGAGAAAAGAGGAGCTGCCGCTAAGACTACGCGCGCAGCTCAACCATAAAAGAGCGCTGAGGAAGCTCTGGGCGCGTACTCGCTGCCCTAGAGTAAAAAGGAAACTTAACACCTTATGAGACGAACTGTCGGTTGCAATACAGGCCCACAGAGGAGAGGCCTGGGAGCGGCGCATATGGAAGGCTGACGAACAGCACGCGTCGCTCTACAAATTGAACCGGCAGTTAACGAAAACTCGACCACCTGTTTGCCCGCTGACCACCAACGCGGGCATTCAACGTTACGATGCCAAGGGCAGAGCGGATATCCTAGCTGAGCACTTCGAGGAGCAGTTTATGCCGAACCCAGCAAGTGCGGAGTTCCTGGAAACCCATACACGGAAAGAGAGCCGCGTGCAGGAGTTCCTGTCGTCGCCCACGCCACCGCTTGCAGGAGAGTGGTTTATCTCCCCCGCCGAACTGCGGAGGACAGTAACCCGCCTGCAACCGAGGAAGGCGCCGGGGCACGACGGGATTACCAACGCTGCACTACGACAGCTGCCCAATAGAGTCCTTGTAGAGATAGGTCGGCTCTACAACGGAATATATCGGACATCCCACTTCCCGGAGGACTGGAAGAAAGGCAAAGTCATCGTCTTGCCGAAACCCGGGAAGGACAGGCGTAGAGCTGCCAATTACAGGCCGATCACGCTGCTACCGCATATAGCTAAACTGTGCGAAATATTACTGTTGAGAGGTCTCCGCCCGTGCATCCAACTTCGGGCGGAGCAACATGGATTCAGGAGGGGTCACTCTACAGCAACACAGCTGACCAGAGTGCTGCACCTGCTTGCGGCCGAACACAACCGTGGCCGCATATCGTTGGGCGTCTTTCTCGATAACGAGAAGGCGTTCGACCGGGTGTGGCACACAGGATTACTCTACAAGTTAGACGAACAAACAAGTATCCCTCCTGCTATATTGCGGCTAGTGACGTCTCTCCTGGAAGGCAGGAAATTCTACGTCTGCGTGGAGGACGCCGAGTCCGCCATAAAAACCATAACAGCTGGTGTGCCACAGGGCAGCTGTCTGTCTCCAGCCCTGTACGCGGCGTACACTAATGACATTCCTACCCTGGCAGGACACTTGCACGAATGGGAGGACGACGTCGAACTAGCGCTTTTTGTGGACGACAGCGCATACTTCACGTCGTCCAGAAGAGCCCACATCGCAGCTGCCAGGATGCAACGTCTGCTGGACCTGCTGCCACCATGGTTGGATGAGTGGAGGATGGCCGTCAATGTTAGCAAGACGACCGCTCTACTCACTCGCCGCTATAGAAATCTACCACCACCGCTAACCCTCGGAGGCCAGGAGATCGCATATGAGAAGGCCGTGACCTACCTTGGATGTCGGATTGACAGGATGTTGCGTATGACTGCGCATGTCGACTCTGCTATACGCAAAGCTCGATGTGCGCGGGCAATGCTCCGCCCTGTCCTGACATCCAAGTTACCGACAAAGTTGAAGTTTACCATTTATAAAACCTATATAAGACCCCTGCTAACATACGCTGCTCCGGCCTGGTATGCACTCCTGAGCGATCATCAGAAGCGGCGACGACTTCAGGCCCAGCGGTGTTTGTCATTACGAACTATAGTCGGTGCGGGTCGCTACGTCCGAAATGACGTCATAGCGGCTAACCTAAAGATAGAGAGCCTGCAACAATTCGTGGTCCGGCTGGCGCGCGGTATTTTCGACCGCGCCGACAACGGGCCACACGAACACCTCAACGGCTTCGCGCCGTTGCACTCACGGCCGCCGGACGGGCGACCCTATCCAAGAGAACTCCTCCCTATATAGATTAGGGAGTCGAGTAAACCCTATAATGCCGAAGAAAGGCCAACTTTGACATAATAATTGTGTTAAACACAATTATTCAGACAACCACCCTATATTACAATTTAACCGACCGCGAAAAAAGTCGCTAAATACAACGCCTTTACCACCAAGGCGCCCAGCACCGGCACACTGTAGTGTGCCGTGAGGAACATCCGGGTAAAGGGGTACACCCCGAGGCCCGAGACCTGCACGGCACTATGCCCTGCAGAGGACAACAACGACGACACGCTGCAGCTATACTATAGTTGTAGCATGAATGGATCGGCTCAAAAGGGGCAGAACTACGCTCTCAAAGAATACCAGCGTAAAATAGAATCGTATTGCTGCTGTGTTACGTGTGGTGAGTGTAGAGAACCGGAGGACCTTTTTACTGGAATCGAGGCATTACATTTTAATCCTGTGGTTGACAACTATCTGTGGTCTATGGGCCAGATCATCCACTTACCATCAAGTAAACTGTGTGCTCGTTTGTTACCCAATGCTTAATTAAAAAAATGAATAGACTAGCCACCCGCCCCGGTTTCGGTTGGATAGAATTTATTACCGTTACTAATACAGCCTATTAAAATCCACTGAAAAACAAAGACTTCCCCATAGATTGCCTTTAAAGGAGGATATATGCCATACTTGCCACGCTTGGCAAGCGTATTGCAAGCACAGTTTTTAAATTTATTCCTTATAAGGAAGAAGCTGCTGCTCACCTCCTGACTTGTTTCCCTCCGTCGCCACTTGCGGCACTCTCGGAATGATATGGGGTAGTGAATAGTCTTATACCACCACTGCATGGTAACACCTGAAATTGAATAAAATAAATTCATACTCTGAAGATTGGGCTTTAGTTTTTTTATATACTATGTCATGGCGCCGGCTTCAAAATGCGAAATTAGTTCATGCTTTTTAGTTAATTGTAATCCGCTTTTACTTATTTTAAAAAAATATTGTAATTTTATGTCAAAAAAATCCAACAAGGTTTCACCGTAATCACATGAACGAACTAATAAGATAATCAAAGACAATTTATTTTATCAATTTTAAACTAAAAAAAAAACTTAAACGTAAATTTTCATCACTCGAATTTTCAACATAAAGCTGTGTTTCAAGAATCTTCAAAAGGCGTTTTTAACGAAATGACGGATATTGATTATAATGTAGTTTTTTATGATTTAAGTACTATATTAAAAGAAACTTGTAGGATTCATTCAATATAGTTTGATATTAATTTCTTCTTTAGAGTATTTTAGTCAAAAGCAAAATTTAAATCAAGTATGTTGATAAAGACACTCGTATTCAAAGCCTTATTTACATTTCAAAGTGTATTAGAGGAGATGGATTGCGTGATCCAGCTTAGACCCACTCAGTATTGTAAGTATTATTATAAGACAAAATTATTTCAAAATCTAATACACAAGTGATACATCTGACTAAAGCAATAAAACATTTATTACTTAAAGCCTGTTGTAAGTGTTGAGTGCTTTTTTGAACAACATGGAGACCCTTTTTATTGGAAGCGAGGCGATCCGTCTTATTCTCAGGGATAATGACGCATCTGCATTTAGATTATTATTCGAGGAAAATATGTAGATGCCTATGGACCACAGTATCCAATTACCTAATAATGAGGTGGTCTGTGTGCTCGTTTGTCAGCCTTATTTTATAAAAAAAAAACATCCAGGCTCTTAAATGTCCACTACTGGTTATAGGCCTCTCCCGATGTGAGGAGAATTTAACCTAATCGCTTTGAGGGGATTTGACGATGGCAGTATCAACCGCATGCGGTGTTTTCCTATTATTGAAAGTGCACTTAGTTTATATTACTGTATCAGAATTAAGCATAATTATGTATTAGTGTCACATTTGTTGGTGAACTAAATAAATAAGCTCCTTGCAACTCTGACCCTGCTGTACGTTGCTGTTTTCAATATTTTACATCTGACGTCAAAGAGATGCTTATATCAGCAGCTATCGGAAGCTATTTTTTATGGAATGAGGGTAACAAACGAGCACACAGTCCAACTGATGATAAATGGATGCTGTGGCCCATAGACATCTAGCCTCGATTAAAAATCAAAATGCAGATGCGTTGTTGCCTATGGGGACTAAGATGAAATAACTTGTTTTCAGTAAAAAAAGTCTCCGGATCGCTGTACTCACCATAGGAAACACAGCAGCAAAAAGCTGCTATTTTACGCTGGTGTTACGTAAGAGCGTGGTTCCCGGCCCTCGGTCGAACCGACCCATTCGTACTACAACCATAATCTGGCTGAAGCATGGCACTACTACGTATAAAGATATCGCTATATGATTATTTTGGTATTTCCCAAGTCGGTCGCCACTTCTAACACTAACGAGACGAAATGGTATGACGGATTCCCGTCCATCGTCACCATTCGGCAATAATTGTGTCGATGAACGGAAATAAGATATAAAAAAATAAAATTGCTATTTGTTTTCAATTTAAAATGAATAATTTTGAGAAAATCTTCTATTTTATATGTGAAAATTAGAAAGCTAAAATGCGCGTAAAAACTAATAACTAACCGACTTCAAAAAAGGAGGAGGTACTCAATTAGACAGTATGTTTTTTTAATGTTTGTTACCTCAGAAGTATTTTCTAGGCGAACTGATTTTGGTGATTTTTTTATATGAAATCTCTTTTAGTTTTATTTGAATGCTCTTGTAGTTTTATGTAAATTTGATCAAGATCTGACCTGTAGTTTTTGAATTATTCTTTTAATAAGGCATGGTTAATTGACTTCGACCACATTGATGATATTCTTGTTTGATTTATATTGAAGGCGGTTGTACATTTTTTTTTAATTTTATTACTTGACTTCATTCTCCAGATGTATTTACATCTAATACCTGCTAGGATAATATTAAAGTTGTTAGAACTTAATTTGCTGATTTAGCTTACCGGTTGTAAGCCACCGCGGTCTACTTCACCTGACGACGCCTTGTGTTGAGGCGGAACACGTGTCCGTATTATCGAAGGCGGTGTGTCTTTCCTAGAGTAGTAGTTTTTTATTAATTAAAAATGAACTCACTCTAGACCTTCATCGGGCCCAGGGGCAAATGAGGTCTACGATGGAGCGAGTTTGCACAAGAGAAGTCTGTTAACACGGACCTTGAAGAGGTTTAGGTTTAAGGGACTCGGAAAAACAGACGGCGGTAGGGTATTCCACTCATTGGCTGTGCGTATTATAAAACATGATTTACAGCGCTTACTGCGAACTTTGGGAATGTCAACCAAGTGTGGATTGTAACCTGCAGTACCCCTGGTACTCCGATAGGCGCAAGGAGATGGCGGTATGAGTTTATGAAGCTCATAGGTACACTCTCCGAAGTTTCAATTTGTAGATGACCGACAAAGGAGCAACTTGATTCGGTGAGCTAAGCTGTGAAGCTTAGTTTCCACCAGGTTTTTGTCGCCGACAAGCCTCTTGGCTCTGCATTCCAGTGAGTCGAGTGCTGATGTTCTGTTGATGTTCTGCTGAGCCAACCCAAAGTTGACTACAATACTTCATGCACATTCGGACTTGAGCTTTGTATAAAGTAAGAAGCTGTCCGAGCGTGAAATATCGCTTTACCTTTTTTAAAATACCCAGTTTTTGGCTGTAGTTTGTGCCTTCGACTCAATGTTAGCGCCAAAGTTGAGGTCAGCATTCTGTATCCCGAGAAGCTCAAGATGATCAGGAACCTCTATAGATTTACCTCAGATAAGTAAAAAAGGGTTAAAAAAAAATACTCATACGCTTTACTGAATTTCTAATATAATAGTCTGTGAGGAATAAAAGAACACCTATAACGCAACGAATTTCATTACTTTGCGGCCGTGGTATACATGAAAGAACAGTACGGTCAATAAAAACATTTTTTTAAACCTTCATATTTTTGACACCACTTGGAACACATATTTTTTGTATGTTTATTTGAGCTCCTGATACCTGTATTATTGGGTTCAAAAAACTAAACTTATTGCCAACAGTTTCCTTAATGGTTTTTAAGGCTTTGGTAAGTTTATTATGTGGGTTACTTTCCTTCTAGGAATCCTTACGTGCAAGTACCACCCTTATCCTAATGTTTGCCTTCAAACAGTGCTTTCGCTGCAGTGTGCCGGTTTGAAGGATACCAAGAGCCAGCATAATTACAGGTTTTAATGTATTTTATATTAGTCCTCAGGGGTAACAACGCATTTGTACTCGTCGTTCTTTTGAAGCTAAACTAAAGGAACAGTTGGGTAGGTTGTTGTACATGCATTGAATAAATTCTTCGTATAACTCACTATCATTCTCAGGCAATTCAACAAATGAATTTCTTTCTGTCAAATCGTTTATGGCCGTGACTGGGTTAGTCTTACTAGAGCAGGTTAGTATGTCAATTTGTTCGAGGGGTACGCAGTTACCAAGGCCCGCATCCCTAATTTCAGCTCTTATCAACATTTTTTTAAAAGCTGCCCTAAATTGAACCGCGTTTGGGTTACTATTGAAGCCACCTCGTGCCCGAATAGCTGAAAAAAAACAACTCGAGGTGGTCCTGGCTGACCTTGTATAATGGTAAGTACTGTAAATGTTTGGTGCCCTCAATCAAATATTTATAGAGTTGAATTGCACTGATCATATCCAGAATAAACCCTACAAAGCCGGTTTTTCTTCCAGTATGTACAAGTTTCTGCGCAGATGGCAACGTCAGATTTTGAAGGTAGCTTATAGCGCCTTCGAATAAAGCTTCCACCAAACCAATATTTCCAGAGAAAATAGCCTTTTTCCACGCCGCTGGTCTAATTAATCGGCTGTTCAATACATCAAAAACATTGTTTATTAACCTAATAAAGTTAATTGTGCCTTCACATCCTTAAAATATCGGTATTTTTAAATTATTACAATGCTCCAAGGCATCTGTCACCGAGTCACTAAGAAGCTTACCTTCATTATTTGTTTTTGATAAAGTACGTGAGATTTTGTCAATTTCGTGGCCATATGCAGTCCTGCTACTTCCTGCAAATTTAGTAGATGTTCCAGATAGATGTAATTAATTTCTCTGCCATAAATATCACAAAACATTCTTAGTTCTAAGCATTTCGGACTAGTTTGATAGCATGACAGGGATCAATAAAAGCGTGTACGATGCTGTTACTGTAAGTAAAAGTCGTCTTGCTTGAATTGAAATCACATCCTAATGTTGAAAACATGCTAAAATTTGCAGCTGAACCATCACAGGTCAAGCTCACAACTTTGACACCTACTTCTTCACATTTGTGGATGCATATTTTTACTAGTACTGATTTTTGTACTCCAGAGGTCTATTTAGCTTTGTGTCAATCCATACTCACTTATGACATTACTTCCTGGGGTGGACCTTCTAAAACAATATTGCTCCCATTAGAACGTGCTCAGAGAGCAGTTTTAAAGGTAGCCACTTTCCGTCCATTCATGTTTCCTACACATCAACTTTAATTGGCATGTAATGTACTAACTGTCCGTCAGTTGTTTATCCTGAACATCATATTAAAACAGCACACCGAACTTCCATTTAACTTAAAATCCATAGACAGGAGAAGAATGGACTTAGTTTGTGTAAACCCTCAAACCAAACACGCATTTGTGAACAAATTTTACATATTTTTAGGACCCTTTCTATATAACAAGCTCAACAAGTCACTAAAGGTATATAGTCTAAGTTATAAGAACTATAATATAAGTGTAAGGGAATTTCTAAATAAATTAAATTACGAAGACACAGAGAAGTTGTTAGAAATTCTAAAATAGTTTGTATTAATTGTAGGTAACAATTAATTGTTATTTTGTTATTTAGTTATTTTCTTTATTATATAATATAGTTTAAGTGTCCTACATTATTAAACCCATTGTGTAAGTGATGTCTGAAACACAGGTACTCAACCTAGTTCAGGCAGGTAGCTAATATTATAAACTTGACTTTTTTATTTTTCTTTTGTATATTCTACATTATTAAGCTACACATAGTTTTAATTTTATCATAGTATGTTATTTTTGTTAGACTTACTGTTACTTTATTTAATTGTAATCATATTTATTCCTGTATGTAAACATGTGTAATTGGAAATGAAATAAATATTTATTATTATTATATTGGGGTATCTATATAATTTTCTCACCTGGTTGGGTTCTATAAATATATAATTATAAATTAAAATGAAAAGATAAATGTACATAAATATCAATAAAATAAAATAAATACAAAAACTACATAAATAAATAAGATCCAACCAGATGGGAGCCCTCGGCAGGGGTGACCAGAAGGCCGAGGGTTAGGGGGAAAGGGAAAGAAACCGGCGGACGATGCGGGCGGTATCGAGGAGCACCACCTTCTGCATTTGAGCCCGGAGCGGTCCGTCATGGAGTCCCAGTCGCCTCAGATGACCCGAGAGGCTGACTGGGATTAGTCCATTCGCAGAAACGACTACAGGAATAATTTCGGTCGACACACCACCACACATGTCGGTTACCTCGTGAGCCAGGTCCGGATATTTTGTTTGTTTATCTGTTTCGGCTTTCACGAGGTTCTTGACATACGGAATGGTAATATCGATCAAAAATATCCTTGACTGTGCCCGGTCCATCAGCACAATATCAGGATTATTCGCAAGAATAGTCCCATCTGTGATGATGGCCCGGTCCCAGTAGAGCCTGGCGCGGTCATTTTCGAGCACGTCTTCCGGCAAGTACTTGTAATACGGCAATTTCCGGTCCACGAGACCGTATTTCAGAGCGAGCTCCTGATGTAGAATTGTGGCTACTAGGTTGTGCCTGTGCAAGTACTCAGAGTTAGAAAGCGCCGAACAACCGGAGATGACATGCCTAAGTGACTCCCCGAGATGGCGACAAGCTCGACAGACGTCGACAGTGCCATCCTTTAGGATGTATCTCCGATAGTTGTTGGTCTTAATAACCTGATCCTGTATTGCACAGACAAAACCATCGGTTTCCCCGAAGAGGTCACCGAAACGTAGCCAGTTGAGGGAGGCGGCTGTATCTACGTGAGGCTCATGTAGAGCCCTGTCTGTCTGTCTCCCGGTCGGAAATGCTCTGTACTGCCGGGTCTTGCCATTGCTCGTTGGCTAAGGATAGAGGGGTAAGTCCTTTATCACTAGAAATGACGTCATTATAGAATGGATCATCCGATCTCGCCAGGAAGTAATGACGGAGGCCGCACACTTCGCGATTATGCATGGTGAGCGCACTCAGGAAGCCACGCCCACCATGCTTTCGCGGCAAGTACAGCCTCATTACCGACGATCCCGGATGATGTGTCCTATGGGACGTCATTGTAGTGCGGACTTTTCTATCCAGGGCGTTAAGTTCAGTCTGACTCCACCTGAGTATGCCAAAGGTATACATGAGGACAGACATGACTCAACCGTTATATGCATGTGTCTTATTCACACCGGACAAAAGGCTGTTAAGCACTTTGGTCAAGCGTGCATAAAACACGTCGTAAACTGACTGTTTCATACCAGCCTCATCGATACCGATGTTCTGTGACATACCCAAGTATCGGTATGTTTCAGCCTCGGAAAGGGCCCTTAAGTTGACGGGCATAGATAAGTCTATGCCCTCAGAGTTAGCAACCCTTCCCCTTTCAACATGGAGGACCGCACACTTATCCGTCCCCAGCTCCATTCCAATAGAATTGCTAAATTCACAAGTGATGTTTAGCAATTCCATAAGATGGGAGCGACTGGAGGCGAATAATTTGAGGACATCCATATAGAAAAGGTGGGACACTTTTGTACCTCCCTTCCGAGGAACCAGCCCTCCAGTAAAGTACTGAGAGGGTTCAAAGAGAGGCAGAACCAGATTGGACTCAGACAGTCGCCCTGGAATATACCCCTTCTTATCCTTATGCGGCTTTCCGCAGCCGTCATTCGCTCGCCCAGATGACAACGAATCGTACTCCACTGCCCCATACACTGCCCGAGGAAGTCTCGAACTGTACAGTCAATCTTGTACAGCTCGAGGACCCTCTTTAGCCATGTATAGGGCACCGAGTCAAATGCCTTTCTGTAATCTATCCAAGCGGCGAAGAAGTTCCGACGGTTGCGTTTCACCACTTTGCCAATGACCGCGTCAATGAGGAGTGGTTCCTTGGTTCCACGACCACCGCCCCGACATCCATTTTGAGCGCGCGACATCACCTGATTAGAGTCCAGGTGACGAGCGATTCTCGCGCTCAAAATGGATGTTAGTGTCTTGTATATAGTCGGTAGACACGTGATGAAACGGTATTTGCTCGGGTCTGTGGCACCCTGATCTTTAGGAACCAAATGAGTGATCCCAGTAGTGAAGAGGCTTGGGAGCGACTTCTGGTTGAGAGCCTCTTGAAACTGTCGGGCGAGCACAGCGTGACACACCATGAACCCCTTCAGCCAGTAGTGATACAGCCCGTCAAGCCCCGGACTTTTCCAGTTCGGGGCCCTACGGACCGCCTCAGCTACGTCATCCGGCGTTATGGTGACGGGATCCATGGGCATAATACCCGCTCACTGAGTCACCACAACTTTCGTCCAAGGGCCCTCGTTGTGGTTTACGGGCTCTGACCACAGGTCTCGCCAGAATGCGACCGTGTCGGCCTGATTTATTGCTGGGCCCGTTCCACTTACTATTGGTCGCTCCAATGATTTGTAGAGCCTCTTCTGATCACTCTGGAAGAGACGATTCTGGTTGAACCGTGTCGACCTCTCGGTATATAGCCGAATCCGCTTTCCCCAAGCAGCAATTCTTTGCTTCAGGTCGTCTATGCGCTCCATCAGTTTTTGCGTTATATCCGGCTGGGACAAACTAACATTTGTCCCAGCAAACGCCATCCTGACGGTGCGCACAATCCTTGGCCTGGTATTGCCTGACCTGAAGCATATCAGTCTGCCGATGAGGGCCCTAGCCCTTGCGATACGTTCTTCAATTCTTATTCTCCAGGCTGGGATAGCACTACTTTGTCCAGTAGCGCGTCCAGCCGTGGAACGTTTAGCGACTATAATACGGCAGACTGCCAGTGCGGCGCCAAAAAGAATTGAGTCCGTCTCGCAAAGGTCCCGGCTGGCTTCCAAATAGGTAACCAGCATTGGGTTCAGAGCCCTCACGACAGCCCGATTCTGCTTGCTTAGGACAAAGCGGGGGAAGTCGCGGTCGATTTTCGAGAGGCGTACTGCCCTTTTCCACAATCGCCTCCTCCAATGTACTCCTCATTTGCTCTATTATTATTATTATAATTATGGGGTATCTATATAGTTTTCTCATCTGGTTGGGTTCTATAAATATATAATTATAAATGAAAATGAAAAGATAAATGTACATAAATATCAATAACATAAAATAAATATAAAAGTACATAAATAAATAAAAGCCCAACCAGATGGAAGCCCTCGGCAGGGGAGACCAAACGGCCGAGGGTTAGGGGGAAAGGGAAAGAAACCGGCGGACGATGCGGGCGGTATCGAGGAGCACCACCTTCTGCATTTGAACCCGGAGCGGTCCGCCACGTAGTCCCAGCCGCCTCAGATGACCCAAGAGGCTGACTGGGATTAGCCCATTCGCAGAGACGACTACAGGAATAATTTCGGTCGGCAGACCACCACACATGTCGGTCACCTCGTGAGCCAGGTCCAAATATTTTGTTTGCTTGTCTGTTTCGGCTTTCACGAGGTTCTCGTCATACGGAATGGTAATGTCGACCAAAAATATCCTTGACTGTGCCCGGTCCATCAGCACAATATCAGGCTTATTCGCAAGAATAGTCCTGTCTGTGATGATGGCCCGGTCCCAGTAGAGCCTGGCGCGATCATTTTCGAGCACGGCTTCCGGCAAGTACTTGTAATACGGCAATTTCCGGTCCACGAGACCGTATTTCAGAGCGAGCTCCTGGTGTAGAATTCTGGCTACTAGGTTGTGCCTGTGCAAGTACTCAGAGTTAGAAAGCGCCGAACAACCGGAGATGACATGCCTAAGTGACTCACCGGGATGGCGACAAGCTCGACAGACGTCGACAGTGCCATCCTTTAGGATGTATCTCCGATAGTTGTTGGTCTTAATAACCTGATCCTGTATTGCACAGACAAAACCCTCGGTTTCCCCCGAAGAGGTCACCAAAACGTAGCCAGTGGAGGGAGGCTACTGTGTCTACCTCATGTAGAGCCTTGTAGAACCTTCCGTGGAGCTCCTTCTCATTCCATACGGTCTCCCGGTCGGAAATGCTCGGCACTGCCGGGTCTTGCCATTGCTCGTTGGCTAAGGATAGAGGGGTAAGTCCTTTATCACAAGAAATGACGTCCTTATAGAATGGATCATCCGATCTCGCCAGGAAGTAATCACGGAGGCTGCACACTTCGCGATTATGCATGGTGAGCGCGCTCAGGAAGCCACGACCACCATGCTTCCGCGACAAGTACAGCCTCATTACCAACGATCTCGGATGATGCATCCTATGGGACGTCATGGTAGTGCGGACTTTTCTATCCAGGGCGTTAAGTTCAGTCTGACTCCACCTGAGTATGCCAAAGGTATACATGAGGACAGGCATGACCCAACCGTTATATGCATGTGTCTTATTCACACCGGACAAAAGGCTGTTAAGCACTTTGGTCAAGCGTGCATAAAACACGTCGCAAACTGACTGTTTCATACCAGCCTCATCGATACCGATGTTCTGTGACATACCCAAGTATCGGTATGTTTCAGCCTCGGAAAGGGTCCTTAAGTTGACGGGCATAGATAAGTCTACGCCCTCAGAGTTAGCAACCCTTCCCCTTTCAACATGGAGGACCGCACACTTATCCGTCCCAAGCTCCATTCCAATGGAATTGCTAAATTCACAAGTGATGTTTAGCAATTCCATAAGATGGGAGCGACTGGAGGCGAATAACTTGAGGTCATCCATATAGAAAAGGTGGGTCACTTTTGTACCTCCTTTCCGTAGCTGAAATCCCCTCCCGGAGCCCTCCAGTAAGGTACTGAGAGGGTTCAAAGAGAGGCAGAACCAGATTGGACTCAGACAATCGCCCTGGAAGATACCCCTTCTTATCCTTATGTGGTTCTCCGCAGCCATCATTCACTCGCCCAGATGACAAAGAATCGTACTCCACTGCCCCATACACTGCTCGAGGAAGTCTCTAACTGTACAGTCTATCTTGTACAGCTAGAGGACTCTCTTTAGCCATGTATGGGCACCGAGTCGAATGCCTTTCTGTAGTCTATCCAAGCGGCGGAGAAGTTCCAACGGTTGCGTTTCACCACTTTGCCAATGACCGCGTCGATGAGGAGTGGTTCCTTGGTTCCACGATCACCGCCCCGACATCCATTTTGAGCGCGCGACATCACCTGATTTGAGTCCAGGTGACAAGTGATTCTCGCGCTCAAAATGGATGTTAGTGTCTTGTATATAGTCGGTAGACTCGTGATGGGACGGTATTTGCTCGGGTCTGTGGTACCCTGGTCTTTAGGGACCAAATGAGTGATCCCAGTAGTGAAGAGGCTTGGGAGCGACTTCTGGTTGAGAGCCTCTTGAAACTGTCGGGCGAGCACAGAGTGACACACCATGAACCCCTTCAGCCAGTAGTGATGCAGCCCGTCAAGCCCCGGACTTTTCCAGTTCGGGGCCCTACGGACCGCCTCAGCTACGTCATCCGGCGTTATGGTGACGGGGTCCATGGGCATAATACCCGCACACTGACTCGCCACAACTTTCGTCCAAGGGCCCTCGTTGTGGTTTACGGGCTCTGACCACAGGTCTCGCCAGAATGCGACAGTGTCGACCTGATTCGTTGCTGGGCCCGTTCCACTTACCATTGGTCGCTCCAATGATTCATAGAGCCTCTTCTGATCACTCTGGAAGAGACGATTCTGGTTGAACCGTGTCGACCTCTCGGTATATCGCCGAATCCGCTTTCCCCAAGCAGCGATTCTTTGCTTCAGGTCATCTATGCGCTCCGTCAGTTTTTGCGTTATATCCGGCTGGGACAAACTGACATTTGTCCCAGCAAACGCCATCCTGACGGTGCGCACAATTCTTGGCCTGGTATTGCCTGACCTGAAGCATATCAGTCTGCCGATGAGGGCCCTAGCCCTTGCGATACGTTCCTCAATTCTTCTTCTCCAGGCTGGGATAGCGCTACTATTTCCAGTAGCGCGTCCAGCCGTGTAAACCTTTAGCGCCTATAATACGGCAGACTGCCAGCGCGGCGCCAAAAAGAATTGAGTCCGTCTCGCAAAGGTCCCGGCTGGCTTCCAAATAGGTCACCAGCATTGGGTTCAGAGCCCTCACGACAGCCCGATTCCGCTTGCTTAGGGCTATGCGGGGAAGTCGCGATCGATTTTCTAGAGGCGTACTGCGCGTTTCCATAATCGCCTCTTCCAATGTACTCCTCATATGCTCTAATTCCAGTTCCTGGGCGATTGTTCCATCATCGTTTGAATCAACCACAACTGGGGTATTCACGGCGGCATCCACGTTTGCGGGTTGCTCTACCATTTGTGGCGCCGCATCCTCAGCCGTAGCATTCTCATCCGACGAGGGAACAGCCTCACGTCGTAGCCGTTCGAGTTCGGCGACATCAAATATATTTGAGCGCAAGATATACCGAACTCGGTCTGCCAGATTTTGCTCTGTGACGGTTAAAGATGGCTCCAGCTCAGCAAAAAGACGATGCATCCTAGCCCGATACGCCAAACATCCAGTTTCTCCCCCTTTCGCCCTAAAATACGCCCGCAATGCGTTGCTGTTCATCTGGGTTGTCCAACGCATGCGGCGTACTCCACCAGAGGCGGGTGCCGATTGCTGGGCCCGCGAAGACCCTGCCGTCACCAAGCCAGCTGGTGGGGATGATGGATGCGAGGGGCTGCTGGGTGGTCGTGCAGCACCTCGCGCTCGGCTGGCAGTTCGCATGCTGCCGCGTCCAGCGCCAGCTCCAGACGCACCCTGGCGACCTCCAGGCAGCGGCCCTTTGCGCGTTCTTCCGTATTCCATCATCCATAGTGGTGGGCGTCATTTAGCGGGAGACGCCCAGACCCGACGCCGTTTCATATTGAGGCCATGTGCACAAGCGGGCCTTTGCACCTTCAATTTTTGCCGAGGCACGGCACTAACACCTCTTGGCAAGGTGCTGACTGACTGCGCTGGCGTAGCGGTTTTGTCACATAATCGTTACGTCAGCGGGCGATGGGGTCGTCACTTCCCTACGCCTTTTTATATATTATTATAATTATTATTATATATCTTTATTTCATTCCAGAAATATAAATGTCAAGATTCACTAATGTGTAAAAATAATATGAAGCGCACGTTTTTACGCAGACTCTGGTTTCAATTTGTAGCCAAAAGTCCTCTACGCATACTAACGAGCACGGAGCACGATGCATTTCATAAATGAAATTTAAAAATATTTTGAAATGTTAACATGTTTGATTTTTAAAAATTCTAACTTTATTTCTTTAAATAATATTTTTATTCAAGATATCATTTGGTTGTCGTTTTTCCTGTTTTGTGTTATTAATTCTATTCTTAATTATTTTTTAAGAGATCAACATTCTTCCCAAGTCCACTGCTGAACATATGCTTCCCCTAAGGAATGTGACAATGCACGGTCTTGAGCCAGCTGAAACCATCGTCACTACATCTAGTGGCGGGTCGTCCTACACTTCGCCTCCCGTACGAGGCTGCCACTCGAGAACCTTTTTTCCCCATTGTTTGTGTACAATTTGCCGCAGATATATATGTGGTCTATGATACTGAAGCCTTTTCGGAAACAGGCTTGTTCGGGAGGCTGGAATTCACCGAATCTGCATATGAGACAATTCGAAATGACTCTCGAAAATAGTATGTAGACACGGCTCAGAAGGGAAATCAGTCTGTTGTTAATCAAGTAAGCATTGTCGCCTTTATTGAAGAACAAGATCACCGTATTTCTTCTCCAAGCTGTCGGAGTAGTTCCACCACGGAGGACGATAGCAAAGAGCTTTTGAAAGACTTTAAGTACCGGTTTTCCAACCACTTTCAAAAACTCCGCCGTAATTCCATCCTGGCCTGGGACCTTGCCGTTTTTAAAGTGTTGTAGAGCCATTCTAATCTCGCTCAAACTGACGTCCGGGATATCATCAGAATAGTGTAAGATAACACTTGCTCTTGGATCGTTACACTTACGTATGACTCCAAGGATGATGTGTACAACTGCCCATAGAATATCTCAATCTCACTCAAAATCTGCAGCTATGCTGGCTTTATATTATTGCAGCATGCTCTCACAAAATACCAGCGTGTAACAGCAGGGTATTGCTGTTGCTGTGTCTCATATCGTGAGTGTAGAGAACCAGAGACCCCTTTACAGGTGACGAGAGGGGATCACGCATCTTGATTTTGATTTTTATTCGATGATAGATGCAGATGTCTATAGGCAATAGCATCCACTTACCATGAGGTGAAATATGTGCTCGTTTATGTTCCTTATTCTAAAATCAAATGTTGGTAAATAATAATCTTCTTCTTATGAGATGGGTCTTTCCAAAGAATTTGTCTTATTCGTCACTCCTAGCAAGTTGATTGGCAATTACAGCACCAGACTTGTGGCAACACTGACTCTGCTTCCCGTCACCGGTATACTCGCAGGTGTAGGCCATCTATCCCAAGCTATGAAGTATTTCCCATAGGCACCTCTTCCGATACCCACAATAGGAAATAGTGTGATGGATTCCATTACACCGCCCAATATACGACAAATAGTAATCTACCTACATAAAATATTTCTATACCTTATTTATATTTTAAATTGCTGTATTATTTAAATTATAAATAGGGTAAATACGGCTTACGGTGTACCACATCTAACACTTCCTTTAGCCCTAAAGCTGTTTCGTTATTGATGATCGATTATGATGTATCTCACGCTTGGCATGTTGAGTCAATCTAAAACGCATATTAGAAAACAGGGACTTTTTCTACAAAGCGATGCAAATTTCTTAATGCATATTATGCAATATATATGTATAGGATGATTACTTTATCGTACGATATCAGTTAAAGCATTGTTTTGCATTATTAAATAGTCGATAGTATTATTTTTCTCAAAATGATACATTTTACATTACATTCACTATTTAATTATAAATACTGATAAAAAACCACATTCTCGTCTTTAATTGACGAGGTTATTGTTGCAAATAAAGAAAGAATCACATAGCGCAACAAAATAATTTATCGACAAGACATGAGAGCGGTATCAACGTCAGTTTGATATTAAAGCAGACATCACATCTCGGACGTACGAAATATTAAAGATCTTATTATTATTTTTTTCACGGCAAAAATAGTATTTTTTATTTAAGTTTAATAATGATTATCATAAAAATCGCAAAAACAGACTAAAACAAATATTTAAAATTTATAAAACAAAATCTTTGCAATTTTTTGGGGAATTGTGACAACACAATGATTTTGTACAAAGGATGGATGACAAAAGTTTTCTAAATTAGGTTTAACTTTGATAAAATACTTCCATTATTATCCCGCTAGTATTTTACGCTCTGGAATTCCGCAAGATAAATGGGCTTTGGTCAAATAATATATTTATTTTATAGAATAGGGGTGACAAACAAGCATACAGTCCACCAGATGTTAAGTGGATGCTGTGGTCCATCTACATATATCCTCGATTAGGAATCAAAATGCAAATGCATTGCCAGCCCTGAGGACTAAGATAGAATGATTCGTTTCCAGTAAAAAGGGTCTTCGGTTCTCTACACTCACCATACGAAACACAGCAGCATTGAGCTGCTATTTTACGCTGGTATTATGTGAGAGCTTGGTCCTCACCCGGTCAAGCTGATCCATTCGTGCTACAAACATAATATAGCTGCATCATGGCTTTACCAAGTGTAAATATTTATTACTAGTTATTACTTCAAAGCTCAAAAAAACAATTTGTAGGTATTTGTCCAATCGATTACTGGGCAGCATAATCGTTTCCTAGGTGTTGCATTACACGTTAAGCACTTCTGGTATAAATTAACCCCGTTTTTAACATCATAATGTGAAACTAACAGCCTCGTTGATCTAGTTGTCGCAGGCGTGTTTGCTCATCATGAGACCCCAAATCAACTATTGATTCTTTTCATGAAATTTTCTGTCGCAGTCAGGAAGCGGCGGTGGTGGCGGTGTTTCAAACTCATGCCTGCAAGCACGTGAAGCCTTAGTTCTGCGCTAAATCGTATCTATGCCGGAGCGCCGTTCCTACCGGATTTCCGTCCCATTGGACCATGAGAGTGGGAGAATAGAGATTACATCTGCACTTACGCACACACACGTGTACTATAATGCTTTACTGCAAACAATCGCTAGTATATCTAATAATAATAGAGACTTGGCTGTGATCAAAATTTGGTCTTGAGGACATTAATGTGTAACCTCATTGTCATCGTGATCATCAGTAAAGCCCATCACAACTCCACTGCTGAGCACAGGCCTCTTCCAAGTTATGCCTCAAAGAACGATTCTGAGCCCCCTGCATCCATCGACTCCCTACATCTCTTTCCAGGTCGTTACTTTTTTAATGGGGTGTATCATATTATATTAATAATTGTACAGTTTTAGGACTGTAGTTAAATATTACCATAATTTTCATAAATATAAACGCGGAGCAGTCTTGTTGGCTACGTAAGTGAGGGAATATATTTCGCACCTACTCAAAAAAGAGAAGAAAAACAGCAAAAAGTATATGTGCTAGCAGTGGAGGAAAGTCCACAACCCCATATCCTCCCGTAGGTGTCGCAAGAGGCGACAGGGGGGAACTGAAAATGGAGATGGGCAGCAGCATCATTCTGGTAACAACTCAAATAATAAAAAAAACTGCAGTTCCAGTGCACCTGCTAAGCGTAGTAACTGTGGCAAAATCCCTTCCTATGAGGTAATCTATGGGAGAGGTCTATGTTCGTCAGTGGACTTTAATACGCTGTAATGGTAATAAAATATATTAAAATAAAATATTTATAAGGATACTACTACTATGTTATAAATACCGTAGCAATAAATACCTTACAAATTAATCCTAACAACTAATAATACATGAAATTTTACAGTAATTCCACAATTTACCTACTAAAACACAATTAGTGATATTATATCTAGCTAATCTTATTCTTTGCACTCTAACGTAGGTTCAAATGACTGCCACCAGTGCGGCGCCACTTACAAATGAGGTGTAATATTGGAAAGATGTCATAGCGTGGAAGTTAATTTATTCGAAAAATTTAATGTATAATATTTCTATGTATGCCATTACTTATATTTTATATTTATAAGATTAAAAATAAACAAATCAAACCATTCATAAAAGTAAAAAAGCGTTAAAATGTGCAAAAAATGAAAGAACAAACCACTGAGGCATTTTTTGTGTATTAATATAATCCAGAAACTGATAAACTTTTATTTAATGCTAACTTCTCAATTAAATAATATTGTGTACCAAAAAAACTTCACCCCAATAATTGATAGAATCAGGCGTTACTTTGCTGAAATCCATTATAATAAAGTCTTACCTAGATTGAAGAATTTTCAATCTAGGTAAGACACAATTAGTTGTATTCTACGAATAGTAGCAGATTTATTAATTCACCTCTATGTCAACTAGCGACCTCTAGTGATGATTATTAACCCTCATTGGCAGTTGACTGTGCTTTTCTTGCTTAATACTAACCCTTAAGGGCCTGCGATTATAATAATAATATTCTTTAATTACCCTCCATGTTTTAATACCATATATTTTTTATGCACGAAGAAGAAGACCACATTCTTAATTTTAACGCTTGTCACTTTTTCATGTTTACGTTGTATATTTCTCAGTAAGCGAGTGTATACTCTATTGGGAAATAAAGCTTTTTTGTTTACCTAAACAAACCTGATATTGTCTGAAAGTTTTTATTCAATTTCAACAATTTCTCCTGCTTTCAATCAATCTGCTATGCTGACCAGAATCTGAGTCGATTAACATAAATATATTTTGTAAAATTTATCAATCTTTACGAAAAATAAACCAACATACATTAATATATATATATATATATATATATATATATATATATATATATATATATATAACTCAATGCCAATATAAATCATACGTATCATTCGTTGAATACACTATGGCGGCGCTGTTGACGTGCCACAACCGTAAACAAATAAATATCTAAATCGAACTATCGATGTTTTTGAAACAAATCTGCATATATAGACAAGCTCCGTACAAATATCCCCGAGTCGACAGTTCCGTTTGCGCACCGCCCCCGAGCCGTAGTGCATACAGTCCGCGCTCCATACTCTTGAAACCTCTCGCCCGCGCGCCCAGCTCTCCCCTGGCTCACCCCGGCCGAGCAGTCGCCGTTGGTGAGTCATCTTTCCTGGCACCATTCTTGCCCCCTCGCTCCGACGGGGAGGTCTGAGCGATTGTCTTGTTTTGCATTGTTATTTTATTGTTATTGTTCTTGTTATTTTTATTGTTTATTTTTCTTTTTACTATTTTGTTAATATTGTGTTACTGTTTCTTTGAATAAACGTTACTTCTTCACATCTGAAGGTGTGCCCTATTACACCTACTCTCTCCCTGAAGAACGTAAAGTCAGGGCTGTCCTCCGCGGAGTTCCCTTTGAACTCGCCACCGAGGAAATCCTGAAGGACCCTAAGTCCCAGGGATTCCCAGTTGAGGCTGTGCACAAGATGCACAGCAGTAGGGGCAAGAGGTACTCGCTTGCCCTCCTTATTTTGTCCAACGTGCCGGATGCGAAAGACATATTCCGATAGGTACACACTGTGTATGGCCTGTTGAGAGTCAAAGTAGAAGCCCCTTATAGGCGTGGTTTTCCGGCGCTGTGCCACCGCTGTCAACTCTACAGGCATGCGACGGCCAACTGCTTAGCCCCTCTGGTGCATTAAGTGCCTAGACCCGCACAGCTAGAAAGAGTGTCCTCGGCCTCGTGATAACGAGTACCCACCCGCTTGCGTCCTTTGCGAACAGACTGGCCATACGGCCAACTTCAGAGGCTGCCCTCGCGTGCCTCGCCCCAATCTCGGCAACAAAGCTGCCAAAAAAGCACCGCCAACGGTCAATGACCGTACATTCCCGGCTCTCTCATCCAAAATGCCCCTTCAAGATCCATATCGGTCCCCTCAGGAACCCTACAGGCCTCCTCAACTTCGCCCACTAGGGCCCCGACATCAGGCAGAACCCTCTTACGCCGTATACCGTAGATACAGTATACACTGCTATCCGCAATATCGACGTAACAGAGATCGCAATTTGACACGCGACAGAGAGAAGAAGACACGCAAACTGCGCGCTTCCCAGTTCCCTTAGGACCGTCTGCTCGCGCTTACCGAGCACCAACACCTTCTAAACTCAATATAATTAGTCATCCCATTCGTAAGCTGCCTTAATTAGACAGTAATTCTTCCCAGCGGCTACTCGCCGCTAGCGCCCCCCTTTTCACCCAAAGGGGGGTCGCGTTCGATACGGCTTAAAGATCTCTAGCTAGATTATTAAGCCTGTCCCTAAAGGCGGTGTTTAGTGGGTAAAAGTCTCCACATAACCACGCAGCCGGCTACGTGGTATGTTATGAGCATTCACCGCCTCCCTGCCCCGCTTTCCGGAGGGTTATCCATATTGCTTTGGGCGCAAAAAAAAAACAAATACCGGAGCGTTCTTCGCGCCCCTCTGGGAGTGAAACTTCAATACAAACCTCACACTGAAATTTTGTGTGACGCCGGAGCGTCATCTTTAGGACGCCGTCATGCAACTTAAGTAACTAAACGTTTTATACAAAATTCTAATAGATGGCGATATTAAAAGGCTTGGGTGACCATATAAAGAACGTGGTAGAGTTGTACAATAAAACTATAAATAAAAATATAATAAACTAAAAAACTACTTCTCTTCAAATGTTACTTCTCTTCAAAATTAAAGCCTTTTTGGTGGTGATTTTTTAAATGTTTTCAAATGTTATAAGGTAATTAAGTAATTTGTTTTTCTGGTTATGGCAACTTTTAACATTGCAGGCCGGTAGAAGTTTTGAATTTTTTGTGACTTTCTGCTTTCTGTGTTTTTTAAAAGATTGTATTACGGCGCCTCTATACGTTGGCCAACACAGTGGCGAATGTAGTGGCCAATAGCATTGGCCAACGTGTAGAGTGGGTGTTTGGGCTTCATTGGCATGTATTGGAACGATGGCCCACAAGTTGGCGCGAGATCCGTGTAGTATCGGTTTTATACAAAAGATCAAAGGATTATTGGCAGAGTTTGGTCGCCGCGTCCGCACGGTGGCCACGCGTTTAGTTTGTTACAAGCTCGCGGAGTGATTACACGTAACTGATTTAAATTTTATATTCACCCTTTGTAGGGTGGATGCCTCAATTACCAGCGTTTTAGTACCAATTTCAACTTCAAACATTCCTACCACTTTAATTAGCGCGATTTAATTATTTTTAAACATTTTTTTTAATCTATAAGCTATTTATAAAAAAAAATAAACATTTATTTACAATCAGATTATTACGAGAACAATTTTAAAATGAAAAAAAAATGAAGCACGTCATTTATACGTGGTAGAACAGAACCATGCAGTTATATTAGAAGTATAGTTGTAGCACGAATGGGTCGGCTAGACGGGAGAAGGACCACCTTCTCATAGAATACCAGCGTAAAATAGCAGCTTAATGCTGCTGTGTTTCGTGTGGTGAGTGTAGAGAACCGGCGACCTTTTTTACTGGACAACGCATCTGTATTTTTATTCGTAATCGAAGAAAGATGTACATGTCCATGGGCCACAGCAACCACTTACCATCAGGTGGACTCTGTGCTCGTTTGTCATCCTATACTAATAATTAAGGAAGTTGTGCGAGGAAGAAAACTTCTTGAGTTGGTTAATAGTTTGTGCTGATATTATTTCTGATGGCAGTTTATTCCATGCTTCAACCACTCTTTGGCTAAAAAAAGTGCTTGTGTGGGTTATTATGTGACACGGTTTTGTTTAATTTGAAGTGATGTCCCCGAAGATGTGTGTTTGTTGAGTAACACTTGTAGTTAAATTAGAGAACCGAAGACCTTTTTTACTAGTAACGAGGAATTTTACCTTGGTTCTCAGTTATCTTAATCAAAAAGAGATGTAAGTTTCTAAGAGCCATAGCATCCCCATAGACTCTATGCACTTTTATGGTTAAAATATTTTATTCTCAAAAGAAATATACATTTCACTTAATGAGAGGTTATAATATTCAAGTTATAAATGGGTTATGAGCATACAGATAGCTATATATATATATATATATATATATATATATATATATATATATATATATATATATTAACATTAAAAAAGGGAGGAAAGAGTTTCGTGACATACAACTTCTTACTAGTTTAGGCATACAACTTAATACTTCCAATATTATAGTTTTGTGTATTGATGTACCAGTTAGCAATCTTTTAGTAGATAGTAATAGATAAGGTGGGTAGTAAGTAAGGTATTTCTTATCGTTACCGATAACGCTGATTAGCGGTCGGCATATGGACAGGGTCGGATTTAGAACTTATTAATTATATGTTGTTTTAGTTTGCTTTTAAAGATAATAAAACTATTTAATATTTTTATTTCTTGTGGTAGTTTATTATATATTTTAACTCCATCAAAAAGTATGCTCTGCTTACCATAGTTTGTTCGTACCATAGATATGTAAATATTATTAGTGTTGCGAAGTACTTTCTTTCCTTTGCTTTTATTTGTTATAAATTTTAATTGTCTGTGTATTTTATTATCTAAAATTTTCTTTATTAGAATACAAGTATTATAGCAATATGTTTGATAAATATTCATAATTTTGGTTTCACTGTACAGTTTGTCTGTAGGTGTAAAGAAGTTATAATTGAATAATAGTTTTAATATTTTATTTTGGTTTATTTGTAGGTCCTTTAATGTTGTTTTGTAGGTGCACCCCCAAATTTCAACTGGATAATCAGATGTGGTTTGACTAAAGCATTATAAATTGTTCGGCGAACACGGTAAGGAAGGCATCGAATACAACCATAAAGTGAACCCAGTAGAGAAGATAGTTTCGATCTTATTTTGCCTATATGACCCTTCCATGACAAGGTTTTATCTAGTACTAAGCCTAAATATTTCTCTTCGGCTGACTCGTGTATTGTAGAGTTGTCAATGGTGAGAGGGGAATAACTGCAAATGTTTTTGTTTTTGGGTTTAAATATCATGTACGAGGTTTTTGATGTATTTATTGTAAGCAAATTGGATTGGAACCATTTATGTACTATATTTAGATCTACTTGTGCTCGTGCGATAACTTCTTCTATGGAACGTCCAAAGTAGAAGATACAGGTATCATCTGCATATAAAGAAATTTCGCCATTTAATTTAAGATCAGTTATGTTATAATCAGGAAAAGAAGTGGGCCCAATATAGAGCCTTGGGGAATACCGTACGTAATGGGTTGTGGGGAACTTCGGTAGTGATCAATCTTTACAATTTGATATCTTTTATTTAGATAACTTTCAAAAATTTTTAAGGCATGGCCGTTAATACCTATATGAGAAAGTTTCTTTAATAGTAGTGAGTGACTTATTGAATCAAACGCCTTTTTTTAGGTCAATAAAAAATCCAAGCCCTAAGTTTTTTGCATCAATGTTTTTTTTATTTTGGTAATTAAATCTACCGTTGCGGCTAAGGTATTTGACCTAGGCTGGAAACCATACTGACAGTTTGAAATAAAGTTAATTGATGTTAGGTATATATTTAAGCGGTTATATATTACTTTTTCAAAAATTTTGGAAACTACTGGTAAGACAGAGATAGGACGGTAGTTACTGGGGTCACTTTTCGTACCTGATTTGTATATAGGTGTGACTTTAGCTATTTTCAGTTCATCTGGAAATATTCCGCTTTCGAGACAATCAGTTATACAAGAAGTAAGCCTTGTAAGAATTAAGTCCTTAATACACTTGACTACCTTTGTTGTAATGCCATCTATTCCCGAGCTCGTATTAGGGTCTAGTTGGTCAATTATTTTAGCCACTTCATATTCGTCACATTTTTGGAAAGATGAAAGAAAAAAAAGGAGATGAATCCAGGTAGACTTTCATCGAACGGTTATTATTTATTTTGTATTTTCCGATCCGTGATGTTTTTATTGGAGTGTGAATAGTTTTCGTGATTTCGCTAATAATATTGAAGGCATCCCTTTTCATCGTGTAAACGCCTTTCTTCTCTAACTGATCCATGCAATTCGGGAACACCAACGATTATAATATTTTTCTCTCTGTTAGATCTCTCATTAGCTTCACGTAAAAGGTTTTCACGTAGGTTTATCGGTAGTGAATTGATAGGTTCTGTACATGCCTCTCTTTTCAAAGTATTAATTTCATTTTCAAGGGTTTTAATTTTTTGCTCAGTTAGGGTTTTTTTCATTTTTAAATCGTTTATCTCATCTAATATTTTACTGTGTTCTGTAACTAGGTATTCCGTAGTGATTCGTATGTTTTCCATTTGGGTTTTAATCTGAACAACATCCTCGCGCAATAAAATCATATGTGCATTTTGAGATTGTACAAATTCATTCAATAACTTAGTAATGTCACCCTTTAAATCTGTAATATTTTTGACGCAACTGCAGTCCGTATCTGGTTGTTTACGCTTACGCACTGTAGTTTGTTTAGTTTCTGAGTCACGCAGTTTGGTTAGATCTGGCTGTGAACCGCCTGTTTTTGTTGGAGATCTCATTACGCTCATTGTTAATGGAAAATGTTGCTTATTTACTGTCAATAAGGTTAAATACACGCAATGATAGGTGTTAAATACACGCAATGAGTTTTGTGGGTGTAAGAGATGAAAAATGCAACTGTGTTGCTTACCCGCAGGTGTGAGGAAGGAAGCTGCTGCCCGTTGCGCACGTTTTTGGTATAATTGGTAATTCAGTTCTAGCTTGAGTGATGTCAAAGTAGTTTTTAATGTTTAAGCGCGATGGTTGGATTTTGCTTCACTAAAATTAACGAATTATTAAATTACTTTGCAACACGTCTGCTCTGTATGCTCACTGGAAGGATTTTATCACCCTTATTACTCGTATATAAAAAATTGGCGTCCATTTCACATGTATTTTTTACGTGGTATAGCCATGCTGCAGCCATATTAATTGTACAGCTGTAGCACGAATGGGTCGGCTCGATCGGGGAAGGACCACGCTCTCACAGAATACAAGCGTCAAATAGCAGCTTAATGACGCTGTGTTTCGTATAGTGAGTGTAGAGAACCAGATAGACTTTTTAAAGGAAACGAGGCATTTCATCTTAGTCCTCACAGGTGACAACGCATCTGCATTTTAATTCGTAATCGAGGATAGATGTAGATGTCTGTGGGCCACAGTAACCACTTACCATCAGGTGAACTGTGTGCTAGTTTGAAACCCTATCCTATAAAAAATACGTCGATTACTTATAATTTAATCGTACAAGTTTTCGAACCATCATCATTATTACAGCTCTTCACAAGTCCACTACTGAACATCCTCTCCCACAGACTGCCGCAAAGCATGGTCCTGAGCCATTTCCTTGTCATGAGCTTTTCATTTATGTTCTTAGTTATAATTAGTACCTATTATTAAGCTAGTGTTAATTATATTTATTGCTATTGTTTTTGTCTTTCTCAAAAAATAATTAACTTACCAAATAAATTATATATATATATATATATATATATATATATATATATATATATATGTAGAGGACTTTAGACCGGTAGCAGTCCCATCTACTCCAGCCAAGGTATTTGAGTCGGGTATATACAAAAGCTTATATCAAAAGATAAACACACAGCTGTCGGAAGCGCAGCACAGGTTTAGACCTGCTCGGAGCACTGCAAGTAACTGTCTAGCGCTTGTGACCGATATACTACCGGTAGTAGATAGTGGGGAACAAGCTGATACTGCTTATTTTGACTTCAAAAAATCATTTGATTTGGTTAATCATGACATATTACTTAAAAATGGCAGAATTTGGTTTCACCCCACACTTATTGAGTTTTTTCGCTAGCTACACGGCAGATAGGCAACAGTATGGAGAATATGAAGGTTATAAGACAAAATCATATTTTACGTGGTCTGGTGTGAGTCAGGGGTCGAATCTAGGACCTTTGGAGTTTTTAATCATGATAAATGACTTACCCAATGTTGTGAAGAAATCAAGATGTTTGTTATTTGCAGACGACCTTAAGTTATCGATGGATATAGGTAGTTTGGAGGACTGTGACAGTCTCCAAGACGATATAAATAGAGTTGTTGAATGGAGCAAAGATAACAAATTACAATTTAATATCACTAAATGCTCAAACATAAGCCCATAGAGTATATATATTACATTGACAGGACACCTATGTTTAGGGTAATGCAAGTCAGGGATTTAGGAGTAAAATTTTCTGCTGATTTAACGTTTAAGGATCATATTGTTGAAACATGTAAAAAAGGCTTTTAGAACTCTAGGTTTTACGTTACGTACAGTTAACGGTTTCACAAATGTGCAAGCTATTATAGCTTTGTAAAACACACTAGTTCGGAGTCATTTGGAGTGTAATTCAATAATTTGGGCTCCTCATGAGAAGAAGTACGATCTAATGCTGGAGAAAGTACAAAACAAATTTGTAAGGTATTTGTATCTTAAGTCATATGGGGTGTACCCATTTTACCCACTGCAATATCCCACATTATTTGTTCTAGGTATAGTGGGATACAATCAGCTCAGGATAAGGAGAGAACTTAGACTAGTTTCATATATTTTAATGGTTCTTAGAGGTAGGATCATTAACGAGAATATGTTGAATAAGATTAATATTTGTGTTCCGGCTAGGTATATATGGCGGCGGCGTCAGCCAGACCTACTGACCGTCCTTGGATGTCGCACTAACTTACTGCAAGAGGCACTCCTGACGCGAGCGTTACGAACATTAAACCTGATCGACAGAGAAACAGATTTATTCTTTTGTACTCTGAACGAATTCACAAAACTTGCGTTATAGATAATTAGCTATAAGTTAATATAGTAATAAAGGTAATATAGGATTGTAAATAGTGGTTTATCTATTGCAATGGGTAGAAACCTGTAATGTTAGATATAAGTTGGATGTAAATAAAAAAAATTATATATCTATATAATAAATCTGTAGAAAAGTTGTGTCTGTAATTCTAATATTTTTTTTAAGAAAACAAGTACAGGGGACTAAACAATCGGCGTCTATCTTGTAGCTGTAGCTTGTATATCTATTGTATAGCAAACGGAAGATAATTTATTACGATACGGAATTAGTTGTTCGGATTTATTAAGGCTATACCTATATCAATATTTTTATTAATAGTATTGGTGTAGTATAGTATTATTTATATATACACTTATTACTATATACACAAATGTACGATTTTTCCTGAGACAGAACCAAAATTTTTACAAATATATTTTGTTCCTGATTACCATGAACAAGCCAATATAAGGAGATAACATTTTCCAAATTTAAATGCCAATGATATCTCCGAGCTCCAGGGTCAATCCCTATATATCCAGTTTCAAAGCCGTATTAGAGTCAATCCCTCAAGATCAATATAATAATTATAAATTTATTATTAGCGCGGATAAGTGACCTTCAGAGCAACATTCCGGCCGTTATAACTCTCCATCCACCAACAAAGTGGCGTTGGCGTAGTTGGCGAAGTTGTCCTGGTGGATCAGCAATGCGACAAGCGCGACATAATAGTACGTACGCGTGATGATCGCCTGTAACGAATTAGTGAGACTCATCGTTCTTACGACTCTTTACAATACCCACTTATTTACACTCGCGGTGAAGATGGTTATAATTTTACGCTTTATCAAGTTGACCCCACTACAAGAGCACCTCGGCTAGACAGGAAAGTTTCGGCTCTGCAATTTTATTTTTATCTCATGCAAATAAGACAACGTCGTTATGTATATTTACAACGATTTCGTGGTTTATTTAACCAGTTTATTGTTGACATGTACGCGAAAATAGAAACAGAGCGCTTAGTATTCATGTAGAGATAGTTGCGTGCCGAGAAATTTGGGACGTTTAGTTATATTGCCTTCTAGCTTTATCGGGGGTCCGCGAAATATGAATGAACGCGTTCAAGACTCATTATGTTATATTCGCAAGTATGGTAGGCCAGATCTTTTTATAACAATAACTACTAACCCTAAATCGATCGAGATTTCTCAAGAGCTGCTTGAAGGACAAGCACCGTACGATCGAAACGATTTAATTAGTCGAGTTTTTTATTTAAAGCTCAAGTTGTTAATTAACTTATTAACCAAACAAAATAATTTTGGCGCTACATCATGCTACACATACATCGTGGAATGGCAAAAGGGAGGGCTGCCCCACGTATACATTCTTCTATGGTTATTAGAAAAAATTTCGTCGTAATGACGTTGATAATACAATAAGTGCAAAGTTCCCAAATCCTACAAATGATCCTATTCTACAGCAAATTGTTAAAACACAGATGGTATACGGGCCTTGCGGTGCATTAAATAATAATTCTCCGTGAATGAAGATTGACCAATGTTCAAAAAATATCCAAGACCCTTTTTTTTTTTTTTTTTTTTAATTTATTTATGTACACACATTAAGGTACAGAAGCAGTCTTATAGTAATTACGTACAAAGGTTCTACTTATTCCAAATTCGCTGAAATATCTTCCAGTAGACCCATAAAGGAAATTATATTTAAATTGCAAACTTAGTGCATACATTAGTACTACAAAAAATAAATAATATACACAATGTTACGGAAATTATATAAAATAAAACAATAAATAAAAATAAAATAAATCAATAAATAATAATAATAATTGATACGATAGTTACATATGATATATATATATATATATATATATATATATATATATATATATATATATATATATATATATATATATATATATATATATATATATATAAATTAACAGGATGCAAAGTAGTTATCTCTAAGACGTTTCTTGAATATCAACAAAGTTTCGGAATTTCTTATATTTGACGGTAGTGAGTTCCATAATCTTACAGCGTGAACTGAAAAGGAGTGGGAGTAATAACCGGAATTAAAGACGGGAAAGTCAAGAAGATTTTTAACAAGGGCTCTGCATGGTTTGTCCGGAGGATGGGTGAAGGAAAATCGGCTTCTGAGGTATGTGGGAGAGGAAGGGTTGTGCAAAATGTTATAGAGGACACATAACAATCGAGTGTTCCTTCGAAGTCGAATAGGAAGCCACTTGAGTTGCTTACGAAACTGAGATATACGGTCAAATTTCTTGAGCCCAAATATGAAACGGATACACTGATTTTGCAAGCGCTCAAGTTTATTAAGAAGCTCCTCTGTAGCATCCAAATAACAGGCATCTGCATAATCAAGGAGAGGTAGGATAAGAGTAAGCACGAGTGATATTTTAGCTTTAAGGGGTAAGAAATTTTGTAGACATTTAAGCGAATGCAAAGTAAAGTAGACCTTGCGACTAACTTCAGCGATATGCGTGGTCCATGTTAAATGGTGATCAAATATGACGCCTAAGTTTTTGACAGTATTGGCAAAGGGTATAGGAACGCCATTAAAACAAACAAAAGGTAGTGATGTAAATTCTAATCTATTACGCAAATGCCTACTGCCTATTATGATGGCCTGAGATTTCGTGGGATTAACTAATAGTCCGAAGGATGCAGACCATTCACAGATGCGGCCTAGATCCGCATTCATAGCTGCAATTGCATTATTTGTATCACCCACCAGAAAATGACGATAAAGCTGTAAGTCATCCGCGTAGAGATGGTAATTAGATGTAATAACACTCGTAATAGAGTTAATAAATATGGAAAATAAAAAGGGGGAAAGAACGCCACCCTGAGGTACACCCGTAGTGATACCCGACCAATCGGATAGAGTGTCATTAACACGGACACAATGTGATCGACCACGAAGATATGAATCAAACCATGCGATGGCAGATGGGGAAATGTTTATAGATTCCAGGATCCGGAGAAGAATATCAAAGTCTACTGAGGTAAAGGCACTACTAAAGTCAAGCAAAACTAAAAGTGTAAGAGATTTATTGTCCATGGCCCAACGGATATCGTCGGTTACTTTAAGTAAAGCAGTGACAGTGCTGTGTCCACGACGAAAGCCCGACTGATAAGTGGAGAGCAAGTAGTTAGACGATAAGAAGAGAGAGAGTTGACTATGGATGATGTGTTCCAAAACTTTAGAAAGAAAGGGTAAAATAGATATGGGACGAAAGTGGGACAAAGAAGAAGGATTAGAAACCTTAGGCAGAGGAATTATATATGCTTGTTTCCAAACTGAAGGAAAAGATGATGACGATATAGAAAAATTAAATATATGAGTAAGAATTGGTAGAAGTAAAGGTAGAACTAGCAAAATCATCTTCGCACATAGACCATCAATACCAACAGCATTTGAAGAGATGGCTAGGATGGATTTTTTGACATCTTCCTCCGTTACAAGGGAAAGATGAAAAGGGCAAACGTGCGGTTTCGGTATACCCGCCAATGCGAGTAGTGTGTTGGATTTGATGTAAGGATCTAAAGTCATAGGAGGAGTAGCAAAGTGATTGTTTAGATCCTTTACTTTAACGTCATTGTATTCTAGGATCGGAGACCTGCCCACACCAACAGAACGAAGGAACTTCCACATCTCAGTAGAATTTTTATTGTGTAGAGAGTTGTAAAAGTAGCGTCTTTTAGCATACCGACACAAGCGACTGCAGCGGTTGCGTAAAAATTTAAAACGATTTAAGTTATTTTCAGATGGGAGACGTTTAAACCTTTGCTTAGCTTTGTCCCTCTGGCCCATAAGTTCTCTTATATCTTGTGTAATCCAAGGTGCAGGATTACGCTTTATTTTTACGCGTTTGAGCGGGGCATGGTTATTGTATACCTTCAAAATTATATCATTAAAATTACAAACCTTCTCATTAATATTAGTATTGTCAACAATAGGTGTCCAATCAACATTACTTATATCATGCTGCAATGACTCCAGATCTATTGCCTTGTAATTACGAAGGAACAAAGATTGGGATTTCTTTTTAGGTGGACAGAGACGATATGAGAGGTAGATTAAATCATGATATGAAAAAGAGGCAGTTATTTGTCCATGAGACATGACACTATCAGTAGAAGAAACGATCATAATATCAAGCAAAGAAGGGTTACAGTTAGGGAAGTGGTGAGTTGCCTGAAGGGGGAGAGTGAGAAGATTGAAGGAAGATACCAAATTCAGAAGTTTTTGGGAGCGAGAATCATTTTTGATAAGACAGGTGTTGAAATCTCCCATTAGAATAATATGATCGTAAGTAGTACTAAAATCAGCAAGGATTTTTTCAAGCGTATCAAAGTAATCTATGTGCATGTTAGGACTGTAAAATACCGCCAGCAACATTTTTACATGAATGAGAGTAACTTCTATGAAGAGATATTCAGCCGATTGAGAGTAAATAGAAGGAGAGGCACATATGGTCTTATAAAATATATCCGAACGCAGGTATATAGCTACCCCACCACAACCTTTTCCTATACGATCATTACGAATAAGGACAAAACCAGGTAAGGCAAACTGTGTAGAGGGGAGTGATGGCTTGAGAAATGACTCAGAAATTAGTAAAGCATCGAGATGTGCACTGTTAATTGATGCTAGAAGATCAGGATAATGGCGAGGAACACTCTGGATGTTAATGTGTGCAACATTAAAGTTGTTAGGAAATTTAGAGCGCAGGGATGTAAATCTGGTCATACAAAGTTAAAGGTAACTCACTATCCGCACTTGTAAAACTACATGAAGATGAAGAGCATGAGAAGAAACTGTCATCAAAAATATCAAGATTATCCATTTAGCAAATAAATTAAGATAATATAATAATGTATAGTAATATAACAATAATATAATATAAAATGTAAATATAATAATACAGTTTAAAAAATATGTATAAATATGATATGTAAATACAATATATATGTATATATTTATAAATATCAATTTAGCAATTATTTAGTTTAAAATAAAACAAAACTTAGGTATAATCTAATACAAACGGAACAGAAAAAAAAAATTAAAAAACATCTAAAATCACCAATCACAGAACTGTCATGAAATACTGAAGAAAAAAAAATCTTATGAGAGTATAATTTATACATAAGATTCGATTAAAAAAAAAAGAAGTTTAAAATGTTATGATATGAACCTATCTTATAATTATATACATATTAAACTTCCTAAGAGATTAATAAAAATATTGAATAACACTATTACATATTACTGCAAAGCAGAATAAATAATACATTTTCCCAAGCTACAACTTGACAGTATCACAGTGGCCAAAGGGCCGTGCGTCACAACTAAGAGAAAAAGTAAATAAATAAAAAAATGCATAATAGTCATCTCAAAACTCACGAGTGTCAATTCCACAGAACACTATTACTCCTATCGGAGGTCAATTCAATGTGAATCACAGACTAGTATGATGCTTACGCAAATGTGAATGATAAAATAGACATTTTTAAGGCAAACAATCACTGGTGAAGTTGGTTATCCGAAATATAGGCGGCGCGCTTCACAGTATGGAGGATTCCCGACAAAATTGATAATGTTTGGACAAGATATAGAAGTAGATAACAGGTGGGTAGTGCCGTACTCACCTGTGCTATCTAGAACCTTCCAAATCCATATAAACGTAGAAATGTGTAACAGTGTTCAATCAATTAAACACATATTTAAGTATGTTAATAAAGGGACGGATCAAGCAACACTTCCAGTAACGACAGATTTGACGAAATTACAAGTTTCCGATCATGGCGATTTATAAGTTCTTCGGAGGCAACATGGCGAATATTCAGTTTCCCAATAAGCGAGCGTAATCCCCCGGTAATGTATTTAGACGTTCACGTGGAAGGCGGACAACGCGTATATTTTCACCCTGACAATATTGTGGAGCAACTAGAGAATCCTAAACAAACAACTTTACTGGAGTTCTTTCTATTATGTGAATATGACAATTTCCCAAGAATTTTGTTTTATGACGAAGTTCCAGCTTATTATACATACGATAAGCAACACAGGATTTTTAATCACCGTAGACGTGGTATTCCTGTCGAAGGTTTTCCCAACCTTTTTAAAGAACATGTGCTCGGCAGAGTGTACAACGTGCGTCGCAATAACTCCGAATGTTTTTACGTACGTTTACTTTTGCATACTGTACGAGGACCCACATCATTTATGGCTTTGAAAATGTTCAACAACACTCAATATTCCTCTTTTCAAGCTGCTTGCCGGGCTCGAGGGTTATTAGACGACGACCAGCACTGGGACAACACCCACGCTGAAGCATCTGCTAGCGACAGCCCGCGTCGTTTACGGAATTTATTCGCAGTAATGTTAGTATTTTGTGGTCTTTCAGATGCTAATCAGCTTTGGGATAAATATCAGGAAAGTTAAGCTGAAATTTCATTCATTTTGAAAATCGTGAACTAAATGAATAGATGCGCAATGACGTATTCAATCGCTGTTTGTGTGATATAAACATAGTTTTTTCCATTGGTGGTAATCCCTTAATACGCTATGGATAGCTGAACCAATCTTAAATGTCGAACATACTAAGAGAGTATGCAGCGGAATCCAATTACGACTCAGGAGAATTGGCCCAAATTTTTCAAGTAGGTGTACCGATCATGACCCCTGAATAGAGAATTATTTTCGATTGTGTATGTAACAGTGCTTTGAACACCTCTGGTGAAATGTTTTTTTTTTTTGGATGCCCCTGGAAGTACGGGTAAAACATTTATTCGAAACTTATCCTTGCGCAAATACGTAGCCTGGGAAAGATCGCATTGGCCATGGCATCGTCCAGAATTGCAGTCACCTTACTTCCAGGAGGCAGATCTGCCTCCTGAACATTCCATGTTCAAAATACCAACACTATTAGACGCCACTGAAACCCCCGTTTGTGATATTTCACGTAACAGCGACAAAGCTCGAGTATTTCGTGAGTGCACCTTAATTGTTTGGGATGAATGCACAATGGTGCATCGCAAAGCCGTAGAGGCCGTAAATAGAACGTTGAAAGACATAAGACTCAACAATCAACTTATGGGCGGAATCACTATGCTCTTCTGTGGAGATATTCTGCAGACATTGCCAATAATTAAACGCGGGACAAGAGCCGATGAAATCGACGCATGCTTAAAAAATTCAACACTCTGGCCCCATGTTACGAGGTTAAATCTCACCACAAACATGTGAGCGCAAAGAGGTGAAAACACAAATCCTCATGAGTTTTCACAGTTGTTATTGAGCATTGGTGAAGGTAGGTTTCCTGAGGTTGATGGTAAAATAAATTTAAGTAATATTATGTGCGAAACGGTGCTTAACATTGAGGAACTTATTATATCTGTTTATGAAAATCTGGCTGGTGTAGTAAACCAAGGAAACTCTTGGCTTTGTGAGCGCGCTTTACTTACGCCCCATAATGATCAAGCTGTACGTATCAACATTTAACATTTTAGAACGTATTGAAGGGGAACATTACCTATACGTCAATGAATAGAGTAGTGGACCATGAAGAAGTAACAGCCTATCCTGAAGAGTTTTTGAATGTGTTAATGGCATCTGGGCTCCCTGCACATGAAATTAAACTTAAGGTAGAGGTACCCATAATACTTTTAAAAAATTTAAGTCCAAACTAACTAACTAAATAAACAAAATTATTCAATGGTACTCGACTCAAAGTAGTTGCTCTTCAGACTTGTGGTTGAGGCAGATATACTTTCTGGTTGCGGTACGTGTGCAAAAGTTTTTATTCCACGAATACCGATTATTCCAAATAACTTTCCGTTTCGTTTTAAACGGATTCAACTGCCGATGAATGTTTGCTTTGCAATGACGATAAATAAGGCACAGGGACAAACGCTACGCAGAGCGAGCGTTGACCTTACGCACAGCTGCTTTTCACGTGGGCAGCTCTACGTGGCGATATCGCGTATCAGTGATCCCAGTAATTTGTTTATTTTAGCACCAGAAAATAAAACGGCTAAAGTTGTTTATGAAGAGGTTCTTAAATAAAGTTTAAAAAAAAATAAAAGGTGCTACGACTTAGCAACCTTCAAGAAACGAGCCTACTCTTTTTTAAAAGGCCGGCAACGCATCTGGTGTTGCAGTTGTTCATGGGCGGCGGTAGTCACTTACCATCAGGTGAGCCGCATGGTCGTTTGCCTCCTCTCATATAAAAAATGAATATTTTTTTCACATTGTTTACTTTTGAAGTTCTAACACAATCCTTATGTCGGATTTCGCTGTTTGTATGTCGGGAAATAGTCGTTAAGGAGCAGAAGTAACCGAAATAATTCAGGATAGGAAAATAAAATTGCGTATTAATATCAGCTTTCTGACTCTTTGTTTTGTATTTATTAAGTTTTAGTGCTTTGCCAGTCATTGTAAACCAGAAATGAATTAGGTAATAGGTAGCGGGCATTGCGTTTTCTTAAAATGTGCATAGTAAAATGGCTAACCCTTGCCCGTCAAGTCATTCCAAATTCAAAATTTGATATATTTTAGCCGTTTTCACGAAGTAGCTAAAGTACATGTAGGCTAAAAATTATCTGCCTGATTATAATAAACATATCATTATATATACTCGGTTTGTAGATATAAAATATTTGGAGAAAAGATTACACGCAAACGAAGTTGCGGGCACAGCTAGTCGATTATAATTCCTTTAATTTTAAAATAAGTTAAGTTCTAATTAATGGTATTTATTCCAGTTTATGATGCATGTAAAGAAAAAATAAAGCTAGTCATATATCGTATATCCATTTACAGCCCCATTAATATTCACTATTCTTTTATAATTGTTTTATAAAAACGTTAACTCCACACTAGGATTTTCTCCTGTATCACGGAGGCAGCTTACAAGCATGAATTGCACAAGGACACACATCCAAACCCGGAATAATTATTTGTAGGACATACAAATACTTTTTCCGTGCGGAATTCAAACCCGCGGCCCACTGCGCCACGGAGCCGTCGTCTAAAATAAAATATATTCGTCCGCATATTGGCCTGAACCGAAGCAAACTGAACGACATTCCAACACACTCTCGGCCCATATCTTCGCCACTACATTCGCCACTGTGAATTACCTTATCTTCATTTATAAAAGCTAAGATCCTGCTAGAATTATCCAGATGCCCATTGCAACATTCCAGTCAGTTTGAATTTCTATCAGTGTCAGAAGATGAAGTAAAACGATCAGTGCTATCTATATCTTCTACTGCAACGGGAAATGACAAAATTTCTTCCACAATGATAACTATGATTTTATCTTGTATTCTCCCAGTTCTTACTCACATATTTAATTTTTCATTATCTTTATCCTGTTTTCCACACTCGTGGAAGTTAGCACAAATTATTCCAATAGCCAAGGTTGCTAACCCTACATTACATTCAGAATTTCGACCTATATCTATATTACCATTCCTCTCTAAAGTACTTGAAAATATAGTTCACAATCAATTGTCTTCTTACCTTAATTCTACAATATTTTAAGTTTATTTCAATCTGGATTCCGGCCCGGTCATAATACAACAACTGCTCTTCTTCAGATAACTGATGATATCCGTATAGCCATAGATCAAAAACAATTAACCGTACTCGTTTTATTAGATTTCAGCAGTGCCTTTAATTCTGTTGACTTTGATATCCTCTTAAAAATTCTCCAGTCCATTAATGTTTCACCTTCGGCCATTCTCTGGTTTGATTCCTATCTTCGGGGTCGCTCACAATGTATCTGTTCCAATGACACTTATTCCAACTGGTGTAATCTTATAACGGCTGTACCCCAGGGTAGCGTCTTGTCTCCTTTGCTCTTCACCGTTTTTATCAATTCTATAACAAAAATAATATCCTCCAACTTCCATCTTTATGCAGACTATTTGCAGCTTTACCGTCACTTTGTGGCATCTGAAGCTAAATTGGCGATAGAAGCACTGAATGATGACTTGAAGAGAATCAGTCGTTGGTCCAGATCACATGGTATAACTATTAATCCAAGTAAGTCTCAAGCAATAATAGTAAGTAGCAGATATACTAGTAGCTTAATTGATAAATGCACCCTGCCAGATGTGATTATCAACGGCACATCAATTACTTATACTGAATCTGTGAAGAACCTGGGCTTAATTATTGACAATAGGTTGTCATGGGGTCCTCACATAACGGACTTAGGTAGAAAAGTTTATTATGCTTTCCACTCATTAAAACATCTTCAAAGTTTTTTACCCTTATCAACGAAAATCTCTCTTTTTCAAACCCTTATTTTGCCTATCTTAGATTACGCTGATGTCTGTTTTTGGATGCCACAGAGGAGCAATTAAACAAACTTGAGCGATTACAAAACCTTTGCATTCGGTATATTTTCGGACTCAAGAAGTTTGACCACATCTCTAAATTTAGAAAACAACTCAAGTGGCTCCCGATCCGATTTCGCAGGAACACTCGTATCCTTTGTCTCCTTTTTAACATCCAAAGGGGGACGCCCATTTTCGGCCATGGAACGCCCAACAATGTGAATTTGTTAAAAAATTATATCTTTATTTATGGTTATGAATCGCGGTATTCATTTATCCTCAAACAATGGGAATATTTTTGCACAAATTAAAAGTACCGGAAACATAATAATAAAAATTAGGTAAATCATTATGTCATTAGTTTGTGAATAAAAAAAAGTGTTGCCAATCACAAAACACATTTAAAAAATCGATTCTCTTTTTCGATCGATTATTTACGGTGTCATCATTACAGTGCTAATATAATTTTTAAATAATTATGATGTTACGATAATTAAACAAGCTAATTACTAGCTGATTTCCAATGAATTCTTTAGAGAGTAACAAACGCTACGTCACAATTTATCTGTTAATCTTAACCGATCTTCTTTGAAAACAGATAAGAACTGTTATTCTTATCTGTTTTTAAAGAATATCGGTTAAGTTATTCTTATCTTTTATAACAATACATTTAAAATAGAATCATGTTATGGTAACGAAACAAGTTAGTTTCCAGCTGATTTACCATGAATCCTTTAACCTTTTGAGCGCCAAAGTCGCCTATACTTGACCAACACCTGCGGGCCCTGAGCGCCAACGACGTCTATAGTTGACAAAAAACCCGGCTCCGAAAAATATGAAATATAGATATTGGAAAATTATTACAGGTATTTTAATTCTACACTCCTCAAAATACGAATAACCCAGCAACATGTGAGTATAAAAAACAAGTCTTCTAGAACCACAAGTACTAAGAAACATTGAACTAATAAAAATGGATTTTTATCTAAGCAAATACTATGTCCAGCACGCCAAAGTCGTCTATGGTTGACCGCTAGTGTCAAACGCGGGAGGCATAGATTTCTTGAAAAGTATCCAAAATTCAGCTCAATGGTGTTTTATTTCTATTATTATTGATATTTGAATAAAATTAAAGGTTAGAAACATAAAACTATAATTAGCTACATGAATAAAAAATGTTATCAGATTATCTTCGCATAATAAATCTAATATCTCAACTCTAGCGCATCTTTAGCGCGTCATCGAAAATCAGTTCACTGGGCACCGTGATCAAGGATAGACGACACCCTGATGACGTCATAAGTGATTACCGAGAAAAGTAGAGCAATGCAACATGAACGATTCCTCAGAACTCATTCGGATTTTGGAAAGCGTCGATGATGATGAATTTTGATTTTTGATTGATGAATTGAATTTTTGATTGATTGGTGAACAAATATGTTTATTTATTCCATGACCAAGATTTTAGTATTATACGGCTGATTTATCTAGTGCGAATAATTATATACAATTGTTGATTAATGAATAATTATGTACCTTCTTTAATAATAATACAAAATTACAATTATTTTTTTTTACTTAGGGTGTGAAGAGCAATTTTTCATTTTGTGTTGTGCCATTTTCTTTCTCAGTCTCAAAATCATCTAGCAGAATCAGCATCATATCAAATCCCCATTTTCATAAGAGTGTAAGACTTTTCTTCTGTGCGTCACTTGGCCTACGCCTTCCCCGACACATAAAATATTATGAATCGATGTCTATATTTCGGACGACAAGGTCAGCTACGCCGTTGTCGTCCAGTCGCGTCGTCGTCATCGGTGTTGTCATTAGGATGGAGAGTAGTGCTGTGGTTTACTACTATTTTATTGTTATTGTTTGTTTTTTATTTATGTTTATATGTACAAAGTACATATATAAAAAGAGTGGAAGACGGCACAAGATTAAATAAAACATACAGTTTATTAAGAGTCATTTATAGCATAAAAAACCAACAAAAACAAGTTATTTCACCTTATCGATATATCAACTCCTTGGCAACACTATTTTGTTTTGGCGCTTTGGCGTACAGGACACGGTAATGCGTTTTTGGCGTGGCGCTCAAAAGGTTAAAGCTTAACAAAACGCAACTACACAATTTAACTGTTCCTAAAAATACATTTCAAATAGCATTTAAATAAATAAAGGAAAATATATTTTAAAAAGCCTGCAGAACTTAAAGCGCCTCAAAGATTGTTTTTTTAACGATATTATTAATCGAATAAAAATCGATATCCTTTCATCGATTTTATGTCAGTTAAGTGGCAACATCGAGTCTGACAGCTAAGCCCTGTCATAGAATGAAACCACAATTCAGTTCACAACTATAATCATTTGTTTGTTTTTATTTTTGTGAATTTGTTATCGAAGTAACAAACAAGCGTTATAATTGGACTCTGACATTTTATCCCACCCTACTGACCACGGCCTGAACATGGACTCCGCACCCGCTTCCTTCAATAACCCCTGCACGAACTTGGACTCGATATCCACTGTTAACAATGATCCCAGCTTCCACGCCGGCCAGACTTCTTCCCAGCCCTCGGTAACTCATTCAAGAGGACATTTTCGCTGTGTTAATTGTTGTTTAAATATAGCAAAAACACGAAGGCATTTGTTGGAAATTCCAGAACTGCGAAATCTTATACAAGAATGGGTTCGACCACAGCAGGTAAATAGTTACAATTATGTGTCATGTCTTCCTTTTCTTCATTCTACAATAATTATGGCTTCTTTATTAGGTACAAGTTTCGAGTGATAGTGTAGTATGCCACGCATGTTGGACTGCAGCCTGGAATCAAATACGACATCCAACTAGCGAACAGGAAAATTCACCAATTATTAGTCATGGACATGTATGTATCAGCTGTGGCAAGTCACTTTTGAGAATAAGATCACACACATTGTTTGGGTCTGATTCTCTACGTGAGGAACTCATAAGGAATGAAATTGCCCATCAAATTGCACCACGTGAGGTACGTGTTCAACATTTTTTTAATTTATTAAGTATGTGTGCTCATATCTGATAGTGATACATGTTTTTACTCTGATTACATCCACACAAACTATATCTGACAAACATACAAGCTTATTTATAACATGGCGATAAGATTAGCTTGTCACCACCAGGTAGAGTGCTACCGTTTTTACCAACTACCAAGTAATGAGACAATTGATTTTTCATTGTTTTTGGACTACTGGTAGTTTTTAAGTGCTTAATTATTAAATAATATAGGCCATTAAATCTGCTTTTGTGCAGTAACAATTAACTTGATAAATATTTTATATGTATTTGAGTTTAAAGGAAACAAATCTATTTTATTTTTATTTAGTTCACTTTTTCACTTTTGTATTTAATATTATTTCAGTTGCCATCGTCATCTCGTGTGTGTCATAATTGTTGGTGAAGGTTTGATAGAGCAGCATCACATTCAACTGCAGAACGGGAACCATCTGAATCATCCAGTTCATCCTCGTTGCAATCTGAAGTCGGTAATGTATTGCACCCAGATCAACAAAGCTTAGATCATATATCACATAGTATACTGCTACCTAATTATGTAAGAGCACCACTAACACAAAATCAATGTTTTTTTCCTGGTTGTAACGACTCCAATCGACTAATTGTTCCAACAGCGTTGCGGGTACGTCTTTTTTGTGATTACAATTACTATGTACCTCCAGAATGTAGAATCTGTAACTACCATTTAAATAGTAACTCTTGGGATTTACTTTTAGAATCAATATATAATCCTATTAAGACATTTAGTGCAGCACAAATTGAAGATTTTGCTACATTATTGAAAGATAATATGCATAATCATATAGACTTTGAAAATATTGACAGTATGCCTGAGCACACTGTACATTATTATCTAGGCTTATCAAAGGCACAATACCAACAAATTCTCTCTGTAGTTCCTAGACTGTCAAGTAAACATAGGGGTTGTTTTGCACTTGCTGCATATTTAATGAAGTTAAGAATAGGAGATAGTGACGAACGCATGTCAGCATTATTGCAAGTGCCAAGAAGCACATTAGAGCGGCTTATAAATATGGCCCGCGAAATAATTAATCAGGATTTTGTTCCTATGAATTTGGGCATAAATCATATATCCCGAGCAGAAATAGCTCAAAGAAATCTTCTCATTCCAAATGGACTTTATGGGGGAGAAAATAGGAGGCCTGTCATAATTGCCGATGGTACATATATATACATAGAAAAAAGTTCCAATTATTTATATCAGAAAAAAACTTACTCATTACACAAATATAGCAATCTTATAAAGCCTTTCCTTTTTGTGTGTAGTGATGGTTACATCATAGATGTTTTAGGCCCTTATCCTGCAACAACCTCAGATGCGGATATCATAAAAAATGAATTTGGTAATGAATCCAGTTCATTAAAGGCAATATTTTGAATCTGGAGATGTATTCATCCTAGATAGAGGCTTTAGGGATTCATTGCCTCTTTTAGAACATTGTGGTTATCAGGTTCATGTACCTTTGTCTCCACCCGATGGTGAATCTCAGTTAACGACTAGAGAAGCTAATAAGTCCAGAGCTGTGACTATGTGTCGATGGGTAGTCGAGGTGGTGAATGGCATTTTTAAAACTCAATTTAAAATATTTCGCCAAAATTATTTTAACAGGGCTTCTAAACATTTGATGATAGACTTTGCTGTGGCTGCTGCTCTAATTAATATGTTCCACACTAAAATAAGGGACAGGGATGATGCGGCTCAAATACTTGAAATAGTTCACCAAAATATGGAGACAAATAATGATTTGTCTGAGTATGTTAGGGAACGAAATCTAAATAGAGCTAGGGCAGACTTTAGAAATATAAATGTAGACTCTGAAAATGTTAGGGAATTTCCTGTTTTATCTTACAGTGATTTAATATTAATTGCTTGTGGCACATACCAATTAAAGCAAGCTCGCTCCTATTATGGTGAGCATATTAGATTTAATGGTTGCTATCGGATAGAATTATGTAACAACCACAGGAGCAGCATTACGGAAGGAATAAACTTTAGCCCTAGCTGCTCTTTACTTAGGGCTAGAATCGCAAGTCGACACATCAGTCGTAAAGTATATTATATATATATTTTAATTAGTGGCAATGATTCTGGTAGAAGTGCAATTAAAAAGTATTGTTGCAATTGTATTGTCGGCCGTCGAACGGTAGGATGCTGTGCCCATGTTATGACAGTAATTTGGTATTTGGGTTGGGCACGGCATCAGTCTAATATTTCGCCTCCTGCTCAATTCCTGGATAATGTATTGATTGTGTATGATACAAATGTTGTATAAGATTGTATATATAAGATAAGATTCTTCGTACGTGGTAGGGTCATGCTGCAGTTATAGTTGTAGCATGAATGGGTCGGCTCTACCAGGGAAGGACCACGCTCTCACAGAGTACCGGCGTAAAATAGTAGCTTAATGCTGCTGTGTTTCGGATAGGGAGTGTAGAGAACCAGAGACCCTGGCAACGAGGCATTCCATCCTAGTCCTCACGGGTGGCAACACATCTGTATTTTGATTCGTAATCGAGGATAGATGTTGATGTCTATGAGCCACAGCAACCACTTACCATCAGATGGACTGTGCGCTCGGTTGTCACGCTATCCTATAAAAAAATCATAAAATAAATTAAAGATCTGATCAAAACTTGATTATGATATTAGTTAGTTTACGACGGGCTGTTTTCCGCAACTCCACGTCTAAGCGTGTATTTTACGTGTGGGCAGGAATAATGTGATTACTAAAGGCAAGCAATAATAAAAAGTTATATATAATTCCTATAATATAATAATAATTAAGTTAATTTGCGTCAACCCCCTTAATTCCCTTACACACATTAGTGTTTAGGAGAAAGGATGTGAGGCTAATGGGTCTCTAGGATTTAGGATTTGCGTATACACTCCTACCTGGTTTGGGTATGAATGTGACTTTCACTTTCATACCCAAACCCTTGGAACACATCTCATTATGACAACAAGTCTGCCTATTAAGGCCTTCCCCCCACCACCACAGTAGGAGTGCTGGGAATCTGCTGACAGGTCCTGCTAGCTTATTGGGGAGGAAATTATGAATTTTTTCCGGCGCCCTCTTTTCCCAAAAGAGGGTCGCTTCCGATACGGCATAAGAAGCTTAAACAGCCAGTTACCAGTCCCCAAAGGCGGTTTTTAGAGGGTATCACTTAGGTTCCCCCGGTAGGCAGTGAGTCCCTCATAATCACAATAGACCGGCTATCGTGGTATGCGTAATGCATTTTCCGCCTCCCTTCATAAAGGGTAGCCCTTTCCAATTGCTTCGGGCGCAAAAAAAAAACCAATGGATTTTATCCATTGTTACCACTCTGTGCTAAATTCCATTCAGTGATTAGATATTATACTAGAGGCCAATAATTCCTTAGCATTCCCAGATGTGTTAGTCATCCGAAATTCTATTAACACCATAGGTTACACTGTATATAGAAAAAAGTCCCATACAAACCAATATTTAAACGGTGAATCTCACCACCATCCTTCACAGTTAGCTACCGTGGGCAACTCTTTGTTACAGAGAGCACAAGGGATCTGTGAGCGCAAACACCTGGCTGCCGAGCTTCAGCACGTCAAGCAAGTTCTGCACGACAACAAGCTTCGGGTCCCGCACCTATGTCACAGTGACCGAGTGAAGTCGGGCACAGTCGAGCATGTGCCTGCTGTACTACCATATTTCAGAGGTATTACGGACAAGATTGGCTACATCTTGAAGCGAGCTCCTATTAGAACATTCTACAAGCCGCTGAAGAAGATACATATAATATCAGATTTGATAGACCACAAATCCTCGCGAAAGAACATCGATTCCTGCCAAGGATTATATGTGAGGCTATTGAAATTAAAAACATTCTAATTTCAATAGAGAAGGAAGCTGGGTACTCCCACCTGTTTGGGACCCTGTAAATAATAAAATTAAAACTAAACCCAAGCATACCACGCAAGACTTCAAGACAGTAAGTTCATTCTGCATATATCGGACCATAAATAGTTATTAAAAAGCTGAAGTTACTCCAAGTTAACACTGATTCGGTACACCAGTCACCTCAATCCCCCATGACCATGTGTGCTGGAAAGCACCCGAAACGTCGAGAATTAAAAATCAAAGAAATTAAACGCGATAAAATTCGGTAAAATTAGTTGTTAAAAAACTGTATTTGTGAAAATAAAAACTTTTATATCTTAAAATTCCCGACTTTTTTTAAACCAATTTCTTAACCATTTCATTCTTTTAATTGTATATTATCATATCTATATGCTTTTATATGTGGGCACCCATGGCCGAAATGTCTATGAAGAGTGGGCATTCCTCTTTCCCTACATACCTACGAAATCGATTTACCTTTCTTAAATCCCCAGATACAGTTTGTAGATCTCACCTTAAAACTCTCTTAAAATTCTCATCCTTTAATACTCATTCATATTCCCGTTCATTCTCCGTACAAGCAGTAAGACTCTGTGATTCGCTTCCTACTCACATTCGAGAAATCAAAACAGTGACATTGTTCAAAAAACGAGTGAAAGAACATTATTTATCGCTGTCTTCTGTGTAAGTCTCAAATCTCTGATATTTACTATACTGTTACAAATATATGCATGTACATATATGTATGTATGTGTGTTTTTTTTTTATAGAAGAAGGGGCAAACGAGCATGCGGCTCACCTGATGTTAAGTGACTACCGCCGCCCATGATCAACCGCAACACCAGGAGAATTGCGGGTGCGTTGCCGGCCCTTTAGAAAGGAGTAAGCTCTTTTCTTGAAGGTCCCCAGGTCGTATCGGTCGGGAAAAATCGCCGGTGGTAAACTATTCCACAGAGAGGTTGTACGTAGAAGAAAACTCCTTGTGAAACGTACAGTGGTGGACCGCCAAGCATCCAGATGGTGTGGATGGTATCGGGACGTTTGACGTGTAGTGCGTTCACGAAATTTGGCGGCTGGGGTTAATCCGAACAATTCCTCAGAGCACTCCCCGTGATAGATGCGATAAAAGCAAAATGCAACATCTCTTCGCAGCGCCAGTGAATCGAGCCGATCGGAAGACACTCGGTCGCCGACGATTCGAGCCACTCTGCGCTGGATGCGGTCAAGTGGAAGAAGCTGGTACTGGGGAGCCCCAGCCCAGAGATGGGAACAGTATTCCATGTGCGGCCGAACCTGCGCCTTATAAAGTTGCAGGCGGTGTGCCGGCATGAAATACTGTCCCGCTCTGCTGAGCACGCCAAGCTTTTTTAGAGCCTTTTAGTGTGTGTATATATGTTTATATATTTAATTATGACTTTATATTATATTAAATATTTATGTATGTATTAATGTTTGTTTAAATATGAATATATTCATGTAAAAAAATAATATATATATATATATACAAGTATTTGAGCTGACGTATATATTTAATTTATACCCATATGTGTTGTATAATAACAAAGTGCACACCTTATAATCATTTAGTAATCATATGTGTTTGAAACTGGCCTACTGGAAGAAATTTCATTGTGAGATAAGTAGAGCCTTTGTACAAACTTTTTATCATGATGTGTTCTCTCCCTAACTTGTGTGTACATAAATTGTGAAATAAATAAATAAAATAAATAACTTACTTTATTTTAACGACTTGGTATTACTTACGGAATCTGGATTTTTCTACTGCATCTATAAACTCGGCACCCAATACGGACTTTGGGTTTTCTACTACTACGCACGACATTGGCATTCAATATTCATTACGGATTTTGGATTTTCCTTTAATTTATACGACTATTTCAACATTGGAATACGCAATGCCTACGAAATTGTGTTATTTTTGCTGTAAGCTAGATGGTAAGTATTTGCGTAAATGAATATACAATATGTAACAAAAACCCTGTGGTTCCCGTTAATTGCGTTATCAGAATCAGTATTCAAATTTATAGAAATAACTTTACTTCAGAAAACTCGACATAAAGTAATCAAATTAAATTTTAATTAAATAATATTTGTAAATTTTATGTGGATTGATTACCTCTGGCTGGAATTATCGACAGCGCAGCGGCGGGTGGCGGCCGGCGGTGACGTACATCAAAGACGGGGCGCGCGCGCGCGCGTCTTACGTACACTAACTGCACACTGAGGTCGTGATCTCGTCACATCACAGCTGTTATAGTCAAACACTAATTTATCACTATGTCTACTTGACGAGCACGAAGATGTTGTTCAATATGTCCACCTTGCACCTCTGTACATTTGTGACACCGACTTTAATGTCTGGACGCACGCGTTGCAACAGACATTTCGGACTTTATTTTTTCAAAGGCTGCGACTATCGCATACGCATTTCTGCCTCGGTATCGCATGTTTTTTGGAATACAGTCTGCTTAATCGTACCCCAGAGATAAAAATCTAAAGGTGTGAGATCAAGTGATCGCGCCGGCCAGTTGACCGGTCCACCACGGCCAATCCATCTTTCACCGAATTGAGTATCCAAAAAACTTCTTAAACAACGAAAGAAATGCGGTGGAGCACCATCGTGTAGAAACCACATGCGACGAACGAGGTCTAAATTTATTTCGTCAAGTTCATTGCTTAGTTCTTCTCGCAAAAAACGTCCGTAGTTTTCACCGCTCATTGTGTGGTCAAGGAAATACGGACCAATAATTTTGTCACCTATAATTCCCGCCCACACATTGATTTTCCATCGGTGTTGAAAGTGGCTTGGTTTATACGATTGCGGATTTTTCGTTGACCATACGTGTTCATTATAAGCGTTTAATACACCTGTTCTTACAAAAGAGCATTCATCCGTAAAAAGTACGCGGTTCAAAAACTCAGGATCTCTTTCAACCTTATCAAGTAACCATCTACAGTAATCCATTTTCGGCTCGTAGTCATTGGAAAGAAGACACTGAACTCGACGATAATGATACGGGTGCTGGCTATCATCTTTGAGGGCTATCCAAACGCGCATATGGTTCACACCTAGTTCACGTGCCACCGAGTGCGTGCTCCGCGTCGCATCTTTCTCAAACATGTCGAGAATGTGCTCCTCGATGTCGTTGTCGTACATCCTCGGTCTTCCTGAATCTGTACGTTGTTGATCACGGCCATGCACACTGCCAGTATTGTACATACGAATGTGAAGTCGTTAGAACGTCATCGACCGACGGCAATTGTATATTTCGTGGAGTAGCAAAGCACTCCCCGTAAAGTCTTCGTGCTGCTGCATAAATGAAGTACATTTCCCGAAACACATCAACATATTAAAATATCCCTCGTTTGAGTAAGACATCGCACACAAGTCACTCACGGCGGAATAAAAACACAACCGTCAATATATATGCTAATGCGCTACTGGTGCTTGATGCTTGTTTGTTTGCATAGACGTGGCAAAGCTATTGTACTCTATAACATAAATTTGATGTGATTTTTTATGTTATTTTTATAATAGTTATTATTTATTTATTTACTTCAGACAGCGTCCGTAAGTAATTAAGAAATTAAATTATAGCTAGGATTAGTAAAAATACATTAAAACACTTTTATAACAACAAACATTTAAAAAATTGTGTTATAAATCCACACAATAACAAATACTTAAACTATTATGCTGCTGTGTTTTTCAAAATCTAATAATTATAATTTTTTTATCGACCGAGGATAAACAATACTTATTTATATTTCTATTCTTGACCACTGAATTGTGACAAAATTTTATGTTTATAAAACTTCTCATGTTTTTAAATATTAATACCAAATATTATTAGCACAGAATAAATAATAGATACGACGACCACGAAGATATTTTTCAATATGTCCACCTGTCACACATTTGGACACGACCTACGATAAACAACCCTTATTTTTATTTTTATTCTTGATCACTGAAATGTGACAAAATTTCATGTTCATAAAACTTCCCATGTTTTTAAATATTACTACCAAATATTAGCACAGAATAAGTAATAGATATTGGATCAAAATTAGTTAGTCGGCATAAAGTGGACGCTACTTTTTATCATTCGAAGAGTGGAGTTTTTTGGGTTTTTCCTAGTACCTAAGTACTTCGTCGGCTTTTGCTTTTGAGTTCAAAGAGCGCGCAAAACGCCGCGTATATTACCTATTAATTTTATTAAAAATTTATTTTAAAAAATAATTACTACCTACTACATATTCTTTATCGAATAATATTTCATATGAAAAATACATACTAAAATTTTCCTACAAATAGTTGCAAATTTGGAATTAATCACGGTATTTTATCCATGAAACCTTTTCAAATATTTTCGTAGATCTATTTAGCAATAAAGTGGAAATTTATAACATAAGTATTCAAATAATATGTGTTTTATATTTATTCATGCTTGTATTACACCCCAATGGTGTAAATAATATCCATTTCATTATAATTTCTATTATTTTGGAATTAAAATTTTCGGAGAATAACTGAGTCTACCTAGGTATAAAGATTTACACAAAAACCTTGGGGAAGTACGCGCTGCTTAGCGGCTTGCTTTGAGTCGGCCATATCAGTAACCTCATATCGGCCGTAGACTATTATTTATTCTGTGACGTAGATAACATTATGTCGGCACGTGTCGGTAAGTTCAGAAGCAAATAGCATTTTTAGAAATTAAATATTTCTTAAGTTATCTTATTAGAAACCCAAAAACAACCAAACCATTTAAAGCAACCAAAAAAAATTTCATTATTATAATTGCCATGCCTATGTGTATACCTATACATCCCCGAAACGACAAACAGGGTTTTCGTTATATACTGTATATCTTATTGCTTACAACAAGAACATAACAAACCCATATTGTTTTTATTTTCAGTACCAGTGCACCGTTTTCCAAAAGCTAGATTTGATATGTGATTGGCAGTATTGTTTGAGGAAACGAAAGTCATAGGAAATTCATATATATTAAGAAATATCTACATCATACGTGACAGGCATTTTGAACAAAAGTTTCGCACTGTTGGAAGAAGGCTTGCTGCTGACATTTATCCCACTTTAAATTTATGTAAGTATATAGCAGTATGTTGCTTGCTTCCTGGGAAAGTAGGTATGTAGTGCAGGAGTGTAATTTCTATGTAGTGGTAACATAGGCGAATCCACAAGCTATGTATAAAAAAAACTGTTGGCAATCTGCCACCTGCAAAAAAACTTATTGGTATGACATCTCCGAATAGGTACTATTTGGAGATGTAATACCAACCAACACCCAGGGAGTACAAAATTTAACTATACATATGTTTATACAATATAATTTGTTTTTTGGAATGTTTTCAACTGGATCTTCGATGATGAATATTCATACTGAAATTTCACATGCTACTGAAGGTAATTTTTTTCATTTAAAGCTAGTTATTAGTTGAGTACACTTTTGCATGCCTGTCACACAGTGAGAGTGCCTGGTCCATGTTATGTGCAGTGTTCTTGATTATACCCCCCTTTTCCCCAGCCACATATTTCTCACTCAATATGGCGATGTGTTTTCTTCTAATGCTCATGGGCACATACCTTAATGTAATTGCTACTGAGTGGCACTCTTCTGATCTTGAATGTTTCAATTAATGAGTATTTAACCCAAAATTGCATGACTCAATCTTTTTTTATATAGGATAAGAATGACAAACGAGCACGCGGTTAGTGATCAAGTCATATATGTGTATTGTAAGTGTACTTGTTAAATAAAATAATAAAAAAATTAATTAATAAAAGCATTTGTCGATTAATAATTTTGGCATCTTTTACTCAAGCATAATGATACACTATATTTCTTTAGAAACTTTACCAAAGGCCTCTACTTCAAAGGGTACATATCGAATTAGAAAACAGTCTAAACCTCAACAACAAAGAGGTAAGTATAAATCGTATCAAGTAATATGTATTATTTATTTAGTATGTCTGCTGAATATAAATTGGCTGTATTTTCAAATATTATTTTATAATAACATAAAATAAATTAGATTAGAACATATTGTGTTTGTCGAAGCGAGTTCCACCTCAGTGTCTGGTTGTTTTTCTGTTTTTGATGTTTATATACAGTGACCTATTACTAAATGAAACTGGGGTCCGAACTAGTATCCCAACCAAAAAGTTTCAAAATGCGAAAATAAGTTTTGTCAAGCAACTTAATACAAATGTCCAATATCCATACTGTATTGAAAAATATACAAAAACTATTTATATTTATTTTTCATGAGAACTACTAATATTTAATAATTTAAAGTAATATTATGTATTGATATATACATAGTATTCAATTTAAATTCATATTAATTGTAAAACAAATAACTATACCGATAATTTTTACTAGAATCTTCATAAGGTGAAAATAGTACAGCCTCTAGTCGAAATCAATAGGCTGATAAATTGTCACAAGTAAAATTGAGCGGTTTTATAACAACAATATGGTTTGAACTAGGATGTTATAGTTTTTTTATATTTCTATATGTAACTATACTTAATATCGACACATTTTTCGTGAATTTTGTTCTATACATTCAGTAGTAGGTCATGCATAAATTTAATGTAATAGTTTTTATTTCAATAAACTGTACAATTAATTAAATAATGTCCCAATTTAAAAAAGTCTACTATAACAGGCACCTGAACTAGGATAAACCTGTATCTCTAGTGTACATGTGCTAATAGAAACATCAACAAATATTTTCCGTTTCTTATATAAAATGAATAACATACTAACTGATAAGAGTTATTTCGGTAAAACATATTGACATCAATTAACTTAAAAAAATCAACAACGTAATGTATAGTATGAAAAATTTTGTAACTATGTTTAAATTACATTTTTACAATCTGCCATTTTAATGGATGTATAAAATTTGAAATGCAATGATTTCAAAAGGAAGTATAGGACCATCGAAATATTTTACTCATAACTTTTTCATACAAGAAAAACTAGCGAATCTGTCATAATACACACGTCATATCATAACACGACGTAACCAGGGTCGGATTTCGTAGTATAATTATCCTAATTGTACCATTATTGCATAGTTTGTAGTATATAGTATCGTAATAATACTAAGTGAAAATAACATAATTTAACCTAAAGATCAACCTGTATTATTATTAAGTCCTTTTACCCTACGATATCGAGAATTTCTGTATTGTACATGAGTACCACGGTTTAAGTTTTAAATAAACTTAGAATTATCTCGCTTTCTGTTCAATCGGTGCTCGATCGACGCATTTATGTTGCATCCTTGATACAACTTTAATGAGGGGCTACCACGATAAAAACTCTATGCTCCAGAAACAATCGGTTTGAAAACACAATTTCAAAATATTTTGTCAATCGGATTGTCAGATTCAATTAAACACATATGGTTTCTTTTTTTGTACTCTTTTCGTTTTACCCTTATTGAATATAAAATATATTAGGTACCAATATTCAAAATTTAATTTACACTAAGGTTTTAGACAAAAATAAAGCAGAAATAAAAATAAAACTGTCAAAAAATGAAACGTATACATAAACTAGACGCGTGATGCCAAAATCCCGGCATATGGGAAAAAATAAACATGAAACGTCAAACGTGATATAATTTTTTATAAATAGTATAATTTTATTTTCCATGTACAATATTTTTGAAGGTCTGAATCCAGCCCTGGCCTAATATTGGTATCGTAACTAAACTAACTGTAAAGAAAACTTTAAAAATGCGTTCATATAATAATTTAATTGTACAAAATTAATACAGGGTTATTAATCGATGATCCGATATCTCATATTGCTTTTTAATCTTCGTATCGTAATTTTTGCATTCTTTTACCACGCAGCTAGACATATTTATAACAGACAAATCAGTCCTGCGCCCGCACCACTGTCGACCGATTCGCGTTGGCCCTAAACTGTAATTTTAGGGTAGCGCACTGGTCCGTTTTAGTTGTTCGGTCGGCCTGGTCCTTACGCTAGTAATATATAAGTCAATGCTAAAAAGTAAAAAAATTGTTAAAAAAAATTAATAAATGATAATGTCAAAAATTCTTCCAAAAAGATCAGTTTTTTTTTCATATTTCACCATTATTAAAATAGGAGACGATTTTTTTCGGATGAATACATAGTACATGTTACTATATTGTCATAAATTATATCAAACTATTATCAAAATTTACATGAATTGCAATTTACTTTTTAAGAAATATATTAATAGCTAATGGCGTAATAGAAGAAAAATGTCAGATAATTATTAATTATTTTTAAATAGAATAAAATCTCAATTTTCAGTGAAAATACAGTGGTTCATTCGTTAAATTTACAATCTAGACATTCTTTGACGCTATAAAAGGTATTTTCTGCAAGAAAATCATTGAGGCTTTTTTAAAATCTTGGTAAATAAAGTGATTTAATATGCTGAAGAATTTTACATATATAGACAGCTTTTATTATACTTAGATAGTCAAGGAAGTGTGTGATTACAAGTTTTTCGGGGTATCTATGGCTTCGAGAAGAAATAATGATTTAAGAATTAATGAACAAACAAATTTCATATATGTAGAGCGAGGGCAATATCAATAACTTAAGGTTTTTGAATAAAGGTTTACATGAATCAAATGGCAGAGTCAATGATCGTAGACATTTTTTTGAGTGATAAACGCTGTGTTTAATTGAGAACCATTTCCCCAGATAATTAACATGTAACGCAGAATTGAAACTACATAAGCATGATAAACCGAGAGGGCTATATTTATGTTAGTGACTTTTCTAATATACCTTAAAGCATATAGAAATTTATTTAGTCTATCGCACACTGACTTAATATGAGCCTCCCATTTTCTATCAATTACTAAGCCAAGAAATTTAGTTTACGTCACTTCTTCTATTTTGGTTCCGTTGTAATATATTTCAAGCTTATTCGTTTTCAAATTATCAAACTTAATATAATGAGTTTTGGTAAGATTCACTTTTAAATTATTTAAATTTGACCATTCTATTACTGATTTGATTGTGTCATTTATGTCAGATTCATGTTTTGTAAATAAATGTTTCCTTGGGTTAGTAACAATTGTTATTGAAATATAGTCTGCAAACATAGTACATTTAAATGTAGTTATATTTGGAATGTCACTTATGTATAAAATAAAAAGCAATGGCCCAAGAATGCTTCCTTGTGGGACACCGAAGTTATTCCTAAAATCTGAATAATAAGAAGTCATAATGATTTCTTATATTGCGAACTCTACACATTGATAAAAACTACTTTTATTACGTGGTAGTACCCAGCCTCCTTCTCTATTGAAATTATTTCAATAGAGAAGGAGGCTGGGGCCCAGCCTCCTTCTCTATTATTAGGCACATTAGGCTGGGTACTACCACCTGCTTGGGATCCTATAATTAATAAAATTAAAACTAAACCCAAGCATACCACTGCAAGACTTCAAAATACAGTTAGTTCATTCTGCGTAGATCGGACCAAAGACAATAATTAAAAAGCTGAAGGTACTCCGGGTTAACTTTTAAATCGGGACGTCAGTCACCTCAGTTCCCCGTGGCCATGGGTGCTGGAAAGCACCCGAAACGTCGGGTATTAAAATTAATATAAATAAAACGCGATAAAATCCGTAAAAGTAGTTTTAATAAAAAGTCAGTTCATTCTGGTTATTGAATTTTTTTATTTCAACTTTTTGTTTTCTGTTTGTCAAATAAGATTCGAGCCACTGCAAACGAATTCCTCGAATGGCCATATTTTCCAGTTGTTTAAGAAGATTTTTATGGTCTACGAAATCGAAAGCCTTACTTAGATCAAAAACAATACAGTTGTTAGATATGAATTTTCTACACTGAGATGGATTTAATTAATGTTTACGTGACCAAAGAAGTAGATTTATTTTTCTGAAAACCAAATTGTTGTGGACTGATGACACAAATCTTATTAAAATAATCAGTAAGGCGCAAAAACATGCCCTTTTCGAATATTTTTGAAAATTTTTATATTAGTGCAATAGTCTGTAATTATTAACACCATTCACCTTTTTTAAACAACGGTTTAATTATTGATACTTTAAGCTTTTGTGGGTGTGTTTAAATACCTGATGAAAAGGATAGATTTATAAGATGTGTAAGTATTTTTATAAAACTATCGATGGAAATTTTAATAATATTGGTACATATTCCGTCATAGCCACTTGTTTTTGAGTTATTAAGAGATATGACTGAATTTCTGACTTCTTTTTCTGACATTTCTCTTAGAAACATTGACTTGAGCTATGTAGAATAATTAGTCTTAAGTTTATTATTATAAGTAATATTATTACTGATGTTATTGTTGTACGTCATGTTAATAAAAAAGTTGTTGAGGTTATTTGCTATATTAAATGGGTCAATTAAAGGCCTATGTTCAGCAGTGGACTTGTGAAGGGCTGTAATGATGATAATGATGAAGTAAATACATTTTTTCAAGATTTTTGAATATTTTGTATAGATATGTTTACTAAAGATGTCTTTGTTCATATAATATTTATATCTAAGTTATCTTTTTCCGTTTGCAGCTAATCCTTAGTCCTTTACTTATCCATTTAGCTTTGTTGTATATGTTGTTTGTCTTTATTTTCATTTATAAAGTAGGATAAATAAGTTATGGATTTTTTAAATGCTCTATTTGTATTGGTTTCTTCCAAAATGTCATTAAATGTAAAACTGCCAAGATAGCCATAAAACTTTTCTATATTTTCAGAGCACTAATCTCTTTTGTAAACGTAATAGGATCTATATTTTTGTTTCACAGATTTAACCGGTATTTTCAGCATTTGGGCAGTGTTGTGATCAGATAAATAAAGCGATAAGATGACTAGTATTGCTGATTTAATGTAACTTAATATATGATCAATACAAGACGATTTCGGGTAGGTTCTTTGATGTGTATCGTTAAGTTATAATACAGTGCTAAATCGTTTAAAATAGTTGCAAATTTGTGAAACTTTAATGTGTTAATATTGAAGTCCCTGTCAACACTATTTTCTTATTATATCCATATTTTTTATCGAGTACTAAGCAGACCATTCAATTTATTTAAAAAAAAATAACATCACTTCTGGGAGTTCTATAAAGATTTATAATAATAAGGTTATTTCCTGAGATTTCAATGCCGCAACACTCAATATGTTTTTCTATACCTAAAAATAATATTTTATTAAAAAGTATTTTTATACTAGGATGAAACTTCCACCTCTTTTTACAAATCTACAAAAAATTGCCTCTAATGTGTAGTTATTTATTTAAAAAAAATTCTCCCCTTTTTCTATGAATGTCTCCGATAAACAAATAATATGTAGTTCGTTTTTTTTTTTCGCGAGTTCTACTAAAGTCATCTCCAAAATTTCTTTTTTAGCTGTTGCACTTGCTGTTTTGATGTAGGATTTTTAAGTATTTAATTGGGGATCTATTAGACTAAGACACGAAAAAATCATTCGTATTTTTAAGCGAAAAGTAAAAAGCCTTTATCTTTTCGTTTTGATGTACCGTTTGCAATGGGCTGGACTGGCTCGTTACATGATTCGCTTACGCTTATTATATTCTTCATAACACATGTTTCATTCCAGCTTCTTATTGTCCCTACGATTTCAAAGATATCGTTAAATATTATTTTTGTACCATAGTTATCCACATTGCCCGTGTACATATCAAACATTTTAAAGTCGTATTTAAGATGCAATTTTGAGTCTACAACATAGCTATATTCGTATTTTACATTGTCCTCGCGAAGTAATTTATTGAAAGATTCAATCCTCCAGTTAAATAGGTTTGAATACTTTTTATACCTATATGTTGGCAAAAAAATAATTACATTAGTGTGTGTGATTTTATGTAATGTTTTTCTTATATAATTTACTAAATAACGACAATTAATTGATCTTTCAAAATCATTGCTTCCTAAAAGTATGACACAGTAATCTTTCATTATAGAGTTTTTATTTTAATTTTTAATCTATTTTAACAACAATTCCTCTATCCCAGAACCAGGCTTACAGTAATGACAGAATCTATAATTATGAAATTTGATTTCCAAATGTGATAATATGTTAATTTTGTTGTCACAACTAAGAATACGTACTTTGTTTTTCGGACTATGTGTGGAAGGTAATGGGACCATAGTATCCATCTCTTCCCTCCTCTGCTCTACATTGGGTGTAGAAGATTTTATTGAACTAAATGTTAAATTTTTTGGTAGCAATGGTAACTCTTTTACATCAATTAATTTAATATAGTGGCGCAGAGAATTCAATTCTATAACGGCTTTTTCCAATTCAATCTCTAGAGAAGAAATGTTATCCTTTAAAGTTGCTAATAGCTGATATTTAACACTTTAGTAATTTTTTTGTATTTATGACTTGGTATAGGAGAATTTCCAAACTTGATAAGACTAGCGTTTTTCCTCCTATATGTTTGTAGTTCTTCCTTTAGGTTCACGTTTTCCGATAGTAGCTCTTCAGGTTCATTTTCAGTAAATTGGAGTTGTTCCTGCTTTTCAGTCAATTTTAATTTTTACTGTTCTAATTCTTGTACACATTTGTATTTAAGATAGGGCGGCTACGGTTTAACAAAGTGGCTGATAGCGTTGTTTCCTCGTCATCATTCTGTAGAGAAGCAAAAGAGTTTTCGGTGGTGACATTTACGGAATGTTTTTTCCCTGCGGTAACGTGTTCCATATTTTCAGAGAGTGCCGTAGAGTTTGATATGTTACAAATACGACAACTTTCTTTATGTGAAATGTCGCTGTTAGGTTCATAAAAATTAGTGTGACTTCTACATTGTTTACACTTCCATTTATTTTGTATTGTTGGTTTCATCATCCGATAGACTTTTTCGGGATAGCCCTCGCAATCAAATTCAAACGAATGCTTGCATATGGAACATAGCGCAGTGTCTCTGGAATCTACATATTTTTTGCATATATGGCATTTTACTAGGAGCTTATTGCTGTTGGAAATATTATCTTTTGATGAAGCTTGCACCATCTAGAAGGGATTCCTTGTTACAATGTAGACAGTGACCTCTAGCGGGTAATGCGAAAACTTTTTCTGAACTAGCTCAGATAATTTTATTACAGAAACGAGTTGCATTCGCAGATATGGACAAACATAAAGAAATTCAATACGTTTTAAAGAAATGTCACTATATGAGTATATCTGATATAAAGTCTATTATGTAGTTGGGAGATACAACAATCAATGTTATGATCCGTTAAAGATTTGAATTTAAAATTAAGCACATATTCACTTTATAATAAACTTAAATTTTTTTCAATAATAACTAGTTCATATATGATGTTTATAGTAAATATTTTTAAGAAAATATTATTATATAAAAAGATATCTGCTGTTTGTTTTAAATGTCAAATGTTGTTACTTAACACTGTCAGATTTCGACACAAACACTTCTACAATCCAATGTAATACTTTTATCACGATTTTAAGTCTATATACACAAATTTTCAATTTTTAAAATATAATAGCACAGAGACGATGTTGACAGCATCGTGCCCTCTCGCGAACTCAAATCCGTACTAATACAAATGCGAAAGTGTGTTTGTTTGTTTGTCCTTCTTTCACATCGCAACAGAGCGTCGGCATGGCATGATTTTTTTGTAAGGGGATAGTTCGGTGGCTGTAGAGTGACTTTCATTCCCGTTCCCGTGGGAAATATATGTTAGGAAATACAAGTGTTAGGAACGGGAATGAGATGTTTTTCCGCGGAAAAAGTAGCCTATGTATGTAGCCTACAGCTTCATTCCCGTGGGAAAATAGAATATGTTGCAAAAGTTTGTCCTTCTTTCACGTCAGAGCGTCAAGCTAATTTAAGAGCTACTGAAACACCTGATCAAAGTCAGCAAAGGCGTCTTGAACAGGCAGAGCGTCAATCTACTTTAAGAGCTACTGAAGCACCTGCTCAAAGTCAGCAAAGGCTATTCGAACAAGCGGAACGTCAAGCCACCTTAACAGCCGCGGAAACACCTGATGAAACTAAACACAGACTCATTGAGCAAGCTGAATATCAATCTACTATAAGAGCATCTGAAACACCAGAACAGACACAGGTGCAAATGCACAGATCCAAGCTGAACGTCGACAAAATTTCCAAAGAAACAATGGGTCGGTTTTTAATGACGCAGCATTCAATTATGATCCGTTGATTGATTATAAAAATCACTGGTTAGTTGTTATCGGACTGATGGACAAGGCGTGTCGATTTTGCAGCGCTTTAAAATGGAAAGATGAGACCGCAGGCATGTGCTGTTCCAATGGCAAAGTGTCTCTTCCGTTACTTGTGGAACCAGAAGAAACTTTGAAAACTCTCTTTTTATATGATGCTAATGAGTCACGGCGCTTTTTAAACAGGATCCGGAAATATAACTCATGCTTTCAAATGAAGTCATTCGGAGTTGACCGGGAAATAATAATGCTGGGATTTTTGCCTACATTTACGGTGCAAGGGCAAATTTATCATAGAATAGGTTCACTTTTCCAGCTGAAAACGAACAACATAAATTTTTACAAGTATATTTTATGGGTGACGAAGAAATTGAAGTAGACCATCGCTGCCAATTTGTCCAGGGAGTTGAGAGAGACAAAGTGTTCAAAATTCAAAGATTCTTGCATGAACGTAACATTTTAGTCGAAACATTTAAAACTGCTTTAGAAAAACTACCAGAAGGGGATTATAAAGTCGTTATTTACGCAGATCAGACCCCTCGATGAGAGCATGAAAGGCGCTACAATGAACCTTATATAAACGAAATAGCAGCCGTAATTAGTGGTGATCAATTTTCTTCATGACACATTGTCTTTCGAGCACGTGATGATACGTTGCAACGGGTAGCCGATACACACAAGTTTTATGACGCTCTGCAATACCCATTGACTTATTGCAAAGGACAAGAGGGTTATCATTTTCAAATTCCACTCCTTAACCCGGTCACAAAAGAGCCTACTCCGAACAAAAAAGTATCATGTATGGATTTTTATTCGTATCATATGATGTTGCGAAAAAATGATTTTAACCTCTTATCCCGGTGTAGACAATTATTTCATCAATTTTTGGTAGACATGTATGTGAAGATAGAAAGTGAACGTCTCCGTTATATATCTTTAAATCAAAAAAAGCTGCGCGTTGAGAATTATATACATTTACAAGATGCAGATTCTAGCGACGCCAATTTAAACCCCAGAGATTTAGGTAAAATGGTAATTCTGCCCTCATCATTCGTTAACAGTCCCCGCTACCTATGAGTACACACAAGACGCATTCGCCTATGTACAAACTTACGGAAGACCTGATCTTTTTGTTACTTTCACTTGCAATCCCATATGGAAAGAAATAACCGAGGAGCTAATGCCGGGCCAAAAAAGTACTGACAGACACGATTTAGTTGCTAGAGTATTTAGATTAAAAGTACAAAAATTAATGTATGTAATTAACAAAGAGAAAATTTTCGGAGAGGTGCAGTGCTTCATGTATTCAATTGAATGGCAAAAAAGAGGATTACCACATGCCCACATTCTAATATGGCTTAAAGAGAAGTTGCGGCCCAGCCAAATAGACGACATAATAAGCGCCGAGATTCCGGATCCTGAGCAAGATAAAGAATTGTATGATACCATCGTCCGAAATATGATTCCCAATAAAGGAAGCGACCAAGCAATATTTAATCTCAGGAGTGAAGGTGAGGCAAATCCCGTTAATGAAGTACACACCTTTCTAGCAGGGCGTTATGTCAGCAGTAACGAGGCAGCGTGGCGTCTCCTTGGCTTCCCTTTACACGAAAGGCACCCAACAATTACTCACCTTACTGTGCACTTAGAAAATGGAGAGTTTGTATATTTCACCGAAAGAAATTTCCAAGAAAGAATTGGATCACCGCCAAAAACTACACTAACAGCCTTATTTCAACTTTGTCGAACCGACCCCTTTGCAAAAACGTTATATTCTGAAGTACCCCACTATTATACTTGGAACACATCTAGAAAGGCGTGGAAACGCCGTATTCAAGGCGCGCCTGTTGCAAATTGGCCCGGTGTAAAGTCATCAGATGCCCTTGGTCGTGTGTATACCGTCCATGTAACTAATTTTGAATGTTTCTGTTTACGATTGCCGCTGCATCATGTTCGGGATCCTACAGGATATAAAGACCTTAAAACTGTCAACGGTCAGGAATGCGCAACTTATAGAGAAGCATGTAAAGCTCTGCATCTTTTTAGAAAACGATAATCACTGGAATGAAACCATGGAGGAAGCTGTGCAGTGCCCGTCACCAGCCAAAATTAGGGATTTTTATGCAACTCTCATATCATCTTGCGGGCTATCTAATACACATGAATTATGGGAAAAATATAAAGAGTACATGGCGGAAGATATTTTGTGAAGGTTACAGCAGACACACGCGAACGTGACATACAATGAACACATTTATAATGAAGCACTTGGAAAAATTGAAGATAAAGTAATGGCAATGGTAGGCAAAAAATTAAGCGACTTTGGAATGATAAGCTCTCAACGTACAACCGAAAATGAACTAAATGATGAAATTATACGTGAAACAAACTACGATATACCAGTTTTGCAGTAGCAAGTAGCCGAATTTGTACCCCGCTTGCTTCCCGAACAAAAACGAGTTTTTGACAAAGTATTAGGACAAATTGAATCTGGAAATGGTGCACTTCTCTTTTAGATGCCCCTGGTGGAACTGTGCGTGTGAAACTGGTTCATTATAAATGTGTTCATTGTATGTCATGTTCGCGTGTGTCTGCTGTAACCTTCGCAAAATATCTTCCGCCATGTACTCTTTATATTTGTCCCACAATTCATGTGTATTAGATAGCCCGCAAGATGATATGAGAGTTGCATAAAGATCCCTAATTTTGGCTGGTGACTGGCACTGCACAGCTTCCTCCATGGTTTCATCCCAGTGATTATCGTTTTCTAAAAGATGCAGAGCTTCACATGCTTCTCTTTAATTTGCGCATTCCTGACCGTTGACAGTTTTAAGGTCTTTATATCCTGTAGGATCCCGAACATGGTGTAGCAGCAATCGTAAACAGAAACATTCAAAATTAGTTACATGGACGGTATACACACGACCAAGGGCATCTGATGACTTTACACCGGGCCAATTTGCAACAGGCGCGCCTTGAATACGGCGTTTCCACTCCTTTCTAGATGTGTTCCAAGTATAATAGCGGGGTACTTCAGAATATAACAACGTTTTTGTTATAGGGTCGGTTTGACAAAGTTGAAATAAGGCTGTTAGTGTAGTTTTTGGCGGTGATCCAATTCTTTCTTGGAAATTTCTTTCGGTGAAATATACACGCTCTCCATTTTCTATGTGCACAGCAAGGTGAGTAACTGTTGGGTGCCTTTCGTGTAAAGGGAAGCCAAGGAGATGCCACGCTGCCTCGTTACTGCTGACATAACTCCCTGCTAGAAAGGTGTGTACTTCATTAACGGGATTTACCTCACCTTCACTTCTGAGATTAAATATTGCTTGGTCGCTTCCTTTATTTATGTACTTACAGATATACTTGATTGCGCGGACAGAGCTACATGCTTCTACATTAATATGGGCATTAAACATTTTACATAGAATGGGCAAATACGGGACAATCCAGCTGTTATCTAAGGTTTCGAATGCTCCAGAGCGAGATTTGATTGTAACTTTCCTGCCACCTTCTTTGGGAGCTCTGCGTCTGTATAAAGGGTAGCCATTGTCATTGTGCACTGTTTCTTTTAATAGCTGTTTAGGGAATTTCTTTGTACATTTTCCTTCTTTCATACATGGCGATATTGAATTTCATGCTCCACATGGACCGTGAATCATATTTCGGACGATGGTATCATACAATTCTTTATCTTGCTCAGGATCCGGAATATCTCGGCGCTTATTATGTCGTCTTTTTGGCTGGGCCGCATCTTCTCTTCATGGCTTGATGAATCTGGGCATGCGGTAATCGTCTTTTTTTGCCATTCAATTGAATACATGAAGCACTGCACCTCTCCGAAAATTTTCCCTTTGTTAATTACATACATTAATTTTTGTACTTTTAATCTAAATACTCCAGCAACTAAATCGTGTCTGTCAGTACTTTTTTGGCCCGGCGTTAGCTCCTCGGTTATTTCTTTCCATGTGGGATTGCAAGTAAAAGTAACAAAAATATCAGGTCTTCCGTAAGTTCGTACATAGACGAATGCGTCTTGTATACTCAGAGGTAGCGGGGACTGTTAACGAATGATGAGGGCAGAATTACCATTTTACTTAAATCTCTGGGGTTAACATTGGCGTCGCTAGAATCTGCATCTTGTAAATGTATATAATTCTCAACGCGCAGCTTTTTTTGATTTAAAGATATATAACGGAGATGTTCACTTTCTATCTTCACATACATGTCTACCAAAAATTGATGAAATAATTGTCTACACCGGGATAAGAGATTAAAATCATTTTCTCTCAACATCATATGATACGAATAAAAATCCATACATGATACTTTTTTGTTCGGAGTAGGCTCCTTTGTGACCAGGTTAATGAGTGGAATTTGAAAATGATAACCCTCTTGTCCTTTGCAATAAATCAATGGGTATTGCATAGCGTCATAAAACTTGTGTGTATCGGCTACCCGTTGCAACGTATCATAACGTGCTCTCAAGACAATGTCTCATGAAGAAAATTGATCACCACTAATTACGGCTGCTATTTCGTTTCTCAAAGGTGCATTGTAGCGCCTTTCGTGCTCTCCTCGAGGGGTCCCATCTGCGTGAATAACGACTTTATAATCCTCTTGAAGTAGTTTTTCTAAAGCGGTTTTAAATATTTTGACTAAAATGTTACGTTCATGCAAGAATCTTTGAATTTTGAACAGTGTGTCTCTCTCAACTCCCTGGACAAATTGGCAGCGACGGTCTACTTCAATTTCGCCGTCACCCATAAAATATACTTGTAAAATTTTATGCTGTTCGTTTTCAGCTGGAAAAGTAAACCTATTCTATGATAAATTTGCCCTTGCACAGTAAATGTAGGCAAAAATCCCAGCATTATTATTTCCCGGTCAACTCCGAATGACTTCATTTGAAAGCATGAGTTATATTTCCGGATCCTGTTTAAAAAGCGCCGTGACTCTTAGCATCATATAAAAAGAGAGTTTTCAAAGGTTCTTCTGGTTCCACAAGTAACGGAAGAGACACTTTGCCATTGGAACAGCACATGCCTGCGGTCTCATCTTTCCATTTTAAAGCGCTGCAAAATCGACACGCCTTGTCCATCAGTCCGATAACAACTAACCAGTGATTTTTATAATCAATCAACGGATCATAATTGAATGCTGCGTCATTAAAAACCGACCCATTGTTTCTTTGGATATTTTGTCGACGTTCAGCTTGGAGCTGTGCATTTGCACCTGTGTCTGTTCTGGTGTTTCAGATGCCCTTATAGTAGATTGATATTCAGCTTGCTCAATGAGTCTGTGTTTAGTTTCATCAGGTGTTTCCTGCTCTTAAATTAGCTTGACGCTCTGCCTGTTCAAGACGCCTTGTCTTTGAGAAGATAGTCTTGAAAGGCTGGACTTACTTTTGCGAAGCATTATGAAATAACAAAAAACCTTTTTTATAAAAAAAACGTTAAAATACCTAAAAGGAATTAAATTTAATTTTTAATATTTTTTTTAAAAGCAAATCCAAAATATATAAAAGGAATAAATATTCCTTTTAAATATTTTTTTAAAATCAAAACAACAAACCAATTCAAGACACAACACGAATCCGAAAACGATAGCCAAAAAAAAATCGAATCAACTTAAACCACAACAACACAACAACAAAAAAAAATCGCAGAAAACCGAAATCGAAAGCAGTGGTCAATATAAATATAACCAACGAAAAAATAAGTAAGTGTATGGGTACCGTATACACTACCTATACTATTAATACTCCTTTGAAATATTGTTAAACAACCTAAAACAACGAAAACCAATTCACGATTCTAAATAAACAAAATCCAAAATCAAAGCCAGAGTTTAAATATGTATAAATGAATACCAACCAAATCAACAAAACCGATCAAAGAAAATACACAAATCCAAAATGAAAGCCAATATTCAACCTTAAACAAATCACAAAGCAAATAACAAACAACCGAAATCGAAAGCAGGTAGTCAAATAAGCTACGAAATAGAAACAATTTAAGCGTATAGGTACCGTATGCACTATAAGTTGACGCGCGGCTCAACGGCGAGAGTTAAGTACATGTCAGGAAACATTTCATTACCGCGTTTTAAAAACCTAGTAACGACTACTAGCGGAATCAATTTAAACTATGTATACGTTAGTTAATAAGAACTCTGAAAAATTATTTTTTTTATAATTTTGCACAATTTTTCTTATTGTTATACCGATTCATTCATAACCACATATAAGAACTGTATTTATTTCCGTTCAATAAATATTACAAAGGCTTATTAATAAGGCTTATTAATAAGGCTTACTAATAATTTTCTCTACCACAGTTAAGTAATAGTTAAGGGTGAAAGCGTGACAGGTGGTGATAGTATTTCTGATCTATACTTATAATCACGCCTGTAACCCTTGCGGGGTAGGCAGAGTATCAACGGATTACTTAATATCGTCTGCGAGGTTATCGCCTATTCTGTGAATTACAATGCACCAAAACGTTTGAAGAAAATCATCTGGTGAATTTTATGTTTTTTATCGATCTCTTCCCTGTCCTGTGCGGAAAAATACAGATCCATACATTTTTTTATCTTAATTTTGGTAAAAAGACATAATAATCCAGATATTCTGACCTTCTGTCTCCTCCTGTCTGTCCATCGCACCGTCGTCCGTCTTGTAGAATCACGGTGGCGCCACCTAGCTGAATTTAATTTTGCTACATATTTGATTTTCCCCACGGGATGAGATGTTTATCCGCGGAAAGAAGTAGCCTATGTCACTCTACATCCAACGAACTATCCCCATACAAAAAATCATGCCATGCCGACGGTCTGTTGCGACGTGAAAGAAGGACAAACAAACAAACACACATTCACATTAATAATATTAGTATGGATATGGATAGTTGACGTTTCACATTAATCATTCCTCTACAACTTTGTACAAGCATACTCACACAATTTAAAATAACCTTTTATGTATATCCGAAGAATTATAAAGTTATCTATATTTATTTACAATGTGTATAGTTTTTTAACACTAATTTAAATTTGAATCTTTCAAAAAAGCAAAATATTAACAAATAACCAGTGTCAAATTTTTTTACTTGACGCCGTTTCAATGATATGTCGCTATGTACATTACCGTAGTGTTTGGTGTCGGCAAAAATATTCAAATAATCGAAACATGAATTTTTTTAAATTTATTATTTGTTTAATTTAATTTTTTATTTTTAAAATTCCTTAAATTACACGAATCATGAATAAAACAAGTTTTTTTAATTTGTCAACGTAACAAGGCCGCGCTGAAAAAACCACTACGTAATTTTAATTAATTAAAACCCACCATTTCGGGAGCTTACTGTACGTTTTGTGTTTGTCTTCTTGTTTTGTGACTCGGCTTTAACTTTTTGGACTGTTTATTCTATATTCGTTGAAGGATGTGCCCATGTCACAAAGCATTATTGGACAAAAGTGGTAGAAAAAAAACAAAAAACGATTATTGTGGATGACTTTGATAGAGACATTAATTTTAAATGCATTATTGAAAAATAAATAATAATTTATCTAAAAAACAACAGCTCAACTAATCGTACTGAAAGTGGTTGAATAAATTTATTTTTAATCTTAATTTTTTATAACTGTGCCTCTAGAAATAAGAAGTATCAACAAATATGTAGAAACTGATAAATCTTGTGTTTTAAATTATCCGTTTTTAATTTCTTCTGGTATTATTCAAATCAAACTGTAAACGATTACCAGCTCTAAATAATCAATATCGATTTTTTTAAGAATCGAATATTGTACGTTCCCATTTTAAGATTAGCATGCCTGGTGCAATTAGTCTGACAGCTGTCAAAACGTATTTCTTAGATTTGATTCTACTATAACCAATACAAACAAACATTTAAAAGCAATAAATAAAAAAAATATTTTGATAAGAATTATTATTTAGTAAAGACACTCTACAATATTCATTAACTTTTTTCAGGTGGATCGCTTATAACAAAATCTTGCAGGCTGAAAGCTTGCTGAACTGCACGTAGGCATTTACAAAATGATAACAGAAATATGCAAATGAAGTCTGTAGATACTGAATCTGATCATAGAAAATATCCATATGATCAAGTTATTTTGACGTTAATAATGTTTGGGATTTATGCTTACTAATGAAAATGACAAATACAATTGAAATTATACATGTGTTTTTGTTATCCTTACATAACCAGTTTAAAACATCTTATTTCCTCACATTTAGTAGTGTGTTATAACATAGATAAACATGATATCACCTAGTCTTTTTAGCTTGAATAGTATTAGGGGTATATTAACTAATCAGTTAACCCATTTTAAAACAAAGTTTACACACAGCGTCGGTCTGTATATACCGCTTTATTATGATAATAAATTAAAATAAATACAGTGATTTTTTTCATTCTCACATAATCAGTTTAAAATGTCTAGGTTAATATATATCATTGTTTACGTTTTTAGACTTAAATAGTGTCCGTAATATGCTAACCAAGCAATCAATACAAGCAACGTTCCCACACAACCATATTTATGCTTTTTATTCAGTGATATTAATTTTTTTTCTATCTAAACACATTCAGTTCAAAACAATTTACTTACATAAATAGGTATGCTATTACCTAATCATTTTGGGTTTAATGTTATTTAAGATGTATAGGAACTGACTAATCAATCAAAAAAAAAAAAGAAGTTTTAACACGGTGCATATCTGTGTGTCTGTTCTACTATTAATATTCTTCTTTGGAAATGATGATTTACAAAACATCAAGTATAATTCCACACCACAACTGCATTTATTAGGAAGTGGCATTATACTTTTTCTTTTTTATCATTAGCGCAACTAGCTTGAAACATCTTTCTTACTATAGGTATAGCGTGTGTAGGTAATATTATAAATGGACATATTATCCCTTACTCATCTTGGCTTTAATCGTGTTACTTTAATGATATTTGGGATGAATACTCACTATCAATCAATACATGTAAAATATAGAAGCTATCCATAAAACATTTGTACACAGACAGGCTCTATATTTTGTTGGAACAACTTAAAGAATTTTCTATCGATCTTAAAGTAACTATAATTGCTGAATGTACTTTGCATACTTACACTTATTATGCAACTTTATTTTATACTATTAATTATTAAACAGTGCACTATTTTAAGTTATAATACCAGTGAAAAGTACTCGACAATCGCTTTTAATTTGTTTTTAGGTTACTGTGTTATTCATATTTTAATAGTTAATTTCTCAGTATTCCCGTTAAGATGTGGTAAAATTAATATTACTATTGTAATCTATAGATTATAAGGAATAAATCGACATCCATTTTATTAATAAACGCTAAAGTTTGTGGTGGGCCCATTCTCCATACAAAAATTGATTGTCTCCTTTAATATTATTAATGGGCATTAAGCCCTACACGTGTGTAAAATTAAAGTCACCATTGTAGCTGCACGTTGTATATAGCTGGCTACTGTAGTTTAAAGTAGCCTTTGTATTTATAAGCAAACGGCAACCTGTTAAAGTAGCACTATTGTTAATACGGGTTTTTTTTTTACAGGAAATAAAGCATTGCCGGAAGAATGCAGAGGAACAGCTATCTTTATAAATATGATTGATCAGCTGTTTGACTCATTCAACGGATCAAAGTACAAGGACGACGCAGAACCTTTAAAAGGGTGTCTAAAAAGGAACTGCGCATTTTAAGAAGTGGAATGAATTTTTACCAACTTTGCGTTCAATAGGGTTTGAAACTGTTTATAAACAAAGAGATGGGACTGAGTTTATAAAATATTTTCAAGTTCCATCTTTTAAAATGTGGATCAAAAATATTGAAAGCATGAAAGAAATATTTCTTTTATTAAATAAAAAATATTATGTACAAACCCTATTGACGCGAAACTGTAATCAAGATCCTTTGGAAAAGTTTTTTTTTTGTTGCGCACGGAGTTATGGTGTCATAAATATTTCACCCACTTGTAGCCAATTTTATAGTGCATATGAATCATTAATTATTAATAATTATACATCACGTCATTATGTTGGGGCAAATTGTAAAAAGGATGGAAATAAACTATTGCAAAATTTAAAATCATTAGTTGTGGAACGCAATATAAATCATGAAGAAAGTGACGATAATATCTGCTTGGATCTATTAATTAAAGTCATAAATGAGAATAACGATAATATGAGCCAGAAAGAATCAAAACAATATGTAGCTGGATATATCATAAAAAAAATGTAAACCGATTTTTAAATCTTGCAGAAGGTGCAAAAATGAATTAATTAAGAAACATGATATATCCAGCTACATATATGAAAGGAATCATACAAAAAATCATAGTTTTCAATCACTGAAGCACTGTATCAGCATTTAAATGAAATTAATAACATAACACATACAACATTAAAAGATTCTCCTGGTATTAAAAAAAGTTAAAAAGAGAATAACGTACCTTGTAGAAATCTTCTGCAATCCATCTCTTTTGTCTTGTATGTATGGGACATAAAAATGATTTGATTTTTTTATTAATAATGAGCCGTGGTAGCTCAGATGGTTAGCGCTCGCTATAAATTTCACAGTACGCGAGCAAACCGGGTTCGATCCCCGCCGGCACCAATGAAATTGTTAATTGCAATTTTAAGTGCTGATTTACCACGTGCTCGGCGGTGAAGGAAAACATCGCTAGGAAACCTGCATGTCCGAGAAATAAGAAAAAAAATTCGAAGACATGTGAAGTTCGCCAACACGTATTAGGGCAGCGCGGCGGACACTTCCTTGCCCTAAAACCCTCTCAGAAATGAAGGGAGGCCTGTGCCCAGCAGTGGGACGTATATAGGCTGTAACTTTACTTACTTTACTTATTAATAATCATATGATATGGTTACTTATAAATAGTTGGTGTACAAAATAAATGTAAATTTTATATTGAAAGGAAAAATGATGTGTTCTTACAAGCACGACTTGGTAAAATTACAAGCATATACCTATTGTAAAACTGATAATAAATGCAATAAATGCCTCGTATTTTATTACAGATGGAAGAACTTAACTTTTTCTTCGAAATTCTCACTTAAATACAGTTTAGTTAAATTAATAAATTAGATACTATATAGTTTTGCCCTCTTGTGGATGACCATGTAAAGAATCAGCGCCATCTTCAAGAGGTAGCTTGTAATTAATAATTTTAAAACCTCAGTGGTGTTATCTACTGCCGATTATACTAGCTTCTCCCGATTATAGTAGCTTATCTATGGATTATACTAGCTAATCTATGGCTCCCCTGGCTGAACACATTGCTCGGCAGGAGATTCTCCCCTTTTCTCTCCACGGCCAGTGTTGGCCTCTACGTGATTCTGTCCCTAGTGGCTTTTATGCGTATATCGTCGTCATTTTTAGTGTTATTTGCTGACTCATGTTGAATGCATCATCTTACTTATCTGTTTCTTCTCAGTATTACCGGGTTGTTGATGAATATTTCAGAAGCTTTTTCGTCTTTGTGAGATTGTGAGAAGGTTAACTAAGTAATAGGTGAAAAATGATCGCCTGCACCCAAACCGGAGCTAGCAAGTAAGGGTGTAAAGTTTTTTATTTAAAGACACAAAATTAAATTTTAAACAACCATTAAATCTTGTCTTTGTGTGATTGTGAGGAATTAAACTGGTAGGTGATAATTGATAGCCCGCACTCAAGCCGGAGCTAGCAAGTGGGTGTAAAGTTTTTTATTTAAAAACGCAAAACTTAAAATAACCATTAAATTATGCAAAGCGCAAAAAATTTCATGTGATATTTTTTCCTCTAGGAAGTTATTAGATTATTACGTATGTTAATTATGATGTTATAAAAGTAAAATAAAAAATTTACAACACTTCAAAATACAATACAATTAATTTGAAAGAATAAACATGCAAAAAATCAGGCAACTTAAAAAAGGCTAACTATTTAAATTGTGGATTTTTTCAATTTTATTAATATTCTGCACGGTTTTCGTTTAAAGTTTGGAATATCTCTTAATAGTGAAACAAATTAGCGAATGCCATATGAAGATACATTTATTCATAAAAACGTAATGAACAATATTATTTTCTTTTTTAAATTTGTTTCTCTCTTATATATGTATAAATATCATCAGTGAGGAAAATATTTTATTTCCATATTGATAACAATGATGTACTTTTCAAAGATACCTTGATATTGATGTGTATCTACTATCTGGCGCAACAAGAGCTTCCTTTCCAAAGAACTTATTCAACTAATTCAACTATATGTGGGATAAAATTTAAAACAACACTTTGCTTTTAAGGGAAAATATAACCTCAAATGGCTTAGCAAGATCCTCCATTATGCCAAAAATATTGCAGCAATAATTTTGAAATAAATATATGGTAAAGTTGAGGATTAATGTTAAGTACTATGTTAGACGAAAACATGATTCCGTAAAATTTTCTCGATAGAAAAAAAATCCAAAGTTACCTCCAAACTGAACAATAAACCGCTATTATTCTAAAAATACTCTAAATAAGATCATGAAATTTTGCATACTAACTGAACTAAGTATAAAGCAGGGCTTATGTTTTTTTTTAATTACCATTATTTTTACTGTAAAAAGTAATTACGTAAACTATCGGCGTCCTGAAGCTTGGAACCGGGCGGCAGGAAACAAGCTTCAGGACGCCGATAGTTTAGGTAATTTCTTTTACAATTTTAATCAATAAATAAGTCAAGTCACGAGGAAAGTACAATTTATGTATATTTTGTGCAAACTGGCCAATTCTATGACGACATTTTTGAATAAAATTGGAAAAAATCGTGACTTCTGAGAGTTTATATGTCGTAAGTGTTTTTGTATGCAAGAAATAATTGCGCGTTTTACACTAAGGCGTCATACTCGAACAATGAAAATTGACATTGAGTGATAGTGGATGGCATTTTTTTTTTGTAAACACTATTAAATGTTGTTTTATTTTTCCACGTTATCATCTTTTTACTTTTAATGACATTATTTACAAAACACAGTAAAATTCCTACTTTTCAGCACCTAAAATTCCTTTAATGCAGCGACAAATGCTCCATAATCTTCAAGTTCCCGTCCTCTCAGATATTATAATCTCGGAAACAGGCATCATATATTCCAAGCTCAGATATTTCCAAGCTTGAATCTTGAATTGTAGCCATCACAATAACCAAATTACGTGGCAGGACGTTATCTTGGTGAAACATAACGGCCTTGGCGAGTTTGCTTCACCATTTCTCTAGAATTTACCCGCGATCCTATTTGTCGACCCTTTAATGAGACCACTAGTTATTTTCTTAGCTGTAAATATAGTTACAATAGGCGTTACAGTTTTAATTAATTTAAATATCGATAATATAGGTAAGCTAGCAGTTAAGAACTAACAATAATCATAGATATATAGATCAGAAGAGTTAACATGTTCCAAAAAGTGGAATCTCGTTTTACATATTTGTGTTTTAGCCGACTTAAAAAAGAGGAGGTTCACAATTCGACTATATCTAACGTGATGCCTACGCCAAAATGGGACCAGATTTTAAACACAATTTTTTATTAAATAGATTGTACTTCAACCATTTAAATTTTGAGGAAAAATTATCCCCCAAGTACGATAGGGCCGGTTTTTTTTTAAATATAACTATTTAGGCAACATTGAAATTGTGATATTAAGAAATATTAAGGTCCACTCAAAAGTGTAAAGAATTAAAAAGAAAAAAAATAATTTCTCACTTTGAAGCCGTAGTTTTAATTTTTTTATATCTTAGCACGAATAAAAATAAGCATGATGACAAACAAAAACTTTTAGGGAAAGGTAAAAGCCGACTTCAAAGGACTAAAAAGACACCGCTTCACCTATAGCCCCTTCACCGTAAGATGTCCCCTGCCTTGGGAAATGGCAGCATTGTCTACGGTGCTGCCAACAATACATGGAGCATTTACCCCACTTGGTGGTTGCTGGCAAAATTATCTAAACTTGAAAACCTCTGATTAATATGTTTTACTTGCTTATTTAAATAATATACAGCTAGTTATAAGACTAGTAAGGTTGTGAATGATAACACGATTTAATTTTTAAATTATTTATTGATTTATTTTTTCCGACAATAATTATGGTCGAAAGGAACAATTCCAGACATACTCGTATCACTGTCACTTTCATAAACGTCGTCATCATCATCTGTCGTATCCGAATCTGTGCTGCTGTCATTTCCTAATTCAATTATGAATTTATCAGTAATATCATCCATACAGCCATCAAGTACATAAAACTTGTCTTCTAAATTTTTTACGTGTTCACACTGCTTTTGTCAATCCTGAGGGGTTATAGATGAAAAAGCTTCTTCAGTTAACTTCACGATATTCCCAGCTTCTTGGTCGACATCATTGCTGGCTACTCGTCTCTGTAAAAGACTCCACATAAACTCAATCGCATTTAAATCGCAGTGGTAAGGGGGCAACCTAACCACTTTACAGCCATAAGAAAGCAATAATTGGTCAGCCTCATAAATCGGCGCTTCTTTGTGCTCTTTTATAATTTCATAAAGTACTGCTTTCAGCATTGTTGGAATATAAGACAATCCCTTATTTGTTATCCAATTTTGCATTTGAAGTTTTGAGGAACTCATAGTAGGTGCTTTATTTACTTGTACGGTATGATAGAGAGCGTTATCCATCACGACTAAGGAGTGCGGAGGCAAATTGGGTATAAGTTTCTCTGAAAGTCATTTTATAAAATTGGTTCTGTTCATGTCGTTATGGTAGTCCCCTGATTTACTCTGTGATTTAAAAATCAATTGAGCATTAGGAATAAACCCTATTTCTCCACCTGCATTAATAATTATCCACCGCATTCCAACAGAATCACTTATTAGTACTCCGTCCTCGTCATCTTTTTGCCATCATTTTTTCACTGCATACGATGCGTGAATGTATGTTTCATCTAAGAAAACTATTGGCCGACCATCTGCTCGATTTTGCCTCATAGTAACGACATACTTGCGTCTCCATGCAACTATGTCGTGCCTTTCCATTAAAATTTTCCGTTTTGAACCACACTTTTTATACTGAAATTCAATTTGTTTTAAAATTTTCCACAAAGTCGTTCGACCTCCACCAAATTTTATGTCATTCTTTAATTCTACAAGTAATTTATTTAAAGTAGGAACAACTTTTCTTACAGTATACATTTCATGGATTTTGTTTCTTATTGCGCATAAATCGAAATCATCAAGATCCACCGTTTTACGTCTTTGACGGTGTTTTCCAGGAGACTTGAGTTTTTGAGATGTAGAGGCAGCAGCTTCACCTTCCTTAGATATTCTACTCACGGTTTTATCTGACATGCCTGAAATAGACACCAAATTTGTATCATTTTATAAAATTAAATATTTATAAAATATAAATACAGACATTATCATAAAGAAATAAATTAAATTAACTGAGTACTATATTAAGTGAGTAGGAGTGATACGTACTATTTTATTTTAATTCGTAATGTTAGTAATTTTTTATTATTACCCATACTAAAGGCATTTTGCATGAAGCTGGCATCCCTATTTTACAAACCTGTCATGGCGGCGACGCGAGTTCGCACTTGATTGAGTGGAATTAACGGGACTTAGTTTGCCTTTTTCTCTCTCACAAAAGGCACGCACCTTCAATACAACCTCTCTTGCACTGCTTCTAAATGGTTTCGGCATAATTAATTCGCAATATTTTAAATAATATCACAAAAACGAGCGTTATAATCACAAACTGACAACAGATTGACAAGCAATAGTGCCAACATCACAGCAGGGGATATCTTACGGTGAACGGGCTATACTTCAGAATGTGAAATTATTTAATTCTTTTTAATTTTTATTTTACTTTTTAATTTCATCGAAGTCAGCTTTTACCTTCTGCTAAAATTTATTTGTTTATTATCACGAATTTCTTTGAACAATTTTTTTATATGTAAAGTGTAGATAATAACAATAGCTCCACGATCAAGTTCATAAGTATCCTTTAAGTCTCCCAGAACAGAGAAACCATAAAAAGTGTGAAAAGTATAAAAAATGAATTTCAATAAGTATTGCATATAATCTACATTATTGAATTAGAATGATTCTATTCTTTTATGTTCATAATCATAATACCGAAAGTTCTTGCATTGAATTTTTTAGGAGTTTTAGACGATGGTCTTTTCCAAGACATAGACTTTAATTTTGTTTGTGACAGCGACAGACTGACATTTTTTTTAAACTTACACTTACACCTCAAAAGCGTGCAAATAAGTACTTGAACTCAACAACAGGTTGGATATTACAGACAAACAGTTCGATTTTATTTATATGTATAGATGTATTGTCCTCCTTTGAGTTACAAAATATTACAATCACAGAGTAAATTTCTATTAAAATATGATTACAGCTTATTTCCCATGTGATGTGTATTGTACTCTTTGTGAGAACTAAACGTCTTAATTAAATTCCCGTGTGATGTGAATTGTATTATTTGTGAGAACTAATAGTTTTGGTTTTACAACAGGCTGTTTAGAAAAACATTAAACGAGATATATCGTTAATTTATATTAATTTATACAACTATATTATAACGATATTATTTGTATAGATTATTATTTGTTAAGTTATTGAATAGAGAAATTAAGTTATCTCTTAAGAATATTTCAGACTGTTATTTTATTGACATAAGTAATAATTTGGATAGTAACACGTATTGGATAACAAAACATTTCTTGTGTTCTAAATTAAATATAACATAACATAAACTAAGTCAATATAGTTATCTCGCTTTTTCATATTTAATTTTCGAATAAGGCAAAAATGGACAATTCTATTGAAGTATGTTGCGTATAATTCAAACGTGAAAAAAGAAATGTCAAGGGGTCTTCTTTGGTCTTTTTATACTGTGCCAAATATGAGAGTAAGTTTACTCGTATGTTTCAATTTACTAGAAAAGTGATATCCCTGTTGTAGTAGTATTATATGTGACTTTACTTCAAAAGACATTACGTCTTTAATCTATAGTGATTTCTTTCGCAATATTAGCTACAATCGATATTGATAAACTCGTTTTTGTTTAGTTAATAATTTTTATTACTTTATATTCCTAAAAATATAAAAAATAGGACTAGACTTATTATTATTCGAACGATCAAGTAAATTATTTTCTAAATCAAGTGATAATGATTATTATACTATATTTCAAATATTTGTTTCGCAAACTTTAGAAACTAATAATTAGGGAGGTATCAATACTGTCTTGACAGACACACGGTACATGAGTGAGTGGGATCACATTTTTAATCCCAATTTGATACCCTAACATCCGCCCAGACTTTGCTCGACTGTTTTCTAGATCTCGACAACAATGCTATTAACCGGGTCCAATTGTAAGTGTGAGTGTTCATCGAAAACTGTCCAGCCTTTCTTAAGTGATGATCTTTAATATATGCGGTAATTAATTTTTATTTATATAGATTTAACACTTGCTTAGCGGACATTATAAAACATCGATTATATTCAAAAAAGCTTTATAATATTTTCATCGAAGCGGGCTTGGATGAAAATATTTATAAATCATGAAGGTAAGGCAGGATCTCGATAATGCTGTATAATGGCAGCAAAAAATAATTCACGACCTTCTACTTAATAACATATATTATTACTCAACTATATTCTATGGCTCGATTGGGGAATTACCATGCTCTCATAAAATACCAGCGTAAAATAGCAGCATAAATAGCATGTGTTTCGTACGGTGAGTGTAGAGAACACGAGACCCTTTTTACTGGAAAGGAGTTCCATCTTAATCCTGACGGGATAGATGTAGATGTCTATGAGCCACAACAATTACGTACTATCAGGTGGACTGTGTGCTCGTTTGTCATTCCTCTCTTATAAAAACGGTTGCCACCACTTGCTAAGAAAGGGAACAATTGGAAAATTTTCCCCCAATATTCAGTAGTGGACTTTTGATTGGCTCTATTTAATTAATGTATGATGGATAACATCTTGAACGGGCAGAGAGGAAACTGGTAATACGTTTGTAATTGATTTATTGGTAGTTGTGATCTAGCGACAAAAGAAAAGGCAGGCCGCTGTCGTGCCACTGTTATATCGCTACACTACTTTACGTGATAAAGTTACGCTGTAGCTATATTAGTTGTAGCACGAATGGGTTAGCTCCACCAAGGTAGGACCACGTCCTCACAGAATACCAGCGTAAAATAACAGCTTGCGGCTGCTGTGTTGAGTGTAGAGAACTGTTAATACTCTTTAATGGAAACGAGGCATTACATCTTAGTCCTTGACAATGCATTTGCTTTTTATTTTTAATCTAGGATAAATGTCAATCAAATCTATGGGTCACAGCGTTCACTTACCATCAGATGGACTGTGTGCTCGTTTGGCAATTTTATACCATAAAAAAACTGTTGTAACAGTGCCCTCTGTGTACGCCAATAAGCTAAGTGTCGACCTACACAAACACAGTTATTATTCATTGTAAAACCCATACTAGTCTAGGGATTATTTGGCAGAAATAAGCCAGCTGAATAGAGGTAGATTTCATAATGAACTTTCACGCTTTATTTTTAATTATATATGTCAGATGAAGCTTCTATAAACTTTCTTTAATATAAATAGGTATTACGTACAGCATAAATAAAAATCCTTAATTTTACTAAATCATAGACTAAATGAATTTATCGACAACGTTTTTTGTTTCGCTAATGGCACTTCAATAGAAGTGTCTATGGAATAGAAAAACGGCAACTACCTTGTAAAAGAAAGAAGGTGAGAATAATATAGCTATCTTATTTTGTACTATGTTAAACGTCATATGTATAAAAACTTTAACTATAAGAATTTTGTTCCTATTTTAGGACTCTTTCTATGTTAGTAATTACTCTGAGTGATATCACTACGCAAAAGAGCCGTCATCGAGAAAAGCAGCTGTTGGCAAGGCGACAATCAATCGCCGACAATCCTATTGGTTGGTAACCTAGTAACACGTACTGCTTATTGGTCCCGCCTGCGCTTTCCGATCGAAGGGAATTTATGTGACGTATTTTAAAGACATTTCCTTTTTCTTTAAATCATAAATCTATTCCAATTCCGGGTTCATATATGAATATAAATAAGTGTGTTGGTGATGTAAATATAATATTTCTTTTTTTATGCTCTAGTTCTGTAAGTATAGATTTTATTACTTTACTACATTTTTGTTATTTTTGTACATATTATCTATATAGTACCCGAATGACCGAACTTTACTCGGTTTTTTTTGAAATTACATTTAGATACAAATTACATACTGATGAAACTTGAATAATATTTTGTGATCTTATTGACATAATAGAAAAAATGAACTGGTTATTTGAATAAAAAATCATGAGTGCAATTAGCATAATTAAAATTTTCGTATTTTTAAAAAACACTAAAAAAAAGGGTTCGAAGTAATAGATTTTCTCACAAAAGAACGGAACTTGAAAAAAAAAAAGGAAAAAAATCGGACCAAAGACAGGACGGGAACCAAGGCACTACGATTTCGCGACCGCTCGATATCCACTTGAGCTATGACGGTTATTAACACAAAGTCAAAATTTACCTTCTTATATTGTAGCAGTTTTTTATTACCTGAAAACACGTACAAAAAAGATATTTTCTAAAAATAAATCCTAGCTAGATATATTGCCCCCGAAACTCCCTGGACATTAAATTTTATGAAAATTGTTGGAGCTTTTTCCGAGATTCCGATTATATATATATATATATATATATATATATATATATATATATATATATATATATATATATATATATATATATATATATATATATATATATATATAAGAATGCTGGATTAAAGGTATAGGATTAAATGTAATTAATTTGCATAAAATCAGAACCACAAGTCATTAAAAGTCCAGGATTGCCTCCCACAAATAGATTACCCATCGGAAAACATTTCCTTAAAATTAAGCTATTTAAAGTTCATTTGTCCAGTTTTAAAAAAGAATACCAAGGGGTGCAAGAAATACTGTAGCCCTCTTATTGTCGTCATGCATCAATGACATAATAAACAAAAATTATTCAGAAAGTTGGAAAAAATTACTTATTTTTTCATATCGTTCACTAAACGTTGCTAAGGATATCGAAAGCAATGGCATCTCTCTCACACAAAGAATAAAAGATAATTGCTTTTGCTCAGAAAACTCGGACGGCAGTAGTAACACACAAAATGAATTTATAAATAAAATTAGTTACTATATAATTAAAAAAAAAAACTGAATCAAAATTGAACGATGGCGATTTGAGAGGTGCAACTCCCCTCTTTTTCTCGAGTGATGCCGTGGCCCCTGATACCTGAGACTTTGTTTTTCCTGAGGGCTAAACATTCACTTCCATCGACTTCCTTAAAGTTACCAGATGCTCCTGACCGCTCTGAGCGTATACCGGAAGCCATTGCTGAGGAGGTACAGGCTGCGATCGGTTCCTTTAGTAATGGATTGGCCAGTGATCTTGATGATCTTTCACCTCAACATTTGAAAGATCTTCTATCAGGTGCTAGGGGGAAACACCGACTTGTAAATTTAATGCTTTCCTGAAAAGTTTGCCCAAACATAACGCAAGTAACGGCGATGATCGATCTTAGGACTGAATACAAGATTGTGAACTCAAGACTTCTCTGGGTTCGCTTCAAAATGGGACTGACGAAGTTATTCCTTTTGGCTGTTTATGCGCCGGTAGCTTCGTCGTCCAGGCCTGAGCTGGAGGAGTTTTGGGAGAATGTAAGAGAAGTTCTAGATTTGGTTAAGGGAAACGAAAGAACTGTTGTAAGTGATGATTTGAATGGATGGGTAGGTATCGCTCGACCAGGATACGAGTCAGTGCTTGGAAAGTTTGGCGATAAAAGGGTTAATGATGCTGGCAAGCTCATACTGGCTGTATACAAGGAAAAGGGTCTTCTTGTGACAAACACTATGTTTAATCACAGGAAAATCCATATGTACACTAGAGAAAGAAAGAATGAGAGAAGTATGATTGATTTGATCCTGGTGGATGACCGACTCCGAAAACAGGTGATGGATACACGAGTGTTCAGGGGTGCTGACCTGGGAACGGATCATTATCTAGTAATTACTAGATTTAGGGGTTTGTTCGCGGGTTGGCGCTACCGGACGGCAATAACAGAACCACAGTCGGTATTGTCGCATCCGAAGCTGGAAGCTTCAGGAAGCGGATACTAGGGACAAATATCACACGAGGGTAGCCGAAAAGCTTGACACCGATGGCAGGAAAGAATGTGTGGAGATAACACGGCAGAACCTTAGGGATGGAATGGTAAGTGCAGCGGAAGAAGTATGTGGTACGACAAAAAGAGGTAGTAGTAAAAAAAGAGATGCATGGTGGAATGATGAAGTGAGAGAAGCTGTAAAAAAGAAGAAAAAGCATGGTTAGACTACTTGGCCTCTAGTAACGATGAGCATATGAGAGAGAAGATGAAAGAAAGATATAAGCTGCAGAAAGTTCATGCGAAAACATTGATTGAGGAAGTACGTGAAAGGCGGCACTGAAAATTTCGGGAATCAAAGAAGTGACACAACATTACTATTTAAAAATGTATTTATTGCTTTTCGAAGTATTCTCCGCGAAATTTGACACATCTTGAGTTGAGAAATTTAAATATTTGTGGTGACTAGAGTAGTTGATTAAACTGCTGTATTTAAAACCTCTACTACTTACTTTGTCTTAAATAATTTAGTAAATATAACCTAGAAAAAGTCGCCGTGAAACACGTTGAAAGTGATTTTGAGAATAAAAATTTTAAAAACAATAAAATAATTACGGTGAGTCTGTGATATTAAAGTTCGAGTTTCGATTGGGCGTGTGTTGATATAGACGTGTTATTGTAATTCGGAGCGATTTTAATCTAAATAATTTGCAAAAACTGTTTAGATCTTTCTTTGAGTTATAACACCGTGTTTAGTGTATTAAAGTTGGTGAATCTGTGCAAAAGTTATAGCTAATTATTGTGTAAACAAGTGAATAAAACCAAAAATTGTTTTAAAATATTCTGTTGGTAAAACTATTCACGGCATGGAGTACAAAAGATTGGCCTTTGGACTCACTAGACGCGATAAGCTTGTAGCAAGGAGTGCTTGATCATAGTTAGAACCATTCTTAAAATTCAGGCGCATCGTCGTTGAAGGCGTGGTGTAGCGGTGCAAGCGCATTACTCATAGAGTGAAGGTCGGAAGATCGATCCCGACCGAACAAGCTTTTTCCCCTTTATTTTTTTTTATTTTTTTTTCATTAATATCAGACTTTTTAAAATATTTTCCGTTTGCTGATATATTTTTTCTAAAAAATCTCTTCTACCACAAAGAAGTGCTCTGGCTGTAAAAACAATTTGCCAAAAAAGGGAACATATGGTATGTGTCACGTGTAATCTCGGGTACGATTTATTCTGTGCTAATATAACACCTAAATGCTTCTACCTTATGGATCAAGAGCGGAAAAATAATTGGAGATGTCAGGAATGCTCTAGTAAACAACCCAAATCCGATAATACAATCACACCTGTGCGCACAACATATCGTCCCATGGTATCTGGCGATGATACCAATGTTGAAGAGGAGAGTAATATCACTGTACGGACAAAAAAACAGCGCTCTATATCCGATAGCAACGATTCCTACATTAAAGAAGATTTGTTACGTTCAATAATAAAGCAGGAGATAACTGACACCATCAAGAAATTGGTTTCTGAACACCTAGCAAATATCGCGTCTCAGGTGACTGGCTTCCACGAATCTCTAGCATTCTTTAGTAAACAAATGACGAACTTATGCAAACTGTGAAGGAAAGAAACGAAGTAATACAGAGTTTAATTCAGAAAAATGACAATCTATCGTCGCAGGTAAGGAGTTTGACAGAGAGGATAGAGCAAATACAGCAAAACATGCGTGCTCCTAACGTCGAAATCAATGGGATCTCAGAGCATAAATCAGAAAATCTTCTAAAAACTATAGAGCAGCTGGGATTTGCGATTGAAAACCCCCCTCGGTGACAATGATGTTTTGCACGTATCCCGTATTGCGAAGCTCAACAAGGAGAGCGACCGACCCCGCTCCGTAATTGTCAAACTACGTAGTCAACGCCGTCGCGATGAGTTGTTAGCAGCAGTAACAAAGTAAAAGGAATCCTGATAACAAATTAAACTCTGAGCATTTGGGAATTGGTGGACGTCGAGTGCCTGTATATATTAGCGAACATTTAACACCGAAAAATAAGCACCTACATGCGGCGGCTCGAAAAAAAAAGCAAAAGAGATCGGCGCCAAATTTGTTTGGGTGCGGGACGGTAGGATCTTTGTTCGGAAACATGAACAGAGTCATGCCATCTATATTAAACATGAAGAAAGCTTGAAACTAATTGTCTAGTGTTAGAATCTCAATGTTACGATAGATTATCCTTCAAAATGTCTGTAACAATTTACTATCAAAACGTACGAGGTTTGAGGACTAAAACGGAGGATGTTCTTAAAAATATACTTATGAATAATTATAGCTTAATTGTATTTACTGAAACATGGTTGAATAGTAATATAATGAACAGTGAATTTATAGATAAACGTTACGTTGTATATAGAAAGGATAGATCATGCTCAAGGAGTTCAAAGAAAGACGGAGGAGGTGTGATGGTTGCAGTGTCTAAAAATATTCCTTCTTCTCGACAATCAAATTGGGAAAGTAATGCAGAAGATTTATGGGTATCTATTGATGTTAAAACTAACCACACACTCCAAAAAATTTCTATCTGTGCCGTTTACCTACCTCCTCCTGTTTCTTCTGAAACTTTATCTAGCTTTTTAGAAAACTCTACTGATATCATAGATATATCAGATAAAGTCATAATATTGGGCGACTTTAACTTAGGTTTTATTGATCCCGTATGTCGGATAGTGACCCATGTATTGCAAAAAATTATGGTTCGAAACTAGGACTCTCTCTTATTGACTTTATGGCTGTCAATAATTTATCGCAAACGAACGATGTGTCTAATGTTGATGGTAGAATACTAGATCTAGTTCTATCCAATGTTGATTGTTTAAATGTTACTAAATCTATAAGTATGCTTAGCAATGTAGATCAAAAACATCCTCCAATTTTGATATCGATCCCAAAATTTGCTTTCGAGTACCTCAAGCCGATAATAAGCCATCGTTACAACTACTTTAGAGCAGACTATGGCAATATTGTACCTTACTTGAAGAGCATTAACTGGCAAGTGGAATAACAATGACTAATATATTTTACCACTTTTTAAATATAGCCGTAACATCCTATATTCCTAAAACAAGACCGAAACTAACTAAATTTCCTTCGGGGTTTAGCAATTCCCTAATTAAAATAATTTCTGAGAAAAGCAAAAAAAAGAATAAAATATTTGAAATATAAGAACCCTCGTGATCAACTAGAATACGAGCTTCTTCGCGAACGTGCTCATAATGTAAGCAGTCAATGCCTTTTTAATTTTAAAAAAAGAATTGAAAGCGATATTTCTAAAAATCCAAAAAGCTTTTGGCGTTTTGTGAAGGACAGGCGCAATGGTGTATCCAATATCCCAGCTATAATGTATCATGCTGATCAGGTCGCAAACACCGGACCAGATATTGCCCAAATGTTTGCAAACAAATTTTCATCTGTTTTTAGTAAAGTGGCTGCAAACGACGGCGGTGACGTATCTATGTTCAATAATTCATGTTTAAATTCTGTAAAATTAACTGAAAGAGACATTATAGGTGCAGTCAAAAAGCTTGACATTTTCAAGGGAGCTGGCCCAGATGAGATTCCCCCTGTTTTCGTCAAACGTTGAATCTCGGCCTTAGCGTTACCACTGGCTATTATTTTCAATCAATCTTTGCGTGATGGAGTATTTCCTGATATTTGGAAAAATGCAAAGATCGTTCCGGTATTTAAAAAAGGCGTTATTAATGACGTTAGTAACTACAGGCCGATTTCAATTATTTCATGTATTCCTAAATTGTTTGAATCCTTGATATGTTCAATTATTACGCGTCACTTAAGCACATGTATATCAGACCATCAACATGGGTTTAGGAAGGGCCATTCGATTGAAACTAACCTTGTATCATTTATGTCGTATCTCTGTAAAGAAATTGACAAAGGACAGGAAGTTGATGCTATATATATGGATTTTTCTAGTGCATTCGATAAAGTCTGTCACTCCCGCTTAATTAACAAGCTAAAAATATAAGGGGTACGTGGATCTTTGCTAGAATGGTTCCAGTCTTATTTAGCAAAAATACTCCAGTTTGTTGTAGTGAATGGTTACAAATCAGAAAGTTATATAGCGTTCTCAGGCGTTCCGCAAGGATCGCATCTGGATCCAGTCCTTTTTGCTGCCTTTATCAATGATATAACTTTTGAAATACGCAACTCTGAATTCTGTCTTTTTGCTGACGATTTAAAAATATACAAAACGGT
>CAJQZP010000937.1:3480000-3527500 GCA_907164705.1 Parnassius apollo
CTTGTTTCCTAAAACGGAATTCAGATTTAGCGCTCCAATATCGGTTAAGTAAAATCGTGGAATTTCGTGTTGAACTGAAAATGCTACGTGCATTCCACGTATATGTATTCGTAATTCGGGGATATAGTTTATTATTTCCAAATACATTCACTTTAAGTTGTGTCATTATTATATATTTATTATTTCTGCTTTCCATTTATTTAGGTTTTTTAATAATCCACTTACATCTTATTAGAGACCTTGTTCACAACTGTATTTTGACCTTACATAAATATTTACGAAAAGAGCGAATGGGTCCTAGGTAATTTAAAATGTAAGGTACTTTATTTAAAAAACCGTTTCCAGTATCTTTCTCTTACCCATAATCGGTTCCTTCGATCCTCCGTCAATCTTTCTCTCTCTATACCTTTGCATTCTTCTTCCTTTTTCAAGAAATCCTTCACCGTAACTGCTGCGTGATTGTGGAACTCTTTACCTCTCCATACTCATCGTGCTAAATCTCTTCACTCTTTCAAAAGTCTTGTTAAATCGCATTATTTAGAACACTATTACATTAATTACTTTACCTTTCTCGTACTCTTTTCATTTAATCTATTATATGATATTGTATGTATTATTTTATTTTTATTACTATTATTTTGTATGTCCCCCTCTATTTTAAAATTTGTTTGCATCATTTCACTACGCAAAGGTTGTCTGGAAGAAATCACTTTCAGAGTGATAAGGCCGCCTATTGTACATATTTTAATTTAGTTTTAACTGTATTTGATGTTTCTGTATTGTGGTGTACAAAAACGAAAAAATAAATAAGTACTTACGGTGAATTTAGGGTCAAAATTCGAACGGCGAGTAAGGTACTAAAGCTAGCTAAATATAACAAGCATTTATTACTCGTATTTGAAAATTTCATAGTTTCGTGCTCAAATTACATAGTTTCGTGCTCAAATGTGACAGAATAAAACAATTTTGTTTGTCTTCGAGACTGGATGTTTTCTAATGTTTTCATGTCATTCACCATTGATGCGCATTTCCGATATTATCACATAATATCGATCACTCGCGTACTACTCGGTCACATTATCTGTGCACCTCGCTCGATGACGTCACATTCACGGTACGGTGTGCTAAATAAGCATCTCTAGAAATATGATAGTTTTTACCCGACTGCCGGGTGTAAATGTGTGAAGTCTAGATTGAAGGATTTTCTGATTTAATATTTATTAATTAATTAATAAATGAATAATATTAAATGATACAAGATTAAATCCTATGTATGGTTTTGGTTTTAGTGGTGGAAACTCATTAAAACGGTGTTGAATTCAAAAAATATCATTTTTATTAAAATCATTTTGTTACATTATTACTAAATTATTCATTATTTGACATAAAAGACAGTGATAATGATGATAATAAAAATGCAATTGTTAATTACCCGTTATACTAGGTGGATTGAAAAGTACTCGGCCTAACACAGATCCATTCAATTCTAAAAATCAAATCTACCCACATTATTTAGTTCAGTTCAGACTAGTTCACTGTGTGAAGTTCGAAACGTGTGCGATAATTAGTTGTGATTTTATAAATTTATTAACAAAGTAATCGGACATAATTTCCGCGAATGGAGCAAATCGAGCAGCGTGCCGTCATTAAGTACCTCCATAAGAAGGGGCTATCATCAAAAGCCATCCATGATGACATGGTCAGTACATTAGGCGATTGTGCTCTGTCATATTCATCCGTCAAAAAATGGATAGCAGAATTTAAGCGTGGTAGAGAGAGTGTGAAAGATGAACCCCGCTCTGGAAGGCCTTCGACGTCAACTACTGACGAAAATATTAAAAAAGTACTTGATTTAATAATGGGAGACCGCAGATTAAAAATTAGAGAGATAGCCGAGATTATAGGCATCTCTTATGAATGAACTCAAAACATCATTGTCAACGAGTTGGGTTTCCACAAGGTGTCTGCGAGGTGGGTTCCGCGACTGCTTTCAGTTGAACAAAAAAAGGACGCGATTGACTATTTCACGCGACTGTTTGGAGTTATTTGAAGCCGATGCAGATGATTTTTTGAATCGTTTTGTTACTATGGACAAAACATGGGTTCATTACTGTACACCGGAAACAAAACAACAATCAAAACAGTGGAGAAGACCTGGTTCACCACCCCCTAAAAAGGCTAAGTCGATTTTGTCGGCAAATAAGGTGATGGCTTCGGTATTCTGGGACTCGAAAGGTGTGATTATGATTGATTATCTTGAAAGGGTTCAGACTATAAACTCTGATTACTACTGCACCTTACTACGTCGTTTACGAGAGGAAATAAAAAAAACGTCGAGGAATGCTCAGAAGAAAAGTCCTGTTTCATCAAGATAACGCCCGTGTTCACACGTCAGTACAGTCAATGGCTGAAATTGACACTGTCCAACTCACAAAATAAAAAAAAAACAAGACGGAAAACTTATATTTAGAGACTACTTTTCTGTAAAAAAGTTTAGCATTATAAAATCTTTGCAAAATTCTCTATCTTGTGGTCTTACAAAATCTTTATAAATAAAGTATTGTCATGAGTGAAAGTAGAAATTAAAATAAAAAGAAACGAGATTAGAGTGGTAATTTTACGGATCTTAAGGTTTTTTTTTATACAATAAGGGTGACAAACAAGCACACAGTTCACCTGATGGTAAGTGGATGCTGTGGCCCATAGACATCTACATTTATCCTCAAAGCGCAGAAGCGTTGTCATTCCTGAGGACTAAGATGGAATGTCTTGTTTCCAGTAAAAAAGATCTCCGGATCTCTAAACTCAGCATACGAAACAGAGCAGTATTACGCTGCTATTTTACGCTGGTATTCTGTGAGAACGTGGTCCTTCCCCGGTCGAGCTGACTATTTCGTGCTACAATCACAATATAGTTGCAGCGTGTCTCTACCGACGGTGTTTGGACAGCAGAGCGGGACTTTATTTCATGCCGGCACACCGCCTGCAACTTTACAAGGCGCAGGTTCGGCCGCACATGGAATACTGTTCCCATCTATGGGCTGGGGCTCTCCAGTACCAGCTCCTTCCACTTGACCGTATCCAGCGCAGAGCGGCTCGAATCGTCGACGACCGAGTGCTTTTTGATCGGCTCGATTCACTGGCGCTGCGAAGAGATGTTGCATCTCTTTGCATTTTCTTTAGCATATACCATGGGGAGTGCTCTGACGAGTTATTCGGATTAATCCCAACCGCCAAATTACATGAACGCACTACGCGGCAAACTTCCCGATACCATCCACACCATCTGGATGCTTGGTGGTCCACCACTGTACGTTTCAAAAGGAGTTTTCTTCCGCGTACAACTTCTCTGTGGAATAGTTTACCACCGGCGATTTTTCCGGACCGATACGACCTGGGGAACTTCAAGAAAAGAGCTTACTTCTTTCTAAAGGGCCAGCAACGCACCTGCAATTCCCCTGGAGTTGCGGTTGATCATGGGCGGCGGTAGTCACTTAACATCAGGTGAGCCGCATGCTCGTTTGCCCCTCTTGTATAAAAAAAATTACGTGTAATGGCGGTGTAGAAATACCAAGACTCTATAACATCCAGTGGGTGTCGTAAACTAGAAAAGATATTGTGGCTGCCAACCCACCCGACAAGCGTTGGAACTCTGGCTAATATCATGTAATATCAATTATATTATGAGACAATGGTACTCAAAGTTGACTGGGCTCCGACCTACTTAACATAAACTGCCAAATTCGGGGCCCACCAATTGGCTGTTTTAAAGAGGGCATATAGTATTAGTAACGCTCGGATTTGCTAGTCTACTTACTGGTAGTAAACGCAATAAATCCCGTAAAAGTTAATAAGCTTTATTCCTATACATTCGGTTGCTAATCCGCAGACAAAAGTTAGTTAAATCGTATTCCCCAATGGAGACAAGACCTGTACTCTTTTTCGTGGTTGTAGTGCAGTTCTACGCGCTACTGGTTATTACTGAAGTACATTTCAGGTATGAATTTCGAGCTATTATAATTATAACGTTGTTTTATCAATTTTAAAACAATAATAATAGTGCCTTTAACACGACTAATACTGCCGTAAAGCACTTCAGCTCAGCTTAAAATGCTTGTGTCAGGATTGGTTCACGACAGTACTGGCGGATTCGAACCCACGACTTTTTAGTTTCACAGTCAGTAGCCTTAACCACTAGACTACTGTCGCCTCTTGTCAAACTTTTCATTAATTAAATTTTTTAAAATTTAAATGCTATTTGTAAGAAAAGATGTGTGATAATAAAAGTTTAGTCATAAAAATTAATTAAATATATTTATTAAAATAAGCTTACATATTTTTTTCCTTTTAAAATTAAACTAGTTTAAAAAATTATATTAAAATGGTCTTTTATTTACTAGGAATATACCCACTATTGTAATATAGGCATGCTACTAAGCAGTTTAAAACACATAACATAACATAACATAACATAAACACTCACGCCTGTCACCCAGAGGGGTAGGCAGAGACTACAGACTTCCATTTAGCACGATCCTGACATACCTCTCTCGCCTCTTTCACATCCATATACCTACTCGTCGGTTAAGGGTACTCTTAATTTGGCCCATTTTTAGTATATCGCCAATTCTCCCTTCCGCCTAGGACGTCCCTTTCCGACTCTTCCATTCACTTCTGCAACATATATTTGCTTTGTGATTCTTTCCGCATTCATTTTTTCTACATGATCAAACCACCGAAGCATTCCTTTCTTAATCCTGGTTACTGCATCATCTTGCAAACCACACTCTTCTTTTAAAACACAAACTATGTTTTAAACTGCTTAGTAAAATTCATTAAAATATTCATAAAATTAGATTTATACCCGATAAAATAGACCTTAAAAAGGATATTAAACAGCATTAAATATGAACTAACAATGTTATAAAATATCTAAAATAAATAAGTTTTGACGCCCTTGTAATAGACGGGCAGGTATTCAGACCACACTATACTAACAGGATTAAACGGAAACATATTTTTGTCCAAATCCGACAAGGATGCATATAGAGCTTGAGTTTCCTTTGAATCCATTACCCAGGATCTTGACGTGAAATATTGTTGAGTATTATTCATCCTTAATACTTTTCGTTGTAGTTTTACGTACCTGTAGAAAATCATAGAAAATTCTTAATACGAAATACATTTACAAAATATTGTTAAGTTGTTGTAAAATTGCAGTACCCGTCTATTATAACCGCCTTTTATTAATGGTTGATATTATGCCATTAAGACATGGATAACTAATCTTAAAATGTTTGTCTGTCTGTGTATGTCTATCTGCCCGGGCTAATCCAGGAATAGCTAAAGTAGTTGTGAAGAAACTTCACAAATAGATATAAAAGAGTGATTATGATGTATCTATACTTCGTCAGGTATACCTCAAAATCTGAATACTAGATTGTACAACAAGTGCGTGTTGCCAGTGATGACTTACGGATCTGAGACGTGGTTTCACTGCTAGCCGCGTGAGGACGCTCAAGGACACTCAGCGAGCTATAGAGAGAGCTATGCTCGGGGTTTCTCTGCGTGATAAACTTAGAAATGAGGAATCCGCAGTAGAACCAGAGTGACATAGCCCAACGGATTAGTAAGCTGAAGTGACAATGGGCCGGCCATATAGCTCGAAGAACCGACAACCGATGGGAAGAAAAGGTTCTCGAGTGGCAGCCTCGTACCGGTAGGCGTAGTGTAGGGCAACCTCCCACTAGATGGAGTGACGACCTGGTAAGACATGCAGGAAGTCGATGGATGCAGGTGGTTCAGGACCGTGCTTTATGGCATTCCTTGGCCTATGTTCAGCAGTGGACTTGTGAAGAGCTGTAATGATGATGATGATTATGATACTTCTACACTACTACATTTTATCCGAAGGACATGCAAGATTTTTTATGTTTAATCGTAAACATAAACGAAATTTAACAATGAAAAAAATTTCGTAAAATATATAATGATTTCTTATAAATAAATTTACGGGAACCCTACACATTAAATGAAACAAATTTTTCCGGATTTTATCGCGTTTAATTTAACTTTTTAACTCCCGAAGTTTCCGGTGCTTTACAGCACCCATAGTAACGGTGGGGACCCATAGTTAGCACAACTACCCTCAGTTTTTAATATTAATTGTTATATTAAGTTAAAATAAACGAATAAATGATGAAAAAATTTTGAAACAAAACGTTTTTGATTTACAGTTTGAGACAAAAAAATTCACACCTTATTTTTAACCCTTTCCCTGTCCAATATTCCGCAGACAGAGCAACTGTTAAAGTTTTAGGGCACCAATTTACAACAAAACTATAAGTGTTAAAAGATGAGGCGATAAAACCTTTACTGCAACGTTAATTTACTACTAAATTGTAATTGTAAAGAATAATAAGTGTACCTTTTCTTTTATTCAACCGACTTCGAGAAAAGGAGGAGGTTATCAATTCGACTGTATTTTGTTATATGTGTTATCTTAGAACTTTTTTTAGGTGAGGTTTTGACGATTTTTTTAATTGAAATCTGGTGCTACTCATGTGGTCCCATATAAATTTGATCAAGGTCTGACTAGCCTACGCAAGCTCAATAAAATAAATTTATTTCAATATAACCGACAGACATTTCAATTTTATTTACATATATTATAGCATTTATGTATAAGTAGGTAATTCAATATAAGTGAACTTTACGTACCTTGGTCTTTTCCCAGACAGCCATAAAAAACAATCAGCGAAAAAGGCTGGTATCATCTGCATTATAAAAATTATAGTTTTTAAAAGCCACTGATGTTTCGTGAAATTTATGGTGGGGTATGGAATATCGTCTGAAATAAAAACAAAACAACGTTCTCTAATTAAATTAAAAATTATATAGATTTACAACAATGTATTTGGAACATACTTACGTGTAGTAGCGGCCAAAAATATATAAAAATAACCATTACCGCCTATCATCGCGTGGGTGTCGAAGGAGGTGGCAGAGGGAAACTGTAACAGGAAATGAGCAGCATCTTCCTGATAGCAGCTAAAATAATAAAAAATTGCGGTTGCCAGCTCACCTTAGGGGTAGCCTTTGTTCAGCAGTTGACTTTAAATATACTGTAATGATGAATAAAATGTGTTTGTAGATTAAGCACTACTATAGAAAATATGCAGGTGGCTCAAGTCCCCGCTATATGGAATTTATTGAGGGAGAGCTATGGTCAACAGTGGATTTGTGAAGTGTTGTTATGATGATAATAATGATGATGGAGATGATTTGAACGATATACTTACTAAGTTTGAAACGAACGCTTTCTTCTATAAAACATCTACAGACCGCTCCATAAGTAACAGGATTCGCACCACTAGTGCAACAATTATACACCAACAGTCCGTCATAACTGAAAATATTTTCAGATTAATTTAATTACTCTAAAAGAAGTATGGAAAAATAAAAAATATGGAATTTAATGGTGGTAGTTGTTATGCAGCAACATTATAGTTATAGCAAGAATAAATTAAAACTACACTCTTACAGTATACCAGCGTAAAATGCTTCTTAGCATTTTACGCTGGTAGCAGTTAAATGCTACCGTATTTTGTATGGTGAGTGTAGAGAAGCAGAGACCATTTTTATTCGAAACGAGGCTTTCCATCTTAGTCCTAAGGGGTGACAACGCATAATTTTTAAGGTTTTAATTTTTAATCGAGGAAAGATTTAATAAATGTCTAAGGGCCACAGCATGCACTTACTATCAGGTGGACTACGCTCGTATATCAGCCTTATCCTATGAAAATGTCAATGTTTATAGTTACAACGTCAATCATTAAAGCAAATTTGTACAAAATCGGCTTCTTCAAATTTAATACTTGTTTTTGGTGAGGATACTAATTTCTAAATTATAATAATTACAAATTTAATGGGATGTGAAATATAAGTTATTTCACATCCAATTAAATTTTAAACTTGACTTTAGCCAAAGCAGGGTAAAAGTAAAATTAAAATAAACGACAAACCTGTTTTTCAAATAATTGGGTTTCTCTATGCTATAATCATCATACAACCAGAGCATGTTGCCCGGGTTGGCATATGGATGTGATAAACGGTCCTTCACTACTGGACGTATGATGTAGCTTAAAATTGCATAGCGAGCTATGGAAAGGGCTCAGAGATTATCTGCGTGGTAGACTTTGTAATGAGGATACCCGCAATAGAACCAGACAGAGTTACCGATAAGAAAGAACGGTTATCGAGTGGAAGCCTCGTGCTGGTAATCGAAGTTAGTGCATCCTCCTACTAGATTAGGGGACGACTCGCGATAAACCATGCAGGAAGTCGATTGATGTAGGCTTTACAGGACCATACCTCCCTCAAGAAAGCCACAAAGGCTTTCCTTAGGGGGAGGCATATGTCGGCAGTGTACTGTTGACGGTTTTAATGATGATAATGGTGGTGGTTAGGTGAGGTGGTGGTGGTGGTAGTGGTGGTGATAGTTGTTTAGTGGTGGTGGTGGTGGTGATGATGATACTATAAAAAATCCCTGCTAGATCCTAGATGATTACATATTTGAATACTATGAAACATTTAAAAAAACATTAATGCCAGGAGCACATCAAAATATTTTAGTTATTGTTAATATTATAGTTATTGTAATACAATGTGATAGCTTGCTCTCTTGCTTACGTAACTAATAATTAAAAACAATAAAAAAGCTTAGGTATAGAAAAAGATTAGCAGGTGCTAAACAAGCCATAATTCTAGTACAAAGTGACTTTATTTTTTTTACCAACACTCTCAAATGTAGTAAGGCTTTGTTTTATTACTATAAGATAGATTTAGGGGCAGTATTAAATAAGTAGGCAATAACAAATCTGAAATTCTAAATGTATGAATAAATAATATCTTACCCCTCACACTTGGCAGCAGCTGCTATAGATACATTTGAGACATAGTCGACTGGTATGAGGTCAATTAAATTGGAACTAGCGCCAGCTACGACCCTATAATGACCTTTGCCGATCATGACCATTAGTGATGTTGCACCAAACCAGTTATCAACCCAGCCTTCCAACGGTTCATTTATACTTGGTGCAACTGTACATAAAACAAATTTATTATAATTTTCGTGATTTACAACTTTAGTTTCAATTTTTCAGCCTACAATAGCTCATGGGCTGTGTGGAAAAAGTTTAAAAAGTTCTAATTATAGCCTATATACGTCCCACTGCTGGGCACAGGCCTCTTCTCATTTCTAAGAGGGTGTTAGGGCAAGGAAGTATCCGCCGCGCTGGCCCAATGTGTGTTGGCGACCTTCACATGTCTTCGAAATATTTTTTTTCTTATTCCTCAGAAATCAGGTTTCCTCGCGATGTTTTCCTTCACCGCCGGTGCTGGCGGACTTCAAGCACGGGTTGCTCGCGTACTGTGAATTTTACAGCGAGCGCTAACCGTCTGAGCCACAAACAACGGTTCAATGTTAACGATGTCGAAATAAAATTGTTAATAGTAGTTTTAAATGCTGATATACCACGTGACTAGCGGTGAAGATAAAAATTCGTTAAGAAAGCTGTTCTTAATCTAATTATTCTTTGTGGATGACAATCAGATTCGTGAAAGCCACCAACATGCATTGAGACAGCGCTGAGATTTTGCTTGCTCCAAAAACCCTCTTAGAGTTTTAACGCCCTCCACGAAGAATGGCTTGGTTCTCGTTTAACCGATCATGCGTGTAGATTTGTTCATGACTTTGTCTGACACAACTGGTTACCTCGCCTACGCGGATCCCAGATGTGGAAGATCATGTACCTTCCCAGTTGGAACTTCTGCTGACCTCTCATTCGGACGGATATCAGGTCTCCGTCGATGCCCCTCTTGGCTCCTCGGACCATTGTCTGATCTGGAGTACGGTGACTCACGCACTAATCGCGGTTGCGTACTGCAGGTTGCCGCCGTGATTGGCATTATATGTCAGCAGACTGGGACGGGATGCGATCTTTTTTTGCATCCTACCCTAGGAGGCAGGTTTGCTTCTCGCCGGATGATCACAGCGTTGTTGCTGATTTTGTCGCTGATGTGGTGCTACAGGGGATGGAACTTTTTATTCCATCATCTGTGGTTCCTATCGGAGGTAGAACCCAGCCTTGGTTTGGTCGCTCCTGCAAAATTGGACTACGTCATAAGCAAGAGTGCTAACAAGCTTGGGCTCGCGCATCGACGTCTCGGGATGCAAACACCAGCGCCCTTTAAAAGAAGTATAATTCTGCCTCCAGGTCCTTCAAAAGTGTCATTGTCAAGGGAAAGTCGGAGCACATCGGCAGAATTGGCGAGAAACTAGTTCGTCTTCCTTCGGGAACACGTGCATTCATGTCTCTCGCCAAGGGTGTCCAAGGGAACTTCTGTCAGCCATCTCTCTGCACAGGGAGGACGACTCAGTGGCCCATGCCGCAAAGGACAAAGCCTGCTGCGCTCTGTCTTTGCGTCCAACTCGACTCTTGATGACGGGTCAACACAACGCCGACCATCTCCTGGAGTGAGTGCTCCATGCAGGATGTCCTTCTTACCCAACACTCAGTGCGCGGAGCACTCCTCTCACTGGACGTCAACAAGTCAAGTCGAGTGGACCGGATGGCGTCCCTCCTGTCGTACTGAAGACGTGTGCTCCGGAGTTGGCACCGGTTTGAACGCGTCTTTTCCAGTACTGCTACCTTCGACATAGTCCCGAAATCATAGAAGACAGTCCTCGTGCACCCGATCCCTAAAAAGGTAACCGCTCTGATCCGTCCAACTATAGACCTATCGCCACCACCTCCTTGTATAAAATAGTGGAATCCAATATTAACAGCCAGCTCATGCGGTACCTTGAAGACCACCAGCTGATTAGTGATCGCCAATACGGTTTCCGTCGCGGTCGCTCGGCTGGTGATCTTCTAGATTACCTAACTCATAAATGGACGCAGGCATTAGAGTCCAAGGGGGAGGCGTTGGCCGTTAGTTTGGACATAGCGAAAGCCTTCGATCGGGTTTGGCACAAAGCGCTTCTTACGAAGCTTCCTTCCTATGGGCTTCCCGAGAAATTGTGCAATTGGATCACCAGTGTTCTTGCTGATCGGAGCATCACGGTCGTAGTAGATAGCACATGCTCCAATTACAAGTCCATTAACGTTGGAGTTCCACATGGCTGCGTGCTATCACCGACGCTGTTTCTTCTGCATATCCATGACATATTTAAACCGGTAACACTCATTGCTATGCAGACGACAGCACTCAGCCAATCGAAAAAGGTGGTGTATATATAATATATATGTATATATAGTAGCGCCAGCTACTTAATTCTACAGGTAGTAACTTTATCGAACAACTGATTGACATCCAAGGTGGCAACCCCCCGGTAACGGGCGAGGGAGGTGGTGTATATATGAAATGATTATATATTTATATATATATATATGGTTGCGCGGAAAACCATTCGCGTTTTTTTATTTTGACGGTAGGAACTTGTAGAATCATTATTTCCTTTCCAAACAATATCATTCGTACCCTCCTATCGACACATCGGGGTGGTGGGGTGGGAGGGGAAAGAAGACGATTCTAGAACATCGCGTAATCACCCGAGCCGAGGATATATAAGACACGCGCGACCGATGCGCGAGCCTCTTCTCCCGCCGCAGTCGTCGTTGAACCAACTCTTCTCTCCTGACGCACCACTGGGGCCCCAGAAGTGTCTGTCCAGAGGAGGTTCCGGAAGTCGCCGCTATAGTGATCGACAGGAAGAAGAAACCCCGGTGAGTCAATACTCCTTAATTATACCTGCTTGCTAATAATTTAACCCGCTCCAATCTGTGTTTTTTTTCCTAGTCAAGCAGGATTCCTTTCATCGATTCGACAAGTAATAGTTTAGTTTAGGGAAGAGCGAGTGCATTGTACCGCATGCTATAGTAGTCGCTTGACGTAAGCGTAGAAGCAATCGCATATACAGTCCACTTTAGTTAATATCTCGCGTAATAGGTTTGAGGTTTGACCGGGGAACTAGATTTTCGGCAGCCTTAAACACGTGGCTCCACCATTTTATGGTCCTTCGAGCAGGATCTGGATTGGTGTTTAGTGGTTATCCAACCATTTTCTGGTCGAATTATTAAATTAATTGTTTAGATAACGCACTCTAATTTATAGAATAGACTTAAATAGTGTTCGTTTAAATTAAAATTTTGATTTGTTACTCGCAAACAGAATTATTCATTTAATAGCGCTCGTATTTGGTTAAATTTAAAGCTTATTAAATAATTGAAACGGCGTGATAGCAACCGTTTGATACGCTTACCCCACAATTTTATAAAATTATTAGGTTTAGCAAACGACGCGTAGCCTTGACTGCATCGGGCGCTCGATCTGATTACGTAATACGGCACGCCGAGTATTCATCCTACGTCGTTTATGCGTGTGAGATTAATTGTGATTAATATAACTTTATTATAATAATTTAAAATGGCAGTTAGTGGAAGTGAAATCAAAATTAAAACGCTTTATGCCAAGAGGGACATACTCTTTTCGCGTATGCAGAATATAAGTGATTATATAAAGAACATTCATATAGAGGCAGTACGGGAGGCCTTTTTAAATGAAATCGAAACGATAAATAATTTGCGGACAGATTACGAAAGAATATTAGATCAAATTAATCATTCGGAACTACAAACCGACCCGAAATACATAGTGAACTACCAACCGCTGCTGGCATTCGAAGATATGTTGTGTCGCGTGAAGAGAACCGCAAAATTGCTACAATCTCAAGGTGAAGCGAAGCCTGAAATGCAGGTACGCCCTCGTGACTCAATTAGGTTACCGCCAATAGATATTCCGGTATTCAATGGTGATATTAAGACGTGGCCCTTCTTCTTCAGTAGTTTTCAAAACAATATACACAACAACCCATCGTTATCGGACGCTGAAAAATTATATTACTTAATTAGTAAACTTAGTGGCAGAGCACAGTCGATCTGCTCGGGTTTTACACCTACAGCAAACAATTACGTATTAATATTTGAAACGCTTAAAACTAAATATGAAGATAGGAGAATGTTAGCTTCCGAATATTTGAACCAGATATTCGATCTTAAACCTATATCATCCGCGAACATCAACGGCTTAGAGCAGTTTCTCGATAAATTTGTGGCATCGGTGGCTGCACTTAAGAATTTGAAGTTTAATGACCTCATGGACGTGGTGTTTCTCCATATAGCATTAAAGAAATTAGACTCCGATACCGTGCGTGCGTTTGAAATGGAGCATCGTAGCTCGGAGATGCCTTCCTTTCATTCATTAGCATCGTTCGTGCGAGATCAAATAAAGGTGATGCAGCGCTCACCGAACGTTAAACAGGAGATTAAAAGGTGCGTCGACCGTAGACAGACTCAACCATCTAAAATAGCAGGGTCGTTAACTTACGTAACCGCTACGCCGACATCGCTCCAGCATACTTGTATAGTATGTAAAGATAAACACGGTAATTTATATAACTGTGCGACTTTTCGTAAATATTCACCAAGCGAACGTTATAAGTTAGTAAAAACAAACAACCTATGTTTGAACTGCTTAAGCGATAAGCATTTAGTTGCAAAATGCAATTCGAGTTCCGTATGTAGCAAGTGCGCCAGGAAACATCACACGCTATTACATTTTGAAAATAGCAACATAGCGGCGTCAAGTAAGGCGAATAAGGAATTCACCCCTACTAAGGTCAACGATTCTAGCGGTCGACCTGATGATGTCGCTCTGTGCTCATTGGCAAATATGGGAGCACAACCTCCTTCAACCGTGTTACTGGGTACGGCGCGTATTTTGGTTAGGGATTCGCGTGGAAACAAACAAAGCGTCCGTGCACTGCTGGACAGCGGAGCCCAAAATAGCTTTATAACACGACAATGTTGCCAGCGCTTAGGCTTAGTAATAAATAGGTCACTTTCATGTCCTGTAGTTAAAGGCATCGGAGGTACTAGTAAAGCGACACAGGGATATATAAATTTAAAATTTTATTCTCGGATAGATCGTAACGTTAACTTTGATATAAATGCACTAGTAGTAGATAGGGTCACTGAACGGTTGCCAACCGTTTCGGTTGACACCTCGGCAATGATTGAATTTAAAAATTTGACTCTAGCAGACGACACTTACGCCGTTCCTGGAAACATAGACATGCTCATTGGGGCATCGCTTTTCCCTCATCTTTTGTTAAACAATAAGTTCAGGGGCAACTCCTCGCATACCGCGCCTTACGCACTGGAAACCGTATTGGGCTATGTGATCCTTGGCTCCGCCCCCATCCTAGATAGTATTTCGGCAGCCTCTTATTGTGGTATGGCTGTCGAACCGCTCGAGTCGTTAGTCCGCAAATTTTGGAGATGGAGGAGGTGAACGTCCCACCCATAGCTAGTTCAAATGACAGGATATGCGAGGAAATTTACGTCCGCACGACCGTTCGTGATCGCGACGGTAGATATAGTGTAGCGCTACCCTTTAAGGGAGATGTTTTATCTCTCGGCGATTCGCGTCAAATGGCGGAAAAACGTTTCTACAGCTTGGAGCGTAGGATGCTCGCTTCGCCCCAGTTAAAGGAAGCTTACGACGGCGTCATTAACGAATATATAAGAGAAGGTTACATATCACTTGTGGCTTCGAAATTAGATAACTACGAAGACACACCGTCGTATTTTATACCACACCACGGAGTCATTAGAGAGGACAAACTTACATCTAAATTACGTGTAGTGCTCGACGCTAGTGCTAAAACTAGCACTCACCTGTCGCTTAACGATATCCTCTATAGTGGGCAAAATTTACAGGGCAGTTTATTTGATATAATAGTCAATTTTCGTTTGTTTAGTATAGCACTATCCGCCGATATTCGCCAAATGTTTCTTTGCATAGGGGTCCGTGAATGCGACCGTAGATTCCAGCGCATTTTATATCGTTTCAACCCAAAGGAACCTCTAATGGTGTTTGAATTTAACCGCGTTTGTTTTGGTTTAAAGTCGAGCCCATTTCATGCGTTACGCACGGTGAGACAGCTCGCTCACGATGAAGGTCCCTCTTATCCTAAAGCTAAGAGGGCAATTGAGAGCGGATTATATATGGATGATTTTGTGTATTCGGTCGATAGCGTGGAGGAGGCCACCCTAACCACCGCCGAGGTTATAAGGCTCATGAAATCGGGTCAATTCGATCTTGTGAAGTGGACTAGTAATTCGCGTCCGGTTTTAGATACAATCCCACTATCACACCGTCTTTCGGCGATAAAGGAATTCGACGATTCCGATACACACAAGGTGCTCGGTCTGTGTTGGTCACCAGAGTCCGACGTGTTTAGCCTTAAGGTAAATCCGCCCGTAGAGAAATGCACAAAGCGCACAATACTGTCATGCGTTGCTAGATTATGGGACGTCATGGGTTTCGTAGCTCCGGTGGTATTATACGCTAAGCTTTTTGATTAAACAACTTTGGTTATTTGAATGCGATTGGGATGACTCGCCGCCTGACAGCATTGTTCGATTGTGGCAGCGCTTTAGAGAGGAACTTCCTTTACTAAGAGAAATTAAAATACCGCGTCATATAAATGTCGATAGAAATAGCAGCATAACGGTTGTTGGATTTGCAGACGCCAGCGAGAAGGCTTACGGGGGCGTTGTATATTTCCATGTCCAGAATAATGGTAGAAATTCGATTAGCCTCATTAGTTCTAAGTCGAGAGTCTCCCCCCGTAAGGTTGTCTCTCTGGCGCGCTTAGAGCTTTGCGCAATATTAGTACTCACCAAGCTTATTACCACAGTTATCGGCGCATGTAGGGATAGAGTTCACATAGAAAGAATATTTGCCTTTTCCGACTCCACCGTCGCCTTATGTTGGGTTCATTCTTCACCCCACCGTTGGGATACGTTTGTCGCGAACCGAGTGGCCAAGATCCAAGACGAGTTAGAAACGCGGAACTTTTATCACGTGTCCGGTAAGGAAAACCCTGCCGATTGTCTATCCCGGGGACTCACCCCGATGCAAATAATGGACCACCCGCTTTGGTTCCATGGACCTTCTTGGGTTCACTTGGATCCCTCACAATGGCCAATAACCGATTTCGAACCTTCGTCAGTGTCACAACCGCCGGAAGAGAAGAGACACGCTCTAGTGGCGAACGTTTCGAGCGAGGTTTCTCCAATCATTGCTCTGGCGAACCGCTTGTCCTCTTGGTCGAAATTATTGCGTAGCGTAATTTACGTTTGTCGATTCGCGAAGCTTTTACCGCGACGTCCGTATGTCTTAGCATCCGATTACAACCATGCCGAGTCGCTAGTATTACGTGAACTTCAACGTGCGCACTTCTCTGAAGAAATTACAAGATTACAATCGAATAGAGCTTGTAGTCGCGCCTTTCAACGCCTTAAGCCATTTTTACAGGATGGGATTGTAAGGGTAGGTGGACGCTTGTCCAACTCGCAATTGAGTTTCGACCAACGGCACCCTATAGTTTTACCGCGTAAAGACCATATCATGAACTTATTAGTCGATTATCATCATAAATTGAACTCGCACGCTGGCCCCGATTTATTGATGTCGATCTTGCGTCAGAATTATTGGATTCTTTCTGCACGTAGTTTAATACGCAATCGGGTGCACAGATGTATAGCTTGCTTTCGGGCACGCCCCAAGCCGTCATTTCCGGAAATGGCGGAACTTAGATCTTGTAGAGTGATACAATCGGTAAAGCCCTTCACGCACACCGGGTCTGATTTTGCTGGTCCGTTTAAGGTCACGCTCACTCGCGGGCGTGGTATAAGATCCACAAGGGCTTACGTCTGCATTTTCGTATGTCTAACTACTCGAGCAGTGCATATAGAACTCGTTGGTGATCTAAGCACAGCAGGCTTTATGGGTGCATTTAAAAGATTTCTATCGCGCAGAGGCCCTGTAAGTAAATTATATTCGGATAACGGTACGAACTACGTCGGTGCAAAACGTATTCTATCGGAACTACACGAGCTCTTAGCTAGCAAGTATTATAATTCGGAGTTCGCTCACATTCTAGCCGAGAACCGCATTGAGTGGTCTCTGAACGTCCCAGCCGCGAGTCATTTTGGGGGCAATTGGGAGACTAATATTAAAAGTCTAAAGAGCCACTTATACCGAGTAATAGGAGATCAAATTTTGTCCTTCGAAGAGCTAAGTACGGTGCTCGCTCAAATTGAATGCGTAATGAATAGCCGCCCACTTTGTCGGACGTTATCTAGTGACCCCTCGGAACCGCTGGCTCTAACTCCAGCACATTTTTTGACTTTAACGCCTCTAAGGTATCTGCCCGCCGCGGATATGGATGAGAACAGACTTAGCATTTCCACACGCCACAAATTATTAGATCGGTTAGTGCAATCGTTTTGGAAACGATGGAGGATGGAATACTTGCATACTTTGCAGTCTCGGCAAAAATGGAACACAGCGACAGAGCCTTTAGCTGTAGGAACCGTAGTTGTGCCCACTAAGGAGAATACGCCGCCTCTCCACTGGCCGTTAGGAATCGTCGAGGAGGTCTTTCCCGGTTCCGACGGAGTAATTAGGATAGCTCGCGTTAAGACCACGGTTGGGTCTTACCTACGTCCTGTTATCCGTTTGTGCCCCTTGCCTCTTCCATAATTTAAATTAGCTTTCTAGACTGAAATTGTAGTTTAATTTAGGTAATCTTAGCGTTAGTTAGTTATTTGTTAGTCGATCTTAGCTCTAGTTGTTTAGTTATTTTTTTTGAAGGAAATCCTTCAAGGGCGGGGGAGATGGTTGCGCGGAAAACCATTCGCGTTTTTTTATTTTGACGGTAGGAACTTGTAGAATCATTATTTCCTTTCCAAACAATATCATTCGTACCCTCCTATCGACACATCGGGGTGGTGGGGTGGGAGGGGAAAGAAGACGATTCTAGAACATCGCGTAATCACCCGAGCCGAGGATATATAAGACACGCGCGACCGATGCGCGAGCCTCTTCTCCCGCCGCAGTCGTCGTTGAACCAACTCTTCTCTCCTGACGCACCACTGGGGCCCCAGAAGTGTCTGTCCAGAGGAGGTTCCGGAAGTCGCCGCTATAGTGATCGACAGGAAGAAGAAACCCCGGTGAGTCAATACTCCTTAATTATACCTGCTTGCTAATAATTTAACCCGCTCCAATCTGTGTTTTTTTTCCTAGTCAAGCAGGATTCCTTTCATCGATTCGACAAGTAATAGTTTAGTTTAGGGAAGAGCGAGTGCATTGTACCGCATGCTATAGTAGTCGCTTGACGTAAGCGTAGAAGCAATCGCATATACAGTCCACTTTAGTTAATATCTCGCGTAATAGGTTTGAGGTTTGACCGGGGAACTAGATTTTCGGCAGCCTTAAACACGTGGCTCCACCAATATATATATATATATATATATATATATATATATATATATATATATATATATATATATATATATATATATATATATATATGAAAATGATTGTTTATTTTCTTATATTTTATGAAGAATTTGTAGTTTAAATAATAATATTAAATAAATCATTTGCCACAAAGTATTTGTATTTTATATTTCATTTCATTTGAAGGTTTCACTTCTGTCGCGTATGAGCTGCACGCATGTTGTTTTTTATAATAAATAACGACCCACCGCAAAATCGGAGGACCTCAACAAATCAAGAAAATTGCAACAATAGATATAATACAGAAGGTAACGACCATCGTGATACTATGTACTACGTACTGTCTGTAAATAATTTTTGCAGTAATTATGGTTACTTTGTAACTTTAATCTAGATACCGCGCTAAAAATATTATGCTGTTTAGTCAAACGTCACACAACAGGTAGCGCTAGATTTCTGTAAGGTGTAGTTAGCAAGCTCAATGCCCGCGAGAAAAAAGTCGTAAACGCCGCCAAAACGGGGTCGCTTACGCGTTTTGTTCAACAAGGTACGAAGGTGTCGTGTGCCTATAAAATAAACAAGCAGTGAAGAACGGCTAAACCTCAACTTCGTACCTAATAGGTAAAATTGATATAAATCTTTTTGTAATTAGTGAGTACTATATAAGGTATATCGAAAAGAGTATACACATTCGAAGGGAAATTAATCCACTCGTCGTAAAAATTAGTGGCTGTCCCGTACTATTTAAATCATGTTAATACTTTCGAAGACTTCTTTAGATATTTTAAACATGGTTAGATTAAAATATTTCGTTTAAATAAAATAAGTAATTAAATAAATGAGTCCAAGCAATACTAATTTTAATAAAAAAGAACCATCGAAACCGGTCGTCGGTAGTTTTGTGCGTTTCCCATCTGTATGGTTCACTTTTCATATAGAAATGGCAGCCAGCCACTGCCACGTGTGGCAGTAAATTATTATCAAATATTAAATTTAGTGGTTTTTAGTACATGTTTTTTTAACTTAGCGGTGATATGTCACTCCAACATCTTTTTGCTTCGCAGTTAAAATATTTTTGCATGTTTTAGGATGCATGACGGCATTTTTTTTTAATTTTCGTGTAGTCACAATCTAGACACATTGTCTCGCTGAGCGTAGGAGAGTGATTGAATGAGGTGAGCTGTTGCCGATCGCCAACAACTCACGGTGCAAACATTTTGTACTCGTTGTCGTTTCTATGTAATTTAGTTCAATGAAAACGACACACTGCTAATATAGATAGACGATAACATTAACCAATTTACCATTATTTGTAACACATTACGACCCACCGCTAAATCAGAGAGCCACATAAATTCAAGATATTTGCAGTGAACATCAAAATCGATGATGAATTATATTAACCAAAACATAAGTTGTAGCATTCGTGAAGATACTCTTATAGCGGGTTTTTAAAAACTAGTACAACGTCTATCAAAAATTTTAATAGCTAATAGCACCATTCATTTCTTTTACGGCCTGAAGCTAATGAAGATTAAATAGAAGCTATTCCTTGAAGAAGTATAGTACTCACTAATTACAAAAAGATTTATTTCAATTTTACCTATTACGTAGTTGAGGTTTGGCCATACTTCACTGCTTGTTTATTCCATAGGTACACGACACTTTCGTGCCTTGTTGAACAAAATGCGTAAGCGACGCCGCTTCGGAGGCTTTTACGACTTTTTCTCGTGAACATTGAGCTATAATGCTTCCTATCTCATTGTCTCCCACGTTAAATCTTATGAATTTATGTGTCTGTCTATTTTTACTGCCGCTCTTTTGTTTCATAGACTTTCAAATCACAACGATGGTAAAGAAGTTTTTCACTTCAAATTGCAAACCACTGTTACTGTAAAATTAAGTTCTAATATTTAGGTATATGAATGAAAAGAAAACAATTAATACATTGTAAGAAGGAAATTCTCTAAGTGGTTTTAGTATTTAGTTTCGATATATTGAAATATCTTTACCAATTGATGGTCTTATTATAACAGTAGGTATCTTGTTTTGCTGTTCCGCTACATAATGCTCAGCAAGTGCCTTCGTGAAAGTGTACGTGTTGGGTCGATCACCTGAAATAGAAACAAAGAAAATTTATTATAAGGAGATTAAAATTGCTACTTATCATCATAATCATAATTATTTTGCAACTTATTACACAAAGCAGTTTATTGATAGTCTCAAAGAGATTTTTTTTTTCATGAAAGTGGTCCAGTAGCCGTGACACCACAGTCTTCGCAAAATTTTATATTTGCTGTAAAATTTCATACTGTACATTTAATTTCACATACTTTCCTCGTAAATTTTTATTGAAATAGACTCTAGATTAATTTTAAACTACTTTCATTACAATGGCGGCAAGCGCCTTTTGCCATAAACAAACAAATAACACGATTGTTGTCATTATTTTTCGTAGGATGGCTCAAATGAAAATATCATTCAATTGATTATACATAACACCATTACAATAGACTTTAAATTCTTTTGATGGACATACAACAGACATTTTCGAGAATGCACCTACTGGTATTCGTTATACTTAAAGAACTTTTTTTAATTCGAATAGTTGCACACCCATCAGAGTTGGAGCCTACGTCCGATACGTACTGACCGCTGGGATTTTATTCAGCATTTCCAAATAAGAATATTATCGCATTTTCGGCCACCCAATTTTATTTAAGTAATAATAAATAAATAAAATTGTACTTGACAAATATTGTAACTTCTTTTTAATAATAATATAATTGTAATTTCTTTTTCCTCAAATATTGTATTATCACCAATATTACCAATCATTTTCTGCGAACATCAAGTCGGACATATTTGAATCCAGTGACACATTTAAATTCAAAACTTACATTAGAATCACACTTCGGAAAACTTACACAAAAGTTTTCTAATATCTTTATCATTATCTCCGTATTGTTGAAGTGCAGTATAAACTTCTTCATAAGAGGCTGGTGGAGGATAAATAACCTCTTCGATAATCTCGCGATTTGTATTAGTATAAGCAGTAGACACGTAGACAAATGTCTGAAATAAAGTTTTCTTTATATAAAATAAGGGAAACAAAAGAGTACACCGACTACCTGATGGTAAGTAGATGCTGTGGCCCATCGACTATGTCTATCCTTGATTAAGAATCAAAATGCAGATGAGTTGTCACCCCTAATTACCAATAAAGAATGCCTCGTTATAACTTCGCTATACGAAACACGTGGTCCTTCCCCAGTCTAGCGGATTACGACCAATTTGAGCTAACTGTACCTAGTTGTATAAACATAATATAGTTACAGCGTGGCTATCACATGAGAAGAATTATTAAGCATTAATATTTTTTGATGAATTTTCAAAAAGTTTTAAAAAGCTACACTTTTGCGAGGAAATGTTGTGACAATAATTAAGAAAGAAATCCTTCCGTTATTTAGACGCGTAAAAGTTGGAAAGACGGAAGTTTAATAACCAAATTAGCGATTCACGATGGGCTAAATTAAGAGTACCCTTACCGACAAACTTGTAATGCTTAGTATGGTAGGTAAGTATGAATGTGAAAAGGAGCGCGAGCGTTGTATCAGAATCGTATTAAAGACTTCCGTAGCCTCTACCCATCCTCTTGTCGACAGGCTTTAAGTTTATGTATGTATTATATATATTAACCTCAAAGCTGGTCTATTACAGAAGTAATAGCCGTTTCGTTTGCCACGTTTGGAAAACGGATTGGTTTAAATTAAATTAGCTTAACTAGTTTAAAATTAATATCAAATATGTCATTTTTATCTTAACAGCAACTTACCTGTAACTGCTTCATTTTTTTGCATAGATTAAGAACTCGTCTTGTTCCTTCGAAATTTATATTCATGGCAACTTTTAAGGGTTCGTTGAACTTAACAGTCGCTGCCATATGGAAAACTATAGAGACCTAAAAGTGTTGCGAGATTTATTAATGAGTAAATTTATAGGATTAGGTCTTTAAGACCTTAGGATTAGTTCTTTAAGGCCTTTTTTTCTCAATATTTTATTTACATAACATTCGAAAATATACAATTTATAAATGAAAAAACTGAAACTAATAAACTTAAATTACTATGCAGTGCTGCTATATTCAAGTACATGTACAGTTTTGAAGCGACAGTAGCCTAACGGCAGGGCGCGAATCGCGAACTCAATAGGTCATTGGTTCGGATCCGCCATTTGATTACTGTCGTGAACCACTCCTAACGCAAGCATATCAAGCTTACCAGGAGTGGTTAAAAGGAATATTAGTAATGTTAATTAATAAAATTACTAATATTTTATAAAAAAATATATCGTTTTATATTTACGTGTATTTTGGCTAAACCCTATGCTTTATTATATAATACTAGCTATAACCCACGATAACATTTATGTAGAACTTATATAAAAAACCTGCGGATCTATAATAGCGGTCTTTGAGCAAGTAGTTCAACTATAGAAAAATCATCCTACGGTTTAGCACCATTGACTTATATATTACTAGCGTAAGGATAGGCCCATATAAATAATTTACTCATAACATTTTCATACAAGAAAAAGTTGCGCATCTGTCATAATTCAAACGTCATACACGACGTAACCAGGATCGGATTTCGTAATATAATCATACAATTTTTCCATTATTTCATAGAGTGTTGTATCTTAATAAAACTAGGCGAAAATACCGTAATTTTATTTATTTATTTATTACTACTATTCAATATTAACCCTACAATATCGAGAATTTCTGTATTGTGCGTAAGTACTGCCTTGCATAATTCGACGACATAACTTTGTATATGCATACATGATTTTTATCACATTTTATCGTAGTTGGTTAGTATAACTCAGTTGCAAGCCGATACATATAACGATTTCTTTTTTGCGATGATATTTTACAGGTAACAAAGAAAACGTAAGTAAAACAAATTAATCTCAAAGAGCTTTAGTTGAAGTTATAAACAAGTTAATTTTGTTATATGTAATATTATTGTTATAATAATTAAGTATTAGAATATTTTAAAAGCCGAAAATAGAAAGACGAAAAATTTTGGATATTTTTGTGTACAACATTACAATTATTGTCCTTTAAATAAAACAATTTTTTTTAATCTTTGCCTTTCAGTTCCCTTCCCCGTGTTTTCCATGATAGACTCGTGATGCATTCTGACATTTATATACTTCTTAATTATGGCTCGAATAAGGTGCAATCTATGATTCAATGTTGCCGGCTAATCAAGAGAGTGCAAGTTTAAAACAGTGAAAGTGTTCCTTCCTATAAACTTTGCTAGAGTTTTTGTTGACCGAAACATATAGTCACTTTTTGCCATAAATTGGGGTCTATAACTGTGTCTTATATTTTTTTCCGTTTCTAGGCAATAATCAAACTGGTCCGGAGAAGGAAAGCAAAGTCCGCCCATATTTGTTAATTCAATCAGTTTATAAAAGAATAGTTTTTCATTACTAACCAGACTGTTTACACAAATTTCACACTTAATCTTTTTTGTTAAACTTCTGGCTACCCATCCGGCAATATGCCCAATAATGAGTTCTATATTCTCTGTGAGGTGCTCAAAGACGTTTTCAGTTGGGTTATCCAAAGTATGCGATAACTTTGCACAGTTATTTGAATAAACTATATCATTTTCCTCCTGATATGTACCTGTCGATGTGTCCATGGGCTTGTCTTCTTCTGCGTGACGATTCATTTCAGTGGTACAGTTAATAGCATTTACAGATGAGACAGTTAATATTGGAAAATTATCCAAAGGAATACTGTTTCCAGTAAATGACGATTTTAGTGATAAGTGATTCATGCAACGCCTATACGCTCCTTTGAGTTGTATAGCGTTTGGGTTATCATTGTATCCACCGTGCTTTCTTATCAAGCTAAAAAATAGCCCTAAACGTTGAAATGTACTTCAATTCAGAATTCGACTCAACTAAATTTAAATAGAGGAATTTTATACTTTCTAAGCACACAATCTAAGAATCCCATTTTGCTTCTAGATTCCAAAATACTTTTTTTTTCTAATAATCATCATAATTCGTGGTGGTCTGTTATGTCGTTTAATCTTTCTTTTCACATTAGCAAAAATTTTTAGACCTTTAATGTAACCAATAGCCTCCTTAATAAAATTAAATATTTTTTCTTTATTTTTTGGAGAAATGGCTCTCTTGTATCCATATTAATTGTATCTGCGAGAATTCTAAATATCGAATATATTATTAAACAAATTAATGAAATCGACTGTCGCACTACTTTCTGAAAAATAACTACATTGTAATATTTCGTTGCAGGTTGTCAGTGCTTTTGCAACACTTCGGCTTAGCAATTGAGTTGCTAATTTAACTTTCATTATTTGGTTTTTTAAATGTATGTGTCTGTTAATTTAAGGTTAATTTATTAGCAAAATTTAGCCGCTGGTTTGTTTGGAGTTTTAAGAGCCAAATCAAAATTTCCGTTCTATTCGCTGATCTTCCTCGTTGAAAATTATCTTTTTTTTTTTTCAAACGCGTTCCTTACCAACTTCATCATGTGGCATGCGTCCATGAAAACTACAATACTTACTTTTGTAACAGGGTGAGGGAATGTTGTTTTTCCGTAAAAACTAGTATTATTTAATTGTAGTAGTAGTATATTTTAATTGACTTGTACTACTTATGTTGCAACCCAGAATGTTTGCAGCTTTAACATTCGTAGACCATCCATCGAATGTGAGAGCTTCGACATTGACACCGACGGGATTACATTTTTCAAGACAAATATTAACAGTATTTGCTATAAGTTCACTAGTAAAACCATCCATTAAAAATAACTGACTGGTATTTTCTAATTTTCAGAAAGACTAACGAGCATCATTACAAAGCTTTAGTGGCTTTCTTTTCTTCGTCAATTTTTTCATACCCCATGTCTACGTGACCAACATTTCTTTCGCCATTCCGTAATTTGGCCTGTCGAATGTTCATCTCATCAAAAATTAGACAGCATTCAACATTTTCTGACATACTGTCCCTCTTGAGTTTAAGCATTTCAAACGACTCCTCTGTGAAATTGACGACTCCGTGGCGCAGTGGCTTAGCAATGAGTGGCTGCGCTGGGGGTCGCGGACTCGAATCTCGCACGGAACAATTATTTGTATGGCCTACATATAGTTGTTCCGGGTCTGGATGTTTGTCCTTGTGCAATTTATGTTTGTAAACTGCAACGAATCAAGAGAAAATCTTAGTGTAGGGGTAACGTTTTAAAAAAAAAAAAGAAAAATCCAGGTTCGCCATTAATGGACCTATAACAAAGAGTACAATCAAACCTATGAAGTAAAATATATACGCGTCCAGTTTATAACACATAACTAACAAGTCTTTCTTAATTTACCATATTTAGTCAAGGTTCTTGGGTGAGGAAGACAACAGTCAAATTTTCGTCGTACATATTTATAGGCAGATGAAGAGTAAAAATTTAATGTCATAGCAAATTTTCTAAGGGCGGGTGGATAAGACGGTCGCTTTGTTTTTCTTGGCTTGTTTCTATTTCTACTGTATTTATTTTTAAGCAGTTGTAGTCTATAAAGCTCTGTTATTTCGGCTTTTGTTCCAAGAGCAGACTCAATTTCCTCTGTGATATACTTCTTCTGTTTCAAATCTTTAATTATATATAGCAGTGATTTGTTTTTCTTTTTTTACCAAGCATTCTGTTTTTTTTTTTTTAATTTTTTATTTTCTTAGCTGAAACCCTTTGACCTTTTTCTAACCTATGAATTCTTTCTTTTAGGTGTACTTCCCTTGGCGTGTCAAATATTGAATTGAGATCGGTTGAAGGCCGGAGTTCTTCATTCTCCCAAACCTGTAAATAATTTATATAGATAGGGTTCTGAATATGGAGAACAAGTAAACAAAATTTATTTTACTGTAGATAAGTAGGTATGCATGAGACCAATACCTCAGTCTCCAATCGCGGTATAGCCGATCCTTTCAGCCTTCGTAGTCCGGCTTTTGAAATATCAACATCTTTGTCACAAAAATGAGCAGAGCATACTCTTGCGTTTTTATGAGGCTTGAAATAAGGCTCTTTTCGTTGTTCCCTAATAATACGACTCCAAATTTCTTGACTGTTGAATTATTTGGAAATCTGTAATTTATAAATTATTTGAAACGCAATTTGTCATCGCAGATGTATAAACATTCTTTATAAGTCTTCGCCTATTCATTTTTACCAGAAGCTTGATGACGGCAGCAGCTTCTGTCAGTTTGGGTGTTGAAAGAAAACAGAATTTCAAAATATTTTATGAATCAGATTTTCAGTTTCAATAAGTAGTTAATAAAAGTTAATAGTAAAAAAAATAGTAAGAAGTTATTGTTTCTTTGGTACTTCTTTCGTTTTACCCCTATTGAATATAGATAAAGTTAGGTAGGTACCAATGTTCAAAATTTAACTTACTCTAACTTCATACGAAATAAAACAGAAATAAAAATAAAACCGTCAAATAACGAAACGTATAGATTATTCGCACGATGCCAATAAATCGGCGCATGGGAAAAAGGAACATGAAATGTCAAACGTGGTACAATTTTGGATATTTTGAAAATAATATAATTTTATTTTCCATGTACAATTTTTGATGGTCTGAATCCAACCCTGGCGTAATCTTGGTAACGTAACTAAGCGGACTAACTGTAAAACTGTGTGTTGAAAATGCGTTTATATAATAATTTAATTATAACAAAATTCACGTAACGTTTACTTACCTATGAAAAGGTATCCCATGTTCCTTTTTTTCCTTGTATCGTAATTTTTGCATCCATTTATAACGCAACTAGGCATATTTATGACAAGATGACAATCAAATCTGTCCTGCGCGCGCACCACTGATGAACGATCTGGTCCGTTTTAGTTGTTCGTTCGGCACGGTCCTTACGCTAGTATATAAGTCAATGTTTAGCACACACTGCGATTAAACGCGAGTGGTTAGGAGTAGCTGAAAACGCAAAACCGCATACGCACTGCGGCTGGCGTTTTGCTTAATTTTATATCAGTACCACCATTTATTTCTGGCGAGTAGCGTGTGTGACGGCTTTAGTTTTTAATAAATTAAGAAATAGAAAACCTAAACAACGCGGCCGCTATAAGGTCTGGGTACATCCACTAACAGATCAAAGAGATCTGAAAGGATACTTTTGCAAAATGTACAATTGCGTGCGACAACATCCCGATAAGTTTTTTAATTAAAACAGAATATCGATTGGTACATTTGATAAATTATTACAAGCTGTGGGCCAATATCTACAACATGAAGACACTGAATTTTGAATGGCGATATCACCTGAAGAGCTGAATAAAAACAGAACGTGGTTAACCGCCATTGAGCTATTATGTACTACGTACTAGAGGCGACACTGCATTCAGCTACTCTGTTCCACTCAACTGAGGTGCATACACTGCACTTTAATCAGTCACTCGCTAGGCACTTGTTTAGTTGTCACGTTTGTCTTGACTTAAAAAAAATCTCTTGATAAAAATGTGCCGTCGTGTGTACTTAGATATTGCACAAATAATCGAAGAGATGTCAGTAAAAACCAAGGAATTACCTTTCATCGTTTAATAAGATACTTAATCAATAAAAGTATTATAGATTAATAATAAAACAAATTATTCCTAAGACGCCATCTCGTGTCATGGAATATAGATTATGAAATTAATATGTTCAGATGCGACATTTATGTGGGTACTTAAGTATAGGACGAATATATTATTATACACATTTATTGTAGAAACGTATATAAGTTATTATAATTAGGCTAAATTTTTCATATTTAAATCCGCTTATTATTCTTTTATTTTATTTTTAGGTCTCCACATCAAAGTCAAAGTGGAATAACATCGTCCATTTTTAACTATCGCGTGTTCAGCATTTATGAACGACTCTTAATCTAATTTAAATAAATATATTTGTTGTGCCGGACGGGCGAAACTCTTCGAAGTAAATGTTGTCGAAGATACTTCGCGAGTCGCTAACGTCCTACACCTATAGGTTCCGGAGGATACTTCCACTGCCGTCTTTGTGGGTGCCGCTGAGATATTGTAGACTGAGGTCCAAATCAAAATGCACGATTTTTAAATACAAGTAGCTTGGTAGTGGCCAGCAGATCGACTGATTGATTAGTCGCGAAATTTTATAACTATTGTTTATTGACTACGGTTGTTCAACTATGGGCGGTGGTACTGCCATATATTACAAAAGATTTCTTTAAATTGTACGGTACGGTATCAAATATCTATTGGTAGTAGCTGGTTTTCTAACACTACTGACTAGCAGCTATTATCAACTAAACTAGCTGATTTTATCACTTGTGTAACTGCGGATATCAGTTACCACTTTCACTATATGTAACTGCGAATATCAGTTACGACCTTTTTCGGCTAGCTAACACTTTCACTATTAACTATATACTGCTACTAGTCACTTCAGCTACTACCGGATACTACTGCTTGTCACTGGTAGTTCTTCACACTACTCTTGGTACTGGGTCCCGAGCCCCTAAGGTAGACTTTAGCAATACCTTACAGTGAGCCGCTTGCCATTTTCCCTTTTGCCTCTTTATTGCATAAACTTTTCACTATACAAATGGCATAAATTGCAATATTTTCTATACAAAACTAATTGCTACACTAACATGCTATACATCATCAAATCGGTAGTCTGGTACTTTATTAGTATATCAATTCTCAAAACATTAACATTGTAAAAAGTTATTAAACGAAATGTCCCAAATTTTCATAATATTTGGGTACATTAATTCTTTGATTTTTATGTAACTATCAAATGCGTTTAATTATACAAAATATTCCTACACTTTCTTAATCTATAAGCCATATGCTAATTCAATGTCATATTTACAACTCTTTTAGAACACAAAATTATTCTCATTATCTTCGGTATGAACTATTACGCGGTTAATTAATAACTTCTAGAGAGTTCTACGATACGACGCGCTGCGATTGGTCGATTTTTCTTAATACAATGAAAGTTGTTTACATCAGTTGTTATCAAAACGACATTCTATACAAATATAATAAGAGTTATAAACATGCTACACAACTATATCAATACACGTTTTCACCCAGTTTTGTCGGTAATTTCATTGTTAATACAAAAACAATATTCTTTCATCACTTTGTTTCTTAGCGTTGTTAGGCCATCGCGAACATTTGTAATTTAAATGTTATGTTAATAAGTTTTGTTAAACATACATTTAGTATATTTTTTATATTTGACATATATATATATATATATATATATATATATATATATATATATATATATATATATATATATATATATATATAGACACATATTCCTTTTAAAATATTCAGATAAAAATATCATTAAAATGTAATTGTGATATAATATTATGTAATATTATGTTAAATAAGCAAATATAATATACAAAATAAATGACACAATATACATATTGTTCTCGATGTAATTTACCTATTTAAAAATACAATCTACTATTACCTACGGATCATTCTACCTATGTATATTCTATGATAAAAAACCAACCGCGCGAACACAGAGTAGCGCACATTTTTTGTTTGAAATAGCTGTTTTAGTACGTAAGTACATATTACTTTAATGTTAACCGCTGTGCTATTACTATGGGACACATAAAAATCGCGCGTTTACAAACCGCGATCCAAATGTAGCAAGTAAATTTTTTTAAATCAGTCACTGAAAAAATTCGCTAATGCGTGCGATTGTATAGAAAGCTATGTGTTACATTTTTTGCGGTTTCAGTTGCAATCGCAGTGCGTGCTAAGCTTAAACTCAGTTGTTTTGCTATTGTCTCGAAAACTAATTGAGGCATGTGAGAAAAAAAAACTAAGGATCTACCAATCGCACGTAAAAATGTCTCAACCTTGTTGAAGGAAACACTTATAGTCTTGTTGAAAATTTTTAAATCGGTTTTGATTCTTTGAGACAAGAAGCCTAAGGACTTTCTATGTGTAAGAATTGTCAACCAAAAATTTTCTGTCGATACTTTTTGATATCACTCGAAATTTATGAGATAATCATCAAAACCCGTTCGTTTTATCAGTTTCTAGATATCACAAAAATAATCCGGACGTTTTTACGATGAAGCTTAGCCTAGGTTACTCCTGGCGGTCCTGGAATGCCATTGTGCAATGGCACTATATCTGTTCATATAGTTTCATCACAATCCGTTCAGCCATCTCGAAAATTAGCCCGGAGTGACAGACAAATATTTCTTTTTGAAAATGGTCATTTATGTCCGAAAAGCAAGTAAGAGGTTATTTCTCTTAAGCTTAATAGAAATGTAATAATACGATATTAAAGGTAGACACTTTTTTATTTATATTTATATATAAATAAATTTACACATAACAATAAAAGAATTTTTGAGTCCGCACAGCTGAACAGCATGCACTACATATACTGAACAGGTTAAGTGCAGGACCAATGACGATAGCCACACCCACCACGAGTGAGTTTAGCACTTGAAAATATTTTGCCGTTTGGAAAAACAAGAACCTAGAATAAACCATAAATTAAAGAAATCGGTCAAGCTCAGTATTTGTATTCCGTGACATAAGCTCTCCTACCGCCTCTATTATAGATCGTTCCTAAAAATTGGAAATAGCAATTATTTTAGAAATATCCTTAAAATTGTCAATAAACGCAAAACAATGACTTAAATCCAAAATAAGGTATTCACATTTAAAATATTAAGCTTCAAAGATTTTTAAATTAATAACCCACATGACGACCTAAAAAATTACAGTGTCCATTTAGTAGTATTCAAGAGTAGACCAAGACCAACTGTTGGTTCATTCTGCGTAGACCGGACCATAAACAATAATTAAAAAAGCTGAAGGTACTCGGTGTTAACATTGACATCGGGACGTCAGTCACCTTAGTCCCCCGTGACCATGGGTGCTGGAAAGCACCCGAAACGGCGGGAAATAAAAATAATTAAAATTAATCGCGATAAAATCCGTAAAATTAGTTTTAATCAAGGGTTAACTGTAGTTATGACTTGAAAAGTTTCTTTTGATTAAACGCGCAATAAATCTACCTTTTCCCGTAGTTCTTTCTCATCTTCTTCTGTAACTGCTAAGTTTGGCTCAGATATGTCACCAACAATAGGTACAACTTTTTGCATATAATCTGCTCCTTTACACTTTAATCGCTTAAAAATCTGGAAAAAATACAGCCAAGAAATAACATCAGTTGTTGGAATAATAAGCAATAATTGTTTTTTATGATTCCATTGCAAAATATCAACTTTTTGATAGAATAGAGAACGTACGGTTCTCATCTTCATCTTCATCTAGTTGTCAGGTGTGACAACGTACTTATGAATATTTTTTTGTTTTTTTTTATCGTGATTCCAGGTATCCCAAGGGCTACAGTGACCAAGTACGACTGATCAGGCGGACTGTCAGTATGCATGTCACTCTAATACAAAATATATATGTATTGATGTATATATATATATATATATATATATATAAAAACAACGGTTAGTATTTTTTTTAATTTTGCATATCCTCATATAATTTATAAAACAAACAACAAAATATATTCCTACCATGGGTAAGGTTTGAAATTAAGTCACCTGAATCAGGGGGTAGAGCGTGGTTATGTTTTTGCAATGTTTTGACTATAAACCCAATTTATTGGGGAAGAGTGTTGGTGGAGGGAAGCCCCAGGCCACTCAACGTAGCGTAGTCGAGGGAAGTCCAGTCGACGGAGCCCCATATTCACGTAAACCCCGAAAGAACGGAATGACGTAAAGTATATCTGTCACTGTCAATAAAATAGCCGTTCTAGCGACTCATTTAAAGCATTTTGAGATAACTTTGACAGATACAACGTCAAAAACGTTAGAATTAAGTTAAATGTACGTTCCATTTCACGTTAGTTAGTAATTTACCAATATTTTTAATAAATAATTAAAAATACTTCGACGCTGCTCTGGCAGCATCGATTGCATGAGGGTGCTTCACCCTTGACCTCCCCCCTCATGTACAGAATCCTCAAATTCAGGCGACTTAATTTCAAACCCAACCCGTACTAATAGCTACAAAGTAATGAGATAAATGAAAAGACATAAGATATTTCTTTATATTTCCCATAACTATGATGATGTTTGTATGATATTTTTATGAATTTTTATGCTACTTTCATAATAGTACATAGATACCTCTTATAATACCATCATATTGCGGTCTCTCTTTTATAATATTCTTGATAATTTGTATATTACTGGTGAAAATTTGTGTGTGCCAATATTTACATAGTTCGTATTAACACTATATTATTAGTGGTGTGTTTATATCGATTACTTTTCAGTGATATGATTCCACAGATACACGGTCCTCAGCCATATGTAACCGTCGACTTCCTGCTTGTTTCCTCAGGTCCTCACTGCTTCTAATGGTAGATTGCACAAAGCCGTGCTTACCGGTAAGAGACTGTAAATCCTCGAAGCCGTTAAAACCTTTATTTCTTCATCGGTTGTACTACCTTCTTCCCACAGAAATTGTAATAATTACGATTTCTGTGCCTTTTACTCATCGGCTCTCGGTTTTCAAGCTATATGGTCGACTCATGACCAATTTAGAATTTACATTTGGAAATTACATCTAATCTAATGAAAACCTAAAACAATATACTCACTGGTTGTTCAAAAATATGTTGTAATCGTTTCTCTGGGCTAACATTTTTCTTTTCGCGTATCAAAAGGTAGATTTTGTCTAGTTTCTCGCAACTGTAGAGTAGTTTTTCTATCAATACCTAAAATTAAAATTAATTTTAGTTTTTCATTTAAATATAAAATAACAACTTTTAAAAATAGTCATCATAATCATTATTATCAATACGTAAATGTTAACTGTAAGGCGTCGGCCCCTTCCATTGTGGATTTGCTACACGCTTTGACAAACACAGTACCAGATGTCTCACATTTTTAATTGTACTATACCATTCACTGGTCTGAGTGTTTTACGTCTGACGTGAAATGAATATAACGCCATAAGATATTTTTGTCATATCCCATAGTTGCTTCCTATGGGAAGAAATTAAGTAACAATTTTTTTTTCTTCTATGTTTCTAATACGGATTACCCATCATTAATGCAATACGTCCCCTATACATTTTATTTTCTATGACATGCAAGTTTACTTATTTCGTTCTTCTTCTTTCCGAGATACGCAAACTCCGAAGGTGTAATTAGATATTTCAATAAACAGTTCTTCCTTTTTCATGAAAACTTCAACACAATTTTTGTATGTAAATTCTAAATTGGTAATTTTTGTAATTAAAAAAAAATAATCTAGAACTCAATTCGGGCTCACTAAACTACGTCCCATTGTCATGTAAAATAAAATCCTTTTCGGTGTTAGTTTTTTTTTTTAAATAGAATAAGAATGACAAACGAGCACACAGTTTACTTGATGGCAAGTAGATGCTGTGGCTCGTACACATCTACATCTATAATAGAGAACCAATAACAGTTACAGGCTGTGAGGTATTCCATCAATAGATAACTCTTAAAGGTGACAACGTCTCTGTAACCTTTGTGTGACGTTGGCTGCAGGTGTCCGAGGGCTATAGTAGTCACCTTCCATTAGGTGGACTATGGGTTCGTTTGACACTACAGCTCTATGATAAAAAAAATAGTTCTAGTACAATCATCGCAAAATGTAGTCAGAAAATCGAATCTTGTAAGTCCTAATTTTTTTAATTATTTGGTTTATGTTAAAACAACAACTTGTATATAATCTTGGTTACTTATTTAATAAGCAGCAATTAAAATAAATTAAGCAATTAAAATAATTAATAAGAAAAAAAAAAATAATTAACAATAAAATAAATTTTAATTTTTTCTAGTCATTAAAAGCAATATGCAAATATAGCAATTGTTTTTTTTTAATTACGTTTACTTATCTACTTGCTTATTCCGAGATAATGCGCATTTTATATGCATAATAATAAAATTATTCGAAGTAAGCCAATAATAATAATAATATCCCTGCAATAACTTTACATAACATAAGACACGATATTTCATTCTGACCTAAATGTTTCTAACTAAATATTAAACTGGTACTGGTATTAAATATAAAACATTTTTATTCGCACAAAAAAAACATGCTGCTAACTATATTCTGTTTCAGTATCTCTCTGTCGCCTCAGTTGCAGTTGCAGATTCTCCTACGCAGCCACAACATGGCAACAATTGTTATGCTTCACGATTTCATTTTAGCGATTTATGTTAACTTATTGCTCCACTTCCAAGTTTTCAGCCTTGCACGGTATTTTAAGGGAGGAAAGAATAATTTAATGGCAACACTGACACTCGCCACTTGCCCCACTTGCATGTTCCGCGATACTCGCTTCATTTGACATTTCCGTGCTCGAGCCTTTGCACGTACCGCTCAGACCCGTCCAACTACAGCCATATCGCCATCACCATGTTCTCCAAAATAATGGAGTCGATTGTAAACTACCAGCTCATGAGGTACCTTGAGGATCACAAGCTGATCAGTGACCGCCAATACAGTTTCCATCGTGGTCGATCAGCTGGTGATCTTCTGTACTACATTTCTCATAAATAGGCGGAGGCAGTAGAGTTCAAGGGGGAGGCATTGGCCGTTAGTTTGGACATAGCGATTGCCTTCGATCGGGTCTGGCGCAAAGCGTTTCTTTCAAAGCTCCCTTCCTGTGGGCTTCCCGAGTTGTGCGATTAGATCACTAGTTTCCTTGATAATCGGAGCATCAAGGTCATAGTAGACGGTGCATGCTTTGATTATAAGCCTATTGACGCTGGAGTTCCACAATTCTGCGTGCTGTCACCAACGCTGTTTCTTATGCATATCAATGATATGTTGCAAACCTGTAACATTCATTGCTATGCAGACGACAGCATTGGTGATGCTTTATACACCGGCCATGCCAATATTTCTCGGGAAATCGTCGCCGATTACCGGGACAAGCCTATGTCTGAAGTCAAGTCTTTGCTTAACAAAGTCTCGAATTGGGGGCGACTAAATCTTTCCATACTGTCTCACCTGAATTTTGGCCCTACTGAATTGGATTGGTTTACATCTTATCTTCGCGGTCGACAGCAGTCAGTCAGTGTGGGGCAACTGTCCTCTGCGTGGGCTGATGTGGATGCTGGTGTGCCGCAAGGCGGTATTCTTTCTCCTATAATGTTTTCAATTTTTATAAACTTTATTACCTCCATCATCGACTGCTCGTACCATTTGTATGCCGATGACCTTCAGCTTTATGTGCAAACTGAGATTGGGGATATCCATAATGGGATCAAAAACCTTAACGGCAACTTAGCAGCTATCAGGGATTGGTCAACTCGTTATGGGGTTTTGGTCAATCCTTTGAAATGCCAAGCTATACCGGTTGGTAGCTCAAGGATGCTGGCTAAGATTAATCTGGCAGACTTACCTCCTATTTACAATGATAATACTACAATTCCATTCAGTAATTCTGTTAGAAATCTTGGCCTTCACATCGACAGCACGCTGAATTGGAGAACTCAGGTTTCAGATGTGAGTCGTAAAGTCACTGCCGCGTTATGCTCTCTGTATCGTTTTAAGCATTTTCTCCCCACAAAATCTAAGATCATGCTTGTCCATTCACTTATATTACCCATAATTGATTATGCAGATGTGTGTTACCCAGACCTGTCCCAAGATCTTCTGAACAAGCTGGAACGCCTCCTCAATAACTGTATAAGATTTATCTTTGGGCTTCGTAAGTATGATCATATTTCGCAATATAGATCTAAGCTAAATTGGCTTACAATCCGGCAGAGGCGCAACTCCAGAATATTACTTGTACTTTTTTCCATATTAAATGATCCATCTTCGCCTTCTTATCTTAAGAGTAAATTTCATTATCTTTCCTCATCTCATGATAGGGTCCTACGCTCTTCTTCTAACAACAAAATCTGTACTCCAGTTCACTTCACCGAGTTCTATGGTAACTCCTTCACAGTTCAGGCTACACGCCTTTGGAACTCCTTGCCCGATGACATCAGAAAAGCTCCCAATAAGTACGCTTTTAAAAAGTTGGTCCGTGATCATTTATTAAAGACAACGCATTCTACATGACTTATCTATTTAATATGTATTGCCAAACAGACGTATATATTCATAGTCATTTGTATATACTAATTATGTATGTATTTAAATATGTTTACTTGTATGTACATCCATTTATTTATATATTTGTATATATATAAGGATAGATCATATATGTATAGTTTATTTATTAGTAGTTTGTATATATTATGTAGTTAATTATCATTTGTATTGTGTTATCTTATTCTATATTGCCACACCTACGTCAAACTCTCACCACTCCATGGGTTGACTGGTAGAGAATGCCTCAAGGCATTAAGTCCGCCCTTTGTATTCTTTTGTTAAGGATGCAATAAAGAATAAAATAAAATAAATAAATCTAGTTCCATTCAATCCCCAGAAGACACAAGTTTGCGCTGGGAGGAACTATTAGGGTTCTCTCTGCCATTTTATGGAAAAATTGAATATAATATAAAAAATGTGATGCGAGCAACTGTTAGGATTCTCTCTGTCATTTAATCAAGAAAGATAGTGCACACATATAAAATATTTATATAATAATACTATTTTATAGAACAAAATACATAAATCCATAAAAATATTACTATGTAAATTGTAATGCGGAAAACCATTAGGGATCTCTCTTTCACGCCAAAATAAATTAATATTAACTATATAATACGAGCATATTTTTATAACTACCTACCTCCTAGGTATTATAAAATTGAATATATGCAAAACTAATATAATTACAGGTGCCACCCCAAACTGTACCGTCAATGAAATAAATAACGCAATGCAAAACATCACCTTCAATGACGGCAATATGGGCCAGCCTGGCCACTTGCTTTCACCACATGAGGCAGCAGCGCCTATTATAACTAAAATCACCTCCGAACCAGGGCCGTCGTCTGTGCCTGACGCTATGGAGGACGATTTAGGTGAATCAATTTTAAGTTTGTTGGGAGATGCTCCGCAGAGTGCGATTCAATTAGGGATATCAGTACCTACAAAAAATATCGCATACCGATGTCAAGACATTTTACTAAGAAGACTTAAAGAATATACGAAGTTGAAAAAGTGATTACGTAATACCTAACAATCTTGACAAACTTATACCACCCATATTAAATGCTGAAGTAAAAGCTGCATTACCTGATATATAAGTTAAACGTGATTTTTCCTTACAACAATGATAAAAACAAATATCTATAACCTTATGTCCGCTCAGTTCATGTATGGATATACTATTACAAATAAAACTCGATACATTTCAAATTATACTGGTAGTAAGCGAGTCATGTAGACTTTTTGTAATATTTTTTATAATGAAACTCGTTTAAGACGACGCTTTATTATTAATACGATAAATATTCAGAAGAGACACGCAATTATAGATACCATACCCGATAAATATCTATTTGGTGAAAATATTAGTGAAAAATTAAAAGGGACTCAAAATATCAATAGAAATCGAACGATATTTTAAAACCAAGCCAAAGACCCTCGTTTAATAAAAATAATTTTATTAGGAATCCACCGTCTGCCAATTCCAATAGGAATTTAAACCATCTCGGAGGATTGCTGTTCGAGCCGACATTGGCAGACCGCGGCCACAGACTCGAACAGTCCCAACCAGAGCAACGACCATCTACCGCAGATACAACGAGCATCACAGCCCTTCAGCAATGCGCTCTCACTATGCGCCTCGCGGTCAACATCGTCGCTGAACACTGAGGTACGATATGCTGGTCGCTTGTCTCACTTCTTTCAACAATGGGTGACTGTCACGGGAGACACTCTCGTACTCTCATGGCTGAGTGTGTACAAAATTGTTTTTATTTGTAATCCAGTGCGTTACGATATCCACACTTTTACAAAATCTACTGCGTAATTAAATGCTTTTAATACCTGCAATAAAAACTATTACTTATCGGTGCTATTTCTTAGCCTAGTCACCAAAATGATGAATTCATTTCCAGTGCGTTCTTAGTGCCAAAATCTAATTGCGAAAGGCGATTTATATTAAATTTAAAGTGTCTCAAGAAATTCGTAAAGACAGTCCACCACTTGTTGGAAGACTACTAATTTAATAAATAAAATTAAAGCCGTACGCATTAAAAATGATGTCACAAAATTGCTATGTGGCATCTATTGACCTTAAAGATGCATATTTTTAATACCTGTTCACTATTTACATAGAAAATATTTAAAATTTAAAGTAAATGATATTCTTTATGAATTTAATTGCTTACCTTTTGAATTATCCACAGCTCCTTATTTATTTACTAAATTATTAAACCTGTGGTTGAATACTTTATCTAAACAATATAATTACAGTCAATTATTTAGATTATTTGCTATTGTTCAGGAATTCTTATGCCAAATGCAATAATAATTTACTATTTATAAAAAAATTTGAGAGCCGTGGTAGCTCAGTGGTTAACGCTCGCTGTAAATATAACAGAACGCGAGTAACCCGGGTTCGATCCCCGCCGGCACCAATGAAATTGTTAATTGCAATTTTACGTGCTGATTTACCACGTGCTCGGCGGTGAAGGAAAACATCGTGAGGAAACCTGCATGTCTGAGGAATAAGAAAAAAAATATTTCGAAGACATGTGAAGTTCGTCAACACGCATTTGGGCAGCGCGGCGGACACTTCCTTGCCCTAAACCCTCTCAGAAATGAGGGGAGGCCTGAGCCCAGCAGTGGGACGTATATAGGCTGTAACTTTACTTTTACTTTTAAAAAAATTTAAAATTTAGGTATTTTAATTAATTATGAAAAAAGTGGCTTAGTACTTTAACTAAATGCGAATTCTTGGGTTTTATATTCGATTCAGTTAAAATGAGATTAAAATTACCAGATAAAAAATGTATAACCTTCAGAAATTTGTGGGTACTATAAATTGCAATTTAAGAGAGTATGAAAATATACACTGAACTCAAATAGGTTGAGCGCTGGTTTGATACAGGCATTACGGTCTCTTTATAGGGACTCTAGTGCTTGTGTCAGGATCAATGGAGTCTACGCGGACTGGTTTGGCATCCAAAAAGGTGTCAGACAGGGCTGTGTAGCTTCCCCTTGGCTGTTCAACCTATTTATGGACAGGTGTTTGCAAACTTTGAAAGATGAAGAATGTGGGTTAAGAATGGGCGAGTTAACGGTCAAATGCCTTTTGTATGCCGATGATCAAGTCATATTTGCGTCATCGGCAGCTGAGTTGCAAATGATGGTTACATTAATGAACCATTAATGGGCATTAAAAGAAAGGGGAATGAAAGTGAATTCAAGTAAGACGAAAGTGATGGTTTTTGAAAGAGAAGAAAGCAAAACGGTATGTGAAATAAGAATAAAAGGGGAGTTAACTGAGCAAGTGGATGAGTTTGTGTATTTGGGATGTGTATTTAGCAGGGATGGTAGATATGATAAGGAATAGAACGATGAGTAAATGCAGGGAATAGATTGAATTGGGCACTACACTCTATTATGATGAATCAGAATGTCTCAAAAAAGGCACGTATGTTACATTCATAATGCTGTGTTAATCCTAGAAACCTTTTCCGATGTCTCTCTTACCGGTTGGAAAGGATATTGTAATAAACAGAAAGGTTTTGGTTATTGGAAAGAGGAGAAATGGACATTGCATATAAATTTACTAGAGCTTAAAACAACGTTTTTTGCTTTAAAAGTATTTGCCAGAGATTGCAGCGATATGGAGATTCTTAGAATCAACAATACAACTGCAATCGCTTGCATTAATAAAATGGAAAACGTCAAATATGCCAATGGTGTTAAAGAGGGATATTCTTTTTATTTGCATCATATATGAGTACGAAAGGAAATCTAGAAGCCAACAAATTCTCTAGAAAAGCTTTTATGGATACTGATTGGGAATCTGCCGATTATGCATTCCAAGAAATAATCGACTATTTTGGCAGTCTAGCTATTGACATATTTGCAAGCCGTAATAATGCAAAATGCTCAACGTTGTATCCTGGAAACTAAATCTATGTTCTTGGGCTGTAGATGCGTTTATTATTTCCTGTGAGAATCTAAACTTCCATGCCGAAGAATATTTAAGACAAAACCGAAGGTTGGTTGTTATACCTGATTGGCCAACTCAGTCATGGTACCCTTTGCAACAGAAACTAAAAGTTTCTGAGACAATTTATTTTCAACCTAGTAAAACTCTGCTTAAATCTCCTTTCAGGAATCATCACAAGTTGTACAGACTGCTCAGACTGATTGCCGTAAAGTTGTACGCCAAACATTGGTAGAAAGACGCCTCTCCCCAAGAACGGTAGATATAACGCTATCTTCCCTCACAGATAGTACATTCAGGCAATATGATGGGTGCTTAAAAGCATGGATGAAATACTGTCAAGTTAATTACTACTGTCACAAGAGTGCATCTATTCCAAATATTTTACATTACCTTAGTGAGCTTTTTATTAGGGAGTGAAGTACTGCTCTATTTACTCTCACAAATCAGCGATAAAACTTTTAATGTCGAGAAGTCCTGAAGATGACAGAATTTAGAGATTAATGAAAGGAGTATTCAAGTTACGACCACCTAAATGTGACTTAGTTTGGGTTTTAATTTTAAATTATCTTGAACAGTTTTGACCCAATGATGGATTAACACTCGAGGTATTATCTAATAAGACAGTCACATTATTGACGTTAGTAACGGCACGTAGACTTTCAGACTATTTCCCTCATAATAATAGCCAATGTTTTAATTGTCGAAAAGAGTAATGTAGTGATTAAGATTTCTAATTTAATTAATACTTATAGGCTAAACGTAAATTAACCGGTGTTCTCACTCCTAGACCAGGAATCTGTCCGGTGTTTAATTACGTACGTAAATAGAACGGACTCTTTACGAATTAACAGTCAAGATTCACTATTTATGAGTTTCAAAAAAATTGCACCTCGTGGTTTCTTCTCAAACATTAAGCCACTGGACAAAATTAACGTTATCTACTAGTGTCATTGACACATCAATCTTAAAGACTCACAGCACTTGTCATGCGTCTACTTCGTCTGCCAATAGATCAGGTGTAAATATCGATGTAATTAGAAAGGCCCCGGGTGGTGTGAAACTTCTAGCGTTTTGCTAAATACTATAATAAAGGCACAGTAATTGATGAAAACTCCTTTGCGCGATCAATACCGTCAAATGATAGTTCGCATAATTAGGATCGAACTTTACTTGGTGAGTTCGTTTGATCATTTAATTATGATTCACAGCTACAATCTAGCAATGGATGTTAACTTATTGTAGATGTTTATAGTTTTAATGTAAAGATAAAACAGGGAATAATAATTTTCATAGATTATAAGTACTTAGAAACAATACTCATTTTCATCAATATTCATTTTGATACATTGTGTACATTCTGTTAATCGTTCATCATTAATTTAACTAACATTTGAGAGTATTGATCGCGCAAAGGAGTTTTGATCAATTACCTTTATTATATTTATATTTTAATACTGTGTTTTCTCTATATATTAACACAAACCCTTCCTAAAATTCGTAAAAAAAACTTAAAGTCTTGTATTTACCTAAAATGGTAAAATAAACACGAATTAATCGGCAGCAACTCTATTTATATTTCTTTAAACTAATGAAGCGAGTATTGCAAGATATGCAGGAGCGAACGGCGAGTGTCAGTGTTACAATTAAATTCATTTTTCCTCCCTTTAAATACCGTGCAAGGCTGGAAGCTTGGAAGTGGAGCTACAATAAGTTAACATATATCGCTATAATGAAGTTGTTTGCATAATTAGGGTCGAACTTCACTTGGTAAGTTCGTTTAATCATTAAGTAATGTTAGGATATAAAATTTTGAAAATATTTTTTTTAGAAACTACGAGTAGAATAGAACTCGGTTTCAAAATCTAGACCCTTATATCATGACAAATATCTTATAATTAAAAAGTTCAAAATACTACCTTTCCAAGATATCCTGTTCCACCAGTAACGAACACGGATTTTCCCGCATAAAAATCCGCAACGGACTCATTGGAACTCCCGTACTTCAACATTTTGAGCCTCCGAAAGAATACACAGACAAGTTAAAAGAGCACAAAAACAAACTGCATAATATATTTAAAAAAATACTGTGGTATCTATTTCATATTTTATACATGCTAGTTGCCTCTTGGCAACTTAGAATATTAATAGTTCTTAGCTCGGCGGACTCCATTATTTATTTGAAAGAAAATATGCCTAACGAGTTTTTACACAATTAAATAGTGATTTCATATATTAACATGACCGGTTTGTATCTTTTATAAACCAACGTCGAGTACATTTATTTTGTAGTCAATCTTTACACATTATTTTTCCGTCCGTGTGAATGTGGCCGAACTACTGCTAGGCGGCTGGATCGATTTTTGATGAAAATTTGTATGTGTGATTAAATATAGTATGCGGCACTGTTGTCAAGATCAATAAATCACTAGTGATTGATTGATGATTGATTGATAGATTGCTAGTATTCTATGAACTTGGAATTGGTATTTTTCACTAAGTATATTTTTATTCACGGCTTTATTGGTTTTCTGGCCTTCTTATGAAACCTACAACTGATATGCATTATTTTAACACTATCCCCACCTACTTTGATATGTGTTTTCATCTGGAAATATACTACCGTTTCATCTAATTCTGTCACCAAAAAGCTGTACCTACACTACTGTGTTCTAAGTTTATTTTTATTGTGAGGAAATCCTCATTGATACCTTTATTAAATAATAGTAATCCTTAATTATATAATATAATTAAGGAGGTTAAAGGATATTTCATCTCAATCCACAGCACAGTCATTACGGAGAGATATTATTAACTTTGCAACCTTGTCCTCATCCCTTGGAACAATGCCATGGACTGCGAGTTGTTGTTAAAGGCTTTTTGTTGATTCTATAAGTCCACCCAATATCTTTTCCGCAAATTTTTTTACCTATGTTAGCGAAAAAACCATTAACTTAATTAACAGATAGCTCCGAAGTAAATAATAAAGTTAATAAGTGATGGGATGAATTCTCATTCTTTTTTTTCCTCTGTTAGTTATATTGTTTATTACTCCCCAGAGTTGTTTAGGGTTATTATTAGCCTTTTTTAATTCATTTTTTTCATATTCCCATTTTTTTTTGTTTTTTTTTAACAACTTATTACAATAGTTTTTGTGCCTAGTAAAATGTATTTTTAAGACATCATTATCTGGCGTTTTTTGTAAACTAACTTACACAAAAATGAAATTATGTTGAGTACAGCGTAAAAGGCCTGGAGTGATCCATGGCTTAACGATTTTTAACAGTTTGGTACTTTCACGGTTTTTGTGTTTTTTTCGACCGCCTGTTTGTTAAGACTTATCATTAACTATGCTGGTACATCGGAATCTTGGGTGTTATATAATTCACCAAAATTATTTTTATGTCGTCAGTCAACAGATAATAGTTAATGCGCGTCGTTGTTTTTTTAACCGCGATTTTGGGCATTTTTCCTGCGAGGAATAATAACACGGTTTCATGATCAGTTAATGCTGAGTGGGCGACTAATGTTGAAGCAGGTAATAAAGTTTTAAGGAAAAAATGATCAAAACATGCATTTTGTCTAGTGGGCAAAGAATGTTCAAGCAGGCCGTGTGATGCTAATAAAGTTTAAGTAATTAAGCTTGCTTATGTCATGATATTGGTCATGAATGTTAATATTTATGTCCAAAGAGATTATTCTATTGTTATAATGTGTGATATTAGACAAGGTTATGTCAAGCGAATGCAGGAAGCTAGTGACATCTCTATAATTTGATGGTCGATGTATTGCTGATAAAATGGTATTATGGTTTATTTTTATTTGGAGACAATTTGCATCTAGAAATGAGGGTTCCTTTACAGAAACCTGTAGGTTTTCATGTATGTTACATCTACACCCTCGTTTAGTGTTAAATTATTAGCAGTCTTAGTATTTACCACGTATTATCCTCGTTTGTGAAACAAAATGCGGATGCGTCGTCAGCCGTGAAGACTAAGATGGAACGGCTCTTTTCCAGTAAAAAGGGTCTCCACTTCTCTACATTCACCATACGAAACACACCAGTATTAAGCTGCTATTTTACGCTGGTATTCTGTGAGCGCGTGGTCTTTCCCCGGATAAACCGACCCATTCGTGCTCCAGCTATACAATTAATATAGCTTCATAATGGCTCTACCACGTACGTTAAAAGTATGTTATATTAGCTGATTCCTTTAGAAAATCCATAAATTAGTGAAACAATTATCATAGATAAGCTTTTGCCGATGTTATCATGAAAAACCTACCACAGGATCGGTTTTTTCATAAAACTAAAGTGATAAACGAACTTCAGTCCACCTGGTGATACGTGGTTACTGCGATCCATAGAAAATTTCAGCTGACTTTATTACAATAAAGAAAAACAGATGCATGAATAACAAAACACAGCAGTGCATCAGTGTTATTTAGCAACAGAAATAGTTAACAAGTTGGCACCTATCCAAGCCGACTCTCAAGCACAAAAGGAGTCCTACCACCTATTAATCTTCACCAATCAACCACCCAAACACAATTAATTTATGAAAAGTCCAATTCTTCACCAATCTTCTTCTCTGTGCTTCTAAACTCAGAACCCCATAAAGTACGCCACGCTCATGAGCCTAAAATCTGATAGTGCCCCCAGCTGAAATAAGTACATGTTAACTCCTTATAGAGCTGCCCATGATGTTATCGTTCCAATTATAACTTACCTTACAAACCTCTGCTTTGAACCGGAGATTTTCTCTACTGCCATAAAAAAACATTAAAAACAAAAAAATGGGTGGTGGCGCGGAAAAACGAGTACTCTCGCATTTTGCTTACTTGGTTTTTATCTAGCCAGTGTCTCATTAATATATACATCATCAACACTATCAGAAAAATATATTACGATAAACTTAATTCGGATATGCAAAACATTGACTTTTTAGCTATTTATAATATTAAAGATCCAAATACTTCTCTTGAATACTTATTTAATAAAATAAAAACAGTAATTGACGTTAATATTTATTTACTTATTTATTTAACACCAACAAGACATACCAGGCGGTCCCATAATGAACTGGCCTGGTATAGTTCAACGCGACATGTCGCTACATATTGTGTTGCATTAAATAGTACGTTTATCGTGCACTTAATATAAGAAACATGCATCGATATGAAATGCTTAGTCTTAGTTTAACAGGCATTTGAATAACGAGAGTCGCGTATTTTTTCAAAATGTCGAAAACTGAGTATCGAAGTGTCATAAAGTTTCTGCTTAAAGAAGGTTTATCCCCTGCCCAAATAAAAGAACGATTGGATGGCGTGTATAAGGAGTCTGCCCCCTCCTATAGCACAGTGAAAAATTGGGTGAAAGAGTTTCGCCTCGGGAGAGAAACCGTCGAAGACTTTGGCCACGACGGTCGACCTGTGGAAGTGCTCACTCCCGAAACGATTGCTCTTATCGAAGAGGAGGTTCTGAGTGACCGCCGTTTGATGATTATAGAAATTGCAGCAAGGCTTGGGCTCTCTAAGAGTACCGTTCATCACGCGATCCATGAACATCTTCACATGAAAAAAAGTGAGTGCAAGATGGGTACCGAAACTTCTTTCAGCGGTACAGAGACAGGAAAGAGTGCGCTGCGCTTCGGAGTTTTTGGATCTTTGTGGCGAAAATCCAAAGACTGTGATCGAGCGGCTAGTGACTGGTGATGAAACTATGATCTTGTATTATGATCCACAAAGCAAGCGCGAGTCAATGGAATGGCGTTATAAGAGTGAAAAGCCCCCTAGAAAGGCAAAGGTGCAACAATCGACTAAAAAACTGATGTTCACAATATTTTGGGATTTTCAAGGCATTTTGATGGTGGATTTTAAAGAACGTAATACAGTCGTGAACGGCGAATATTATGCTTCTTTAATATATAAATTACGAGACAAGATAAGGGAAAAACGAAGAGGCAAGCTGTCTAAAGGTGTCCTGTTGCTCCATGACAACGCCCCTGTTCATACCGCTGGTGTTTCGAAGGATGCAGTTCATCAATGCTGGTTCACAGAAGTTCAGTATCCACCTTACAGTCCAGACATGGCCCGTCCGAATATTATTTATTTCCAAATTTAAAGCGGGACTTAAGAGGAAGAAAATTTTCAAGCGATGAAGAGTTGTAGGCGGCCGTCTTCAGTCATTTTGAGGATAAAAAATGTGATTATTTTTATAAAGGTTTAGAGATGTTGATTCACAGATGTCAGAAGTGTGTTAGTATTCATGGTGATTATATTGAAAAATAAAATTGGTTTCGTTTCATTTCCTTCATTGGTTCATAGTTAGGCCAATTCATTATGGGACCGCCTACGTATACGCTAACAAAAGCATAATTTGTGGATAGCGTTGTGGGCTACATTATTGTGAAGCATGGTAGTACCACAGTCGAGCGTGTGCCTGCTGTACTACCATATGTCAGAGGTGTCACAGACAAGATTGGCTATATCTTGAAGCGAGCTTCTATTAGAACATTCTACAAGCCGCCGAAGAAGATTAGTCAGTTCCTACCATCCGTCAAGTGTCATATTCCTCTACAAGATGCAGGAGTGTACAAGCTTGATTGTGAATGTGGTCTCTCTTATATAGGACAAACCAAAAGATCAATTAGGACCCGCGTAAAAGAACATATAGCTGATGTGAAGCATCAACGTTCCGGGAAGTCTGCAGTTTGTGATCATATCCTAGACGGCCCCAACCATTACATCAGATTTGATATACCACAAATCCTCGCGAAAGAACACCGATTCCTACCAAGGATGATACGTGAGGCTATTGAAATTAAAAAACATCCTAATTTCAATAGAGAAGG